>JAODAL010002158.1:0-204203 GCA_025379985.1 Phyllomedusa bahiana | reverse complement strand
TATGTATGTGACAATACATTCTAGTATTCCCTTAACTTTTACACTTCACCCCCCCCTTAAAAAGGCATAGGGAGGGTGAGCGAGGGAGCCTGGTACTGGGTGGGGGCCCCCTTTTTGGGGGGGTTCTCCGCATTGGAACAGTCCCAACATTTGTTTTTATAAGACAGATTTCCACGTTTTTCACGCTGGTAGTGTCCCTATCTGAGTATAGGGGGGATTGATTTTTTTTTATTATTTAATAAAATTAGATTTTAAAGGAAAATTTTTTCTTGCTTTAATTCGGCTGTCCTACAAGGCAAATCAGCATGCTGGGGCCCTTCTGCCAGTGCTCCGGGGGTCCCTCCTCCATCTCCATTTACTGCCACGGTGCTTGCGGGTCATCCCCCTTTTCCCTCATCTCCTTACCCCCCATTTCCCCTGCTCCTCCTCTTTTTTGTACCTGGGGAAATCCACTCATTTCACCAGACAATGCTTCGCCCCAAAATTTCCCTCCTCCTCACCTTTTTCAGTCCCCCCGGATCATGGGGCCGAGATTAGTGCCACTTTCCCCAGCCCCCTGCCCAACAGTTTTTTAGCATCTTTCCGGGACATGAAGCAGTGGAAGCTTTTTCACCCCGTATTTGGCAACTGACAAATAACGTGGCCTCCTCGAATGGCCCCAAAAACGGCAGGTGTCATCATGAGCTGCCACGGGCTGACTCAAATTTACACAGGGGAGACCCCTTCCCCCTGGTCATAAAAAAATCTTTATTGCCTTTTCTTTTTTACAGCGGTCCAACATGTGCAGGCGGGAAATTTCCAAGGGGTAAAAACATCCATACAGAAGGGTTTTTGGGGGCCCGTTCTGCCGCGAAAACTCAGGAGGGTGTTCCTGGGTTTGAGGAATGGAAGAAGTGCATGCACAGTTACCGGCCATTTTTAGAAACTTCTGAAGATCGGTGGGAAAACTTCAGGAACCTTTTCACAACCAGATGACACTCGCCCTGCAGGGCCAGGACCTCCCCCCCGTGCAGCGCGGACACCCTTTCCTCCCCTTGTCCCTCACCATGGGTTCCCATTTGCAGTTGGCCGGAGAAAGCCACACATCGATTTTTGCTGATGAAGCGGAGCAGCCTCCCCTGTGTACTTCGTTCACCCAGGCAAGCCAGGTTAAACGCGTGACACCCCTGTGCCCCACATTGGTATGATGGGCAGTACTTGTGGGGGTGAGATGGGGGGTGGGGAGGAGGAGGAGGCGGACATTGGCCGGGGGCCCGTTTGACAACTTTGGGGGGGGAAAGCAGGTTTTTCCTGTCCAATTGTTGGGGCCTGGGGAGGAAGCACATTCACCCAGTGGGCCGTAAAAGGGGCATGTACGGGCCCCCACCTTGTTACAGCTCCCGACGTCGCCTGCCTTTTCACCCGGAAAAAAACGATAAACTCAAGGGCTGGGCCCCCCTTCTGTTTTCATATTTATGGTGCTGGTACTGCCTTTTTGGAAAAGAAATACGGCTTGGAACTCTCCATCTCGGCTGGGGCACAAGCCATTAGTTCTCTGAACGGTGCAGAGTCCACCTTTTGGAAAGGGGGGGAAAAGCTGTACCAACAACTTGGACAGGAGCACGGTCAGCTTGCACCTTAGGATGGTTGGACGCATACTGTTGTCTCTTTGCAATCGCCTCCTGAACGACTGCTGGCGCCATGAGTAGCAAGGAGCAGGAGCATCTGGACCGGGAGATGATGTCAAAGAGAAACAGCTCCCTTCTGCAGAGGTGGTGGAGCCTTGACTGGCTGCAATGGCATGCGTGCCACGGGGCGCTTGCTGCGTTGCTGCGGAGCAGGATGGACCACCACATCTGACCCACGTTCTCCCAGGCCACCAGATGGTGACGTGCATGTGTTGACGCAGGGCTGTGGTGCCAACGTTAGCTCCCTGGCCACGCTTCACTTTTCCCACAATTTTTACATATACCCATATTCGGCTCCTCCGTGTCTTAGCAAAGAACTGCCACACCCCGAGTATCGGATTTACCGCCAACGCTCCGCACTGAGTGACTACTACCGCTGCTGCCTCGCTGAGCCCCTGTGCCGCTACTTTCTTAGACCTGCGAAGCGGGTTTTTTACCCCGTGGCGCTTGGCTTCGAAACCCCACACTGCTGCTACCCCGCTGACTCCCCGGCCACACACCCAAATTGCTGGCTGCGCCGCTGCCTGACGCGAAGCTGACGCCCTCTTTTTCCTGACGATGATGAAGCCTTGCCTCACCGGCTCCCCAAATGCGGTCGGCTAATCATCATCTATTTGTGTTTCATGTCACTGCTGTCTCATCACCGGTCTTGGTATGCAGAGGCTGATCCCTCACAAAAATGACTCCCATGCCACTCTCCATCTATACTTTGCCGCCTACTGCAAGAAGCAGGGGATATTGGCCCCATTTCTTCGCTGCCAAGTAGCTGCTGACTGCCCTCCCCAAATTGTTCATCCTCGCTATTTTAGTGGCGCTGAGCCCCGGGCCACATAGTAGATCTCTGGCTGAGGGAACCGGATGGGACAGAGGCAGGGTTGAGGACAGGTGAGGGCGCTGACCCACTCCCGGGCCATGCCAGCTAAGGGTTGTGTCTGACGTTCCCACCGCCTCTTGGCTGGGGTTGTCAGATGTCATCGGGAGGAAGTGGATGACTAGTCAACCAATCAAAACCCCTTGGGTTTGTAGTCAAAACGGCCGTAGTTACAGGGGGCAGTTGTGGCCTCACCGAGTGACCCTGCTGCGACCCCCCTTGCGTGCTGTGCCCGGGGCCGGGAAATGTTTGTGCCTTCCACTCGGAGGTTAAGACCTGCCACCTTCTGTCTGACTACTGTTTTTTAAAATGTACAACATGTTTGAGAAGATATCTGTATATGATAAATAAAACCTGTATTTTATTCAAATAACCCCCAAAAAAGCTTGGGGAACCCTTGGTATAAATTGCGCTCCCCAAAAAGGGGGGGAAAAATTGCTTGATGTGCGTTTAAAAACTTGGTATTTTTTGAAAATAAAAGCAAAACAGCTTAATTAACCTTCGGGTATGAATTTGCTACAGAATTTTTCTGTGGCGGTGAAAAACAAAGTTTTTTTTATGAGTACAACTGCAAACCGTTAAATTACCCCTGGGTTAAATTGCCAAAAGAATTGAGCAACCAAAAAAATTCGAGCTTTGTAGCGTGTTCAAGGCGTGTTTTTTTTCGCACACAAAAGAGAAAAAAAATTTTAATTTAAACCCACGCTTGTGAATTGGGTACGGGGAAAAAGTATTTTTTGGCGGGGGAAGAGGGTTTCTTTTAGTCACCCACAAAAAAACACGCTTAATTAACCCCGGGTGTAAATTCGCCAAAAAATTGAGCAACCAACCAAATAACTTTGAGCGTGTTACAATTCTGTTTTTTAGTACACAACAAGAGAAAAATTGTAATAACCTCACTTGTGAATTAGGCTACAGGAAAAATGTATTTTTTGGTGGTGAAAAAGACGGTTTTTGCTGGTACCTGTGTTTCTCCAAGCAGGATTTCTTGCTTAATTATTTATTCTTGTTGACAAATCATTTATTTTAGTAGTGTACTGCTGTAAATGTAGAACTATAGCACATTGCAAGAATTCCGCGCTCCACTTTGACTTCTCCGCTCAGATAGACCACATTAAACTAGATCTGCCTGTCGGAGCTGTCAAGCGCTGGAATGCGCCTCACTTTGCCGACCCGCAATCATGCATGCCTCGGAGTTTTCGAATTTGTTGCGTCCCGCCCCAGAACGCCCACAGCGCGCCCATTGCACACCCCTTTATGTTAGGCGCATCCGAAAGTGGCGAAGGTTGTGCATAACAGTGCATCCCTGCGTCCGACTGTGGATTCGGCACGGTGAAGCGCAGTCTACGCCTGAAAACAGGCGCAGACTCCGATCATACATGTCGCCCTTTGCCCGGACACACAGAAGAGGCTTGTGTTACATTTACTGACTATAAAGCATTACGGTATGTTCACACGGTGTGTTGGGTCCGTGTGAACATACGCTTTTGGATGCGTGTTTGGGTCCATCCAGACGTAGCCAAACACACATCTGACAATAAGCAGTGTGATTTTACACTGCTCACAATGTAAAACACGTATCGGTGTTCACATGAGTGATCGCCGACGCGTGTTTACATTGCGTCTTTCGGATCCGTTCCAAGAATTGACATGTCAATTCTTGGTCCGAAAGACGCAGCAGGAGCCCTATAATAAACTATAGAGTGCGATCCTGCTGCAACCAATATGCATCCAAACAAGTAGCTGCATGTTGGATACGTGTTGGATCTGATCGACGCTACGTTTTTCAATGTG
This sequence comes from Phyllomedusa bahiana, assembly GCA_025379985.1. Classification (NCBI taxonomy): domain Eukaryota; kingdom Metazoa; phylum Chordata; class Amphibia; order Anura; family Hylidae; genus Phyllomedusa; species Phyllomedusa bahiana. The sequence continues at coordinate 199,871 of JAODAL010002158.1, read as the reverse complement.
ATTTTCAGATCCAACACGGTTCCCAAATCGTATCCAAAAACACTGTGTGAACATATCCTAAATATCTCCTGTGTGTCAGAATAAAGACCTTTTTTCCCACCTTGGCCCCATTTAAACATTTTTTTCAAGTGGACAACTCCTTTAATTGAATGTTTTGTGATATTTTTAACTCCTCTCCAATATATGATGTATATGTACATTGTTATGTCAGACAGGGAGTATGGGGTGGACTAAGGAGTGGAACTTGCTCCATTCATGGCGAGTGTGGACTGTTTTCTACAGCTGACACCAATCTGCAATGGCCAGATTGACAAGTTCTCGTGAAGCACTGTCTGACAGATTTACATTCTAGTATTACAGTCTGACAGATTTATGTTTTACTGTTACAATTCAGGTTGATGACTGTGATTTTTGCTGCATCCATACATGATTGTATCTCTTCTTTAAAGGGGTTGTCAGAGTTATTTTTAACTGTTCATCAATCCCTCATTGTTACCGACATTAACTTTTGAAATGATTTACATTATTGAAATTGGACCAGTTGTTCTCTGGTGGGGGGAGCATCACGTAACCTGCAAAATCACTCCTTAATCCAGCACTAGTGACCTTCCATAAACTAGGCATATAGGCAAAGAGTTGAGAGTATACAGGACAAAGAGTGGGGGTTTGGGCTGCAGGAATCCAGACACCCTACTATCAAGAAGCCTTGTGGAAAATTTGCCACGGAAAGATGGCAAGAAAAACGATTTTTAAAATGTTGTGGAAATAACAACAAATATTTTGATTTCATTCATGTTTTTTTATCATATAAACTTAAAAAAATGTAACGAATATGTGAAAAAAGGGGCAAACTAATAAACTTGGCATGCAGCGCAAAATAACCTGACACTGATTAGGTTGTTCCACAGCTGGGAACGTGCATGAGCTGTCTTTTCTGTAATCTTCCTGTGTAGATTGTGCCCGATGCATGGGGATGGAGGGAGAAGCTTACTATACACATACCGCTTACATCTTGTATGGCTTTAGGGTATTTTCACACGGCTTAATTGTGGGGCGTACAGTTTGTCCTGCAATTACGCCGGGTCTTCGGGAATCGGCGCGTACTCCCGAGACGTGGGGGGAGGGCGGCAGCCCGCCGGCCCCATAGACAAACATTACTTGCGGCGCGATTACGCCCGGAGAGAGGAGGCGTAATCCATAATTTTTTTGAGAACTGTGGATTACCGTAATGATCGGAGCGCATTTCGCTCGTATTAGAGCGCAGTACGTGTAAACATAGCCTTATGAGAAATGTTGTCTCAGCATGAACCTGAGTAGAAAAAAGACAACCTCAAATTACAGAGCAGCAACAGCATGTGGTAAGATCTGGAGGGACATGTTTTAACAATTTGGGTTTTTTGGTAACCCGTTTATAAGGTCCTGTATATTCTGTACATTTTCTCCCCATCTATTTCAGAAATTCTTTAAACTGAAATATCAAGTAGAGGGTGGACAGCAATAGATCTACTGTATTAGGCTATGTCTACACGGCAATTGTAAAATGCCGTTGAAATGCCGATGGTATTTTACAATCGCCGTGGTTGGTTTTTTAGATTTCAGCCAGCCCAGTACATTGAACTGTACTAGAACCTGCTGGAAGGATAGGTCTAAACAGCACAACAGTAACCTGTTCTGCATAGACAGCAATAAAAATCCATGCTGTAGTCTACACAGCTTGAATTTTTTTACCATTCGTATGCAACATGTTGTATATTCCGCAGGATTCCGCCAGATTGCCATTGGATTCCCAGAATTGTACGGGGCCAACTGCAAATCTGAAAACCAACCGCGCCAAAAACTGCGGCCCAGCAAATGGCATAATGTGATCGGATTTTAGTTGTCATTTTGACATTAGCTGTGTAGACCTAAACTATACAGCTGATTATAGAACATGTTCTATAAACCGGCGGTTTAGGGATCCGATAATAGAAAATCCGTGCTGTATAGACTACAGCTCGGATTTTCTATTGCAGTCTATGGGCACTGGGTTACAGTCAGATTTTTGCAAATTCTAAATAGTGAATCCATTTAAAACTCCGACCAAAAACCTGTGATGTGTAGACAAGGCCTTAGGTTATGTTCACACAGCTGATCTGGATGCTGAATTTTCATCATCCAAATCAGCGTCAAAATCTCATCTTAAAAGCGAATCATTGTAGAACTTTTAAGACAAGGTTTTGATTCGGTTTTCGACAAGGTTTTTCACCACTGTTTTCTTTCTCAACCACCCATACAAATTAATAGCCAGGAGAAAAACCACACAGAAAACTGCACCAAAAACGCATCTAAAACACGCCAAAAACCGAGTCTAAACCTGCACCTAGGTTTAGGATGAGGTTTTGAAGCTCTCCATTGATTCCTATGGGGACTTTTAGCGTTGAAAACGTTTCAAAAATTAAAATGACACTTCTTTTTCAGCGTCCCAAAACTTTGTTGTGTGTGAACTATAATGCTGTTTTACATTGGAACGAATGAAAATGAACTGGGGATGTTTTGGAGGCCGAAAACAGCGTCATAATCAGCCGTGTGAACATACCCTTAGGCCGGGTTCACACAGTGTCTTTTTTTTTTGTTGCTATAATGTATCAAAATGTGCACAAAAAAAGAGACCATGTGATATTTCAGATTTTCTTGATTAATAAATTTGCAAAAATATCTACATTTCTTTTTTTTTCTTTCAAAATTGGGTGCAGAGTGTAGATTAATGAGCAAAACAATGAACTTTTTTGATCTTACCAAATGGCTGCAATGAAACAAGGAGTGAAAAATTTAAAGGAGCCTGAATACTCTCCGTACCCACTGCACATCCTTGGGAGAGGCAGAAAGGCAGAGAGAAAGAGGCAAGAGTGTAAGAGGCATGTACAGTAGCTGTAGGGTGGGCTGCAAAATCAACTACACAGGTGGAACCCCAGAATGAAATTCTACTGATGGGCACTAGGCATTCCAGTCCGACACTGCACATTGGTTCCAACTTTCAGTGTAATCCTCTACAGAACAGGAAAGGTCAGACTATTATTAGGCCCAGTGGCCAAATTGAAAACTGAAGGAAATTTAGGATTTTGTAAAAAATATATTGATAGTGAACATGGGTTAAACAATAGGTAATGTTCTTATGACACATTTCCTTTAAGGTTCCATTGACTTAAATGGGAATAAGCGCACATCAGGCACACAGCTGCGAATGTTTGGTCCATCATGTGCTAAACAAAAAATCAGGAGTGTATGACCATTACTAGGGTGTAAATGCACCAAAAGGCAAATGCACCCCTTTAATGTCACTTTTTTGCATGCTCTTTGACCTGTAATTGTGAATAAAACGTGCTTTTTTATACGTCAAAAAGCACCCAAAAAGACGCTGTGTGAACCCAACCTAATAGTTCTAAGTGCACAAACATAAACTCTTTGAGAAGGTTTTAGGGAAGGTCCACATGTCTGTTTTTCAGCCCTGAAAATGTCAGCACTAAAACAGCAAGGATTCCAAATAAAAATACTGCACTGACTGAATCCATTTTTTGGACGCAGATTTTGAATTTTAGATGCGGTTTGGAAGCTGTTGTCAAAGGTGGATTTTCGTCTCCATACACTATGTGAGGATTCAGCGCTCAATTTTTTTTCTATAAAAAGTTCAGCAGATAACAGCATTGTATGCTCTGCCGTGCTGTTTTTCCATTGAAAGCAATGTGAGGTGGTTTGCAGCACAGAAGGTCAGAGGTCAAGAGTAATTATACACTGTAGTAAATACTGTTGGAGGTGTTGATATGAAATAACTTCCTATAAGTGACCAGGATGATTAAGGGCCTCTGTCACGAGGACTACCTATAGACAGGTGGGGAATTCATTGAGCTCTATGAGGTATTGGTTTAATGGCTCTGCTGAGGAATTAATTTTAAGGAGCAATTGGTCTTCATGCTCAAGGGGACTTGGACTCTTCTGCAGCATACTACAAGCTTGCTACCCCCAGTGCATGACCCAGGGCACTGCCGACCTGTGGCGCCTGAACCCTCTTCTATCAACCGCTTCTTCCCGCCCAGAGCCATTTTCCCCCTCTTTCATTTGTGCCCAACCCCCCAAAGAACACTTTACACCAAGGTTGGATTAAATGGCCACAGCAGCCATTTTATTAAACAAACAATAACAAACATAAATAACCTTCATTGCATAAAAATGCGACCCATCCTCCAAAACATTCTCCCAAAGAACCAACCATTATCAAATTGGGGCTGAGGTCCTTGGAGCCACGGCCTGGCGACCACCAATCTCCTTTTCCGTAACTTACCCTCAGCCGTCACCCCCGGCTCGAGGGCACCAATCAGCCACCCCAGGTAGCCGGACCAACACTTGGCTCTCAGGGTTCCCGCCTGAAGAGCCCCACCTTCGCCAGACCAACCACATGTTCCATCATGTGATTATCAGGGAGCCATAACCACCTATGACTCCGCCACCATATCAACTAACTCCAAGGACCCCCAACCGCCCACCGGCTACCGCGACAACCTTCGTTCCCCTGCCAGACAGCCCTAATCCAACCCACAAGGCAATCACACCCATTCACACGTGAAACACCCTTCTATGGGAGGGAAGGACTGATTTGCTGCCTGGGCGCGTCTGCTGGGCGCGTGGGGAAGGCTTTATAGCCCTACCCTCGTACGGAACTACGCCTCCACACAACCCGCTCCCACGCAGCATGCCGGGCCTACCCCTCCTGTCCCCTGTGTTTCCGGCACCCGTCCTATCTTCCTGGCAATGACTGACGTTTGGTAAGCAGTAATGGAGGACCAGGCAATAGGTGAAGTCAATCAAGAAACGAGTCAGGACGAGTCAAGTCGAGGTCCAGCCAACCATCAGAAAAAGCAACAGGATAGTCAAGATGCTAGCCATGGTCCAAACCCGAAGACATGGTAGAAAGGATTAACATGCAAGTACTCTGGAGAAACAAAGCCTAAAGTTCAGAGAATCCTCAGAGTCGAGGGCTGCCATAGGTGGAGGTGGTTGAAATTAACAAACAATTGCAAAGGATTCTGGCTCAACTTGATTGCAGATCCAACACCTGGCAGCTCCCGCTACGTCTTCTCTACGAAGCTGCACGGATCCTCGCCCTCAGTCTTCGGGCTCCGTATGTCTTGAACAACAATGCACATCAATGCAACAGCGGATCCAGCATACGTAGAAACATAAATACCTTTATTGATATCCACAGGTTATTGCCGTATTTTAATCTCTGCACTGTGGATATCAATAAAGGTATTTATGTTTCTACGTATGCTGGATCCGCTGTTGCATTGAAGTGCATTGTTGTTCAAGACGAGTGGTTGAAATTAGTGGCACCTGTAAGCTAACAAGGACCAGCATTGGGTGACTGTCAAAAACCAAAAGCAAACAACCACATGGAGTAGTGGTCAGGCAGTCAGTATCTGCGGACAAGATGTCACAAAGCATAAGTATAGCAGCCTGCAAAGTACAGACATGAAATACATATAAACAGTCACATATGGACAGTACGAAAACTGACAGAGCAGTTTTTTCTGCTTACAAACCAGTCCATTTACTGGAACTGGCAACCAGTAATAGAGGATACACCCACACTCCATATTCTGAAAAAAGGGAGAGTATAGGTTTCACCCCTTACAAGCATGTACTGAATGTGCAATCTGATCAGCGTCAATGCAATACAAGTCAGCAGTGTCACAACAATATATAAAAGGGAAAACTTAAAAGTAAACAAAAATAATTTACTGCTTACAAAAGTTTCACTGTCATCATGCCTAATAAAAAGTTCCCGATGTATAAGATAAGAGTATGTTGGGCAGGTGACAGATATGCATACTTAGCATGTCACTGACTCAGCCAGTCACACTTGCTTGTGCATGCGTTACAAAGTTATGCCGTATACTGTGACATGATTTAATTATAGACCACACATACTTATACAATTGGTGATCAGGGAATCTTCTCTTATGAGTTGTTCAGCAACCACGCTAAAGATACAGTTCCCTCTCATCCACACTCAAATGTGTTTTCCTTTAAATGTTAGAATTCAGAATTGTAATATAATTATAATAAAATCAAAAGTAGGTGAAATAGCTCAGTGTAGACTGAAGTCCTCATGTCGTATTTATTTGTATAGCATCTAAAATCCAGGGCCTTTAATTATGTGCCTATAATTTCATTATTCATATAGTAAAATAAAAGCTATATTTTAAAATGTATCTTTAAGATAGAAAAAGAGTCTCAAACTTGACCTGATATGTGAGCCGCACATAGAAAAAAATGAAAGTTGGCTGTAGTCCTCTTTAAAGGGGTTGTCTCACTACAAGGATTGTTTTTGATGTTAAAGATCTTGCAAAAACAAGTCACTTTGCAATATGTTTCCATTAACAGTGTCCTACCTATTCCTAGTTATCCCCTCTTGTATGGACTGTATCCGCTCCTCAGGTCACTATAGCTACAGACTTATTCAATCTCTCATGATAGGCTGACAGCACTGGTCGCTATAGCTACAGACCTGGCTTCCACTGCAGCCCAGTAGAAGCCAGTAAACACGCCCCTGAATTTAAAATGAAACCAAGAAAACAGGACTGAGGTAAGATGAATCAATGTAGTGAGACAACCCCTTTAATCCTTTAAGGACCCAGCGTTTTTTTGTTGTTGACATGTTCGTTTTTCCCTCCTCGCCTTCCCAGAGCTATAACTTTTTTATTTTTCCACCTACATAGACATATGAGGGCTTTTATTTTGTGGAACAAGATGTACTTTCTAATGGTGTTATTCACTGTACTATAGAATATACTGGGAAACCGCAAAAAAATTCCAAGTGGGACAAATTGTGAAAAAAAACATATTTACGCCATGTTTGCGGGTATTTTGCTTTTACGGCATTCAATCCTCGGCAAATATAATGTGTTTTACAGGTTGATACGCATCCGGCAATACCAAACATGTAGGGTTTCCGTTATGTTTTGGTACCGTAAACAAATTCCAAACATTTGCTGCGGCGCCATATTGTGCGACCAATAACTTTTTTGTACTAACACCTATGGAAGTCAGTGAGGGTGCATTTGTTGCGTGCTGAAGTGTACTTATTGTCGCTAGCAGTTTGGAATGGACGCCACTTTTTTGCTCACTTTTATTCCATTTTTTGAGTGACGTAAAATGACCCAAAAAACGCAATTTTGGCGTTTGGATTTTTTTTTCTTCTACGGTGTTAAGCGTACAGGATAAATGATGCTATATTTTAATAGATTGGACTTTTTGGGACGCGGCGATACCCACTATGTGTAACTTTTTAATTATTTTAATGATTTTATTTGTAAAATGAGGAAAGGGGGGTGATTTGAACGTTTAATACTTTTTTTTTGTACTTTAAAACTTTATTTATTAATTTTTTTCACTGTAACATTGAGTCCCCCTCGGGTGCTTGACCACTAGGTGGCGCGATTGTTAATCCAGCCTAATGCATTGCATAGGCAATGCATTAGGTTGTACACAGATGGCGGTTTCCCCACTTCCTGTCTCCGGCCGGAAGTGGGGCAAACCAGGACATGGCAGTGACGGGAGCATTCACAGGGCTCCCCACTGCCGTGTCAGGTCGTCGGATCACCGCAGCTATGCTGCGGCGGTGGCGATGACCCTAACGGCAGTCATTCAGACGCCGTGGCCATCTTTGCCGCGGTGTCTGACGGGTTAAACAGCGCCAGCGGGCGGCGCCACCCGCCAGGGCGGTTACTGCCGGGTGTTAGCGGCGATCAGCCGCGAACCTCCGCCTGCTGAGCGGGGGGGTCGCCGAGCGATCCCCCTGCAAGGCCCCTTAGCGGCCCTGGGACGTACTCATACGTCCAGGGTCGTTAAGGGTTAAATTCCATAAATTATAAAATTATTGCCCAGGTCATTATACACACGACCAAAACCCCTCCCCCCCCCAAAAAAAAAAAATTGATCAACACATCCAAAACAGTCTTAAAGAAAATCATGTAGGTGCATGATGACGCTGCATGACAATGCAAACACAAGAATGTATCAGCATCAATCTCCTAAGAGACAGTCAAACAATGAAAATATGTAAAAGTGCATTTTTATTCTTTGTGGATACATTGAAATTTGAGGCACTTTCACACAATGCAGTTTTGGTGCATTTTTAACTGTGCTCCAATTAAACTGCCTTTATTACCAGCAAGCTTTTTGCGCTTATCTAAACTGTTTGGAAAGTGAGTAATCAGTTATTGTGTTTGTATGCACAAGACTTCAAACACAGTAATTGATCACTTACTTGAAACACCTTTCCGAACAATTTAGACAAATTAAAGGAGCTTGCTGGTAATAAAGGCAGTTTAATTGGAGCGCAGTTAAAACTGCACCAAAACTGCGCTGTGTGAAAGCTCCCTTAGAGTATAGTTTTGCCAAAATTGTGGGGGCCCATCCACCAATGACAAAGTGACCTCAGTTCAGACGGAGACCTACACTATAACGTTTTCACCTTGCATGGTACTTCATCAGGCCTCCTACGCATGTGCTAACCATTTATAATGGAAAAGGCTGGTGTGTTTTTTATTTATTTATTATATTTTATTATTTTATTCACTTCTTCACTTGTCCCAAAATTGGACTGTACTTAGCGAGCGCTTAGTTCTATAAATTAAGGTACACAACTGTACTGCAATGCATTATGGCAGCCAGTCAGGCCTAGCCTCCAGGAATGGTCTGGTATTTAAAGGGGTTGTCTGCCTTCATTTTTTTGTTTTGTGTTTTTTTTATCATTCTAAGTATGCAGCTAAGTCTACAAGAAAATAAAAAAACACATACTCACTTCTAGACTTTTGTTTGTCGCAGCGATGCACCTGCCAGTCTCTGATTGGCTACAGTGGTCACGGGACACTTGCTGGCATTACCATTCAGAAGTCAAAGCTCCAGTGTCACATAACTGCTTCAGCCAATCAGAGACTGCAGGAATGGCTTTTCATTTATCCCAAAGCAGAAGACATCAGAAGACCAGTGGAGACGACCAGCAGGCGTATCGCTGGAACGAACTCAAGTCTACAGGTAAGTATATGTCTTTTTAGTTTCTTGGAGGCCCAGCAGCACACTTAAGACAGCATGTCCCAATATGACTGTGCCATTGTTTTGGTGTATTTTGCGGCCAAAAAACTATAAATGAACTGTAATACACCAAAACTAGGTACATTATAAGCGAGACAGGACACATTTGAATGCACCTAAAATATGCTAGCAATGATATGCTATGCACCTAAATTATGCAATGCGCCTAGATAGGCACATCAATTTTACATTGCAAGGTAGACCACACGCCAGATTTTTGACAGGCTGGCGTCATTCGGGCACACTATACACTGATTTCATGCGCCTTAAAACTGGCGTGGCGGCGCCTCTTTTTGGACATGTTGACCTTAGAGATGAAGTGGTCTAGCATCATAGGGAAGCCTTATGGTTAATGCAAATATTTTAAGTATAGTTTTATACTAAATATAACAAAGGTAAATTACCTCCTATTGCTTAAGGAAGTGGAATTCCTTATTTGTTTTTTAGTTTAAATATTTTCGATACCATATTTCTGCAGCTCCGACTACTTTTTGATCTTACATTGAAGAGTCCAGTTGCATTGAAGTATAGTGGTGGTTTAATGTACTGTTGTATCTTGCAACATTTTCCATTTATCCATACATCTCTGCCCTATTCTCACACAGTCTCTGCTCCTCACAGGACCTTCTTCTCTGCTCTCCTCTTATCAGCTCTTCACATAACCATCTCCAAGACTTCCCCCGTGCTTCCTCCATACTCTGGAATTCATAACACCAACACATCAGACTCTCCCCCACTCTCACCAGCCTCAAAAGCAACCTGAAAACCCACCTCTTCAGGATTGCCTATAACCAACAATAACCCCGTTGCTACTACTCCACCAAACAAACATGTCTGCCCCTCACCTTATGTCTCCTCCCCCCTTCCTTGTAGACTGTAAGTCCTCATGGGCAGGACCTCTCTCCTTCTGTACCAGTTGTTAGTTATTAATCGTCATCTTTGTACTTGTTTGAACTATATTATGTATGCAACTCGAATGTACAGCGCTCTGGAACCAAGGGCGCTCTAAAATAAATAATAATTTATTATCTCACTGTTAAATTCCACTTACCTGTTAATTATATCAGTTTAAGCCTTGGCTGGACTGGCTAAAACGGAATGACACTGTCCACTTTATCTGTATTATAATGCTAGCTGTTTACTCTTTTTCTTACAGTACATACAGCTGGTCCAAGGCTAAACAATGATAGGGTATATAAATATGGATATACTACGGAAGTACTTATTGATAAACCAAGCGGTATCCTTGAAGATAGCGTGGGCTTCAAGATTTCATCGGACGTAGAAGTCAACTTGATATGGAGAAACCCTTCCAACAAAGATGACCAACTCATTAAGATAGCGGTATGTTTTCTCACAGCAGCATTACAAGTGTCTAACAGGGATACTGGCATTATATTTTACACATATACCACTGTTGTTTAAGAACTTCTGTATATTGCTGGTACCAAAAAGTCTACCAATTTGTGTATTGTGTAACTTTCTGTTCTGTGAAGTGTAGGCGTTGTATGAGGCAATGGACCAGTGCCTGAAAAATTTAAATGTTCATATTTTATTAAATTTAGCCTTTAAATAATTTTCATGTTAAACTGTTACTGTGAAAAAAATTATTTTTAGGCACAAATTAATAAAAAAAGAAAAATAACACATGCGATTTCAAACAGGATTGAAAATAGGGAGCCAGCATTTTCATACACTATCTTACAAAAGTGAGTACATCCCTCACATTTTTGGAAATATTGTATTATATCTTGTGAGATACTGTATATGAGCCTGTGTGTAGCAGCTAGATTCACTCTCCCCCCCCATATAACACAGCCTTATACAGTCTGTTCCCTCTATCTCCTGCCTGATAGCAGAGGGGCCAGGAGTGGGGGGGGAGGGCATCATGCATTTCTCACATTTGTTTTATAAGTTCAGGCTGTATGTATAACTGCTTACACCAATGCATGTGTTCTGCTTACAGCAATGCAGGTGTTCTGCTTGCAAGGAGCTTGTGCAGCCTGGGAGGGAGGTGACAGCTCTGCAGACATGAGACCCATAGCAGGAGGTCTGCAGAGCTGTGACATCCTCTCCCTTCCGCTGCTTACACAGAGTGATGAGGTCACAACTCTTCAGTGAGGAAAGACACGCCTACTGGGAGGAGAGACATTCCCCTGGTTTTTGAAGCTGTAAGAGAGATCAACAGCTGAAGTCTGTGAAAGGTTTAATGAGAAAACCCTTTTAATAGAGGAGTAGGGAATGGTTGGAGACAGACAGAGGCAGAGAGAGATACACAGAAATAGCTCTGATGTTACTTCTCATCCCAGTACTTGTTTCACAGCTTACACTGCTTAGTACTGCTTTATAATGTTCTTTGTGCTGTTACTTCTGAGCATGTGTGCTAGACAGAAGGGGGGAATAGGAGCTCCTCATCTTTGCATGGGAAACATCATAGCAGCTAGTCTCCCTTCGCTAGCTTGGGAACAACTTAAAACCTAGATAACCATGCTGCAGAGGGTAAATAAAGCCATATACAAGATTTTCAGATGCTGATGACAGACCTGGGTGCCTTTGATAGGCCCCAGGTGCAATGGTAACTTATTAGTACTCTGAAGTCATGGCCCATAAGCCGGTGACCACAAAGGTGGACTACTTTACCCTATTTCAAACAGTTAAGATGCTACAACCACTATTGACTGTGGCGCCTAAAGAGTTAAACTGCCAATATCAGCCATTTTCAGTTTTGGCATTTGTGTGTTACAGCTGAGCTCAGCCAAAATCTTATGGGTACACTAGACAATGCCCATGATTCATTATGATGGATATATTCATGATTATAATGATCCTGAACTGTTTTGGAAGGTGTTGTCTTCATGCTAGCACTTTTTAGTGACCATGGTGTGGTCACTGCTGGGCAGAAAAGAATCCCTTCTACTCTAATCTAGAGAGGTGTCGCTGATTTGTTCTGTTGTATGTGCTGTCTGACATGACTCCATTCTTCATTGGTACTTTGTAATGCTTGCAAGGTGATGTCAAAGTTAAAGACTAATTAAGTTGTTTTGTTTTGTTACAGATGAAAAATATTAAAGTAGAAAATGTTAACAAACGTCCAGACGGTCAGAATATTTTTACTGAAACCAATGCTGCAAAACTACTTGGGGACAGTAACTTGGCTATCCTACAGAGACCAGTTCTTTTGCAATGGACAAATGGGAAGGTAAGGAAGCAAATGATTGTTGCAGGTCTTGTGGTCTTTGTCAGTAGAAGGGTTTAAAATCTCAGTCATACAGAGCCCAGTTTCTAGGTTTATCATGGGATCAGACTAGAGTTTTTAACCAGAAAAATATGTTTCCCATTTAAATGATGGGCACGTTGGTGGAACGGGATTGACCCCATTATAGGACAATAGGCTATGCTTGGTACTGTTGGTGTCTTTCCTGCAATGGATCCAGACACAGCATTAAGATAATCATAATAATAGTCTTTATTTATATAGCACCAGCATATTCCGCAGCACTTTACAAAGCAGAGGGCACAGACAAAACTAAACATTACAGAGTAACAAAGCTAATATTAACAGATAAAACAAGAGGTGCTCACAATCTATGTGGAAGTAGGGGAGATAAATGGTTAGCTTGGACAATGGTCCAGCCCAGGGGCGTTGCTAGGGTCACAAAACATCCGGGGCTCGGGCCCTTAAGTTTTTCTCAGTAGGGCTGGGTTCACACGGAATTTTTTGCGTCTCATTGTGAACTGCGGATGTATTTTTACAGAGAAAAATTTCTGTTCCTGTCACTAATTTTCTGCACATTCCACATAGATCCCATCCATCCCCTCAGCAGTCACTGCACAATGAAAATCAGCCCTGACAAATTTGCATTTTCAAAATCTCTCACCTACGTATGACAGTGTAATACCTTACAAATAAGTCAACAAATAATCCACCGATAAATGGAGCAAATGGACCAGATGACTCAATGTTACTAAAAAAACTCCTACAAAACCAGGACCCAAAACTATTACTACTTAAGGATCAAATAATACTTCCAGACCCTGACCAAACGCGACCACCACATGTGAATCAGTTGTACATATACCACCGCCATACAGTGACTATATAGTGGTAGATACTACTTGTATGTAGGCTCAGCAGAAATATAAGTGATTGCACTGATGTTACATTTAGTGACTTACAGCAGACGTCTCTGAAGAGTTGTTCTCTTTTTCTTCTTCTCTATCTGTCCCAGACGCCATGATGACTTCTACCGTCCACAACTCTTCACTGTAAAATTTACAAAACAAACATCTTAGACTCCTCATTTTATCAGCATTTCTCTACAATTTCCTATCTCTATACAAAATCCCCATCTATAGTGCTCCAAATGCTAATAATTACCCCCTTGTAGGTTAATATTTGCCCCCTATAGCCAGGTAGTAGCCCACTGTAGCCGGTTGTAGTCCCCTTTACCCAAGTAGTTGCCCCCTCTAGCCAGGTTGCTACCCCCTCTAGCCAGGTTATTAGCCCCTCTAGCCAGGTTACTGCCCTCTGTAGCTAGGTTACTGCCCCCTTAAGGCAGTAATATGTCCCCTTAGCCAGTAATATGCCCCCTTAGCCAGTAATATGCCCTCTTAGCCAGTGATATGCCCCCGTAGCCAAGTAATATGCCCCCACTGCCAGTAATATGTCCCCCATAGCCAGTAATATGCCCCCTTAGCCACATAATATGCCCCCCTAGCCAGTAATATGCCCCCTTAGCCACATAATATGCCCCCCTAGCCAGTAATATGCCCCCTTAGCCACATAATATGCCCCCCATAGCCAGTAATATGCCCCCTTAGCCACATAATATGCCCCCCATAGCCACATAATATGCCCCCTAGCCAGTAATATGCCCACCCTTAGCCATTAATTTGCCCCCTTAGCCACATAATATGCCCCCGCTAGCCAGTAATATGCCCCCTTAGCCACATAATATGCCCCCCCTAGCCACATAATATGCCCCCTTAGCCAGTAATATGCCGCGTAGCCACTTAATATGCCCCCCTAGCCACATAATATGCCCCCCATAGCCAGTAATACGCCCACCCTTAGCCACATAATATGCCCCCCTAGCCAGTAATATGCCCACCCTTAGCCACATAATATGCCCCCCTAGGCAGTAATATGCCCCCATAGCCAGTAATATGCCCACCCTTAGCCACATAATATGCCCCCTTAGCCACATAATATGCCCCCCTAGCCAGTAATATGCCCCCTTAGCCACATAATATGCTCCCCTTAGCCAGTAATATTCCACCCATCTCCACATAATATGCCCCCCCCTAGCCAGTAATATGCCCCCCTTAGCCACATAATACGCCCCCTAGCCAGTAATATGCCCCCTTAGCCACATAATATGCCCCCCTAGCCATTAATATGCCCCCTGTAGCCAGTAGTATGCCCCCCTTACCTAATAAAAATAAAATAAAAAAAACCTACTCACCTCAGCACAGTCCGCGCGTCCAGGTCCTGCAGCCTGAGAACGGTGTACGCAGCGTGATGTCATCACGATACTTACGCCGACTATCGGGGCCAGGGACCTCCTGGGCCGCGCAGAGGATGCCGGCTTAGGAGACCCAGCGTCGCAGGGGGGTGGTGAAAGCGGCGCGTCACGCCCCCTGCGACGCTCAGGTGTATGTACAGCGCTTACCAAGTACATACAGGGAAGAAGACAGGACGGGAACGATCCGTCCTGCCTCCTCCGTGACTCTGACTGCGCGGCCGCTGTGAAACGGCAGCGGCCTGGAGCCCGTAGAGATTTGGGGCACAGGCAAATTTATTCGGGGCTCGTGCCCCGAATGAATCTTCCTAGTGACGCCCCTGGTCCAGCCATCTTCCATTAATATAGGGTAAGTAGGTGAACCTGACACTGAGATAGTACATCTACTGTATATACAGATGGTGAATATGAGTGCATGGAGTATCAGGAAAGTGTGTGGCTGAAGGAGAGGACTGCAATTAGGGAACTTGGTAGCCTGGCTAAGAAGATTTATTTTTTGAGCATGCTTAATGTTGTGAATTAGTCTAGGTGGTAGCACATTCTAGAGAAACAGTGCAGCACGTGTAAAGTCTTGGATGAGGGAGTGGAGGGTTTAGATGAGAGAGGAATTTAATCGTTACCAGAATATAGGGGGACATGTATGAAAACTGTCTAGGTCTAAGACTTTCTTGGTTGCCCATAGCAACTAATCAGAGCGCCCCTTTAATTTTTTCAGAGCACTATATGAAATGAAAGAAGAGCGCTGATCGGTTGCTATGAGCAAGAAAGAAAGTCTTAGACCTAGACACTTTTAATACATGAGTACCATAGAGTTTAGGTGGGATGATGACTGAGACGATAGAGGAGATGTAGGGAAGTGCAGCACTATGGAGAGATTTATGGGTGAGAGTGATTAGTTTTGGTTCCTCTAAAAAATAAATAGTGAGCTCCTGGTGGCACAATAAAAAAATAAAAAAACTTTGCTCACCTCCCCCCTCTCCTCCGTTCCAGCGCTGCGTATCTCTCTGTCTATGGTAATATATAGAAAAAAAGGAGAGATAGGCGCACAATAGTGAAGCAAGTTTTGAACAGAATAGAATGTATAAGCTTAGGCTCTCTCTGTCTATGCTTACATCACCATTCTGAGCTACTCACATATGAATGGTGATGTAAGGGAAGTGGCACGTGACCACTGCAGCCAATCAGCAGTGACATCCCTGCTCAGAAGTAGAAGAAAATAAATAGAAAAACAGAGAGGCCCTTCCCTGTGACAAAGTAGTTGCAACACTGGACATAAACCCTTTGCCACACTGGCTGTAAACTTATGTCCCAGTATCTGTAAGGGGCCTTGTAGCGTCTGGGGCTGGATACAGTAAAACCGAAAACATGGCAGTGATGGAAACCTTCATAAGGCTTCAAGCTGCTATGTTAACCAATTGGAACCCCGTATTTTGCCACGGGGGCTCCATTTTGAGTGAGGAACGGTGCGCGGCACCGTCTAAGGGGTTGAACAGCGTTTGATGGCGCTGGCACTATCCTGCGCTGTAACCGCCAGATGTTAGCTGCAATTAGCAGCTAACAACTGCCGGCTATGTAGTGGGATCGCGCTGTGATCCTGCTACAAAGCCCCTTAGCGACCCTATAATATATTCATACGTACAAGGGTTTTCAAGGGGTTAATTAGGAAAATTAAAGCAGTTCACTTGTAATTCAGCTTTAAAAAAGTGCCCCGGACCTTGAAGACAAGACTAAAGTTTGTCCAATTTGTGCTGTTCACAGTATGGTGGCTCACTATGTTGACAGCTCGGTGAAACTTCCTGTTTGTGAGCTGGGAGAGTCCACTGTGCAGGAGGGACCTGTAAGCCTGTACCATCTATATACTGGGAAGCTCTGTGGTGCCATCTTCATGCTTGGAATTATTACACTAGCAGCAGTGTGAAATAGATGCCTCTGTGCTACGGAGGAGGAGTTTGGAAGCAACAGATAAACCCTTGTCAGACATATGTCCTCAGTGTGCTGTGCCTGCTGCAGTGTATGAACAACAAGGGATTCCGAATATTATCCCTGTACAAGCAGCTACATCCTCAGTTCCCCATGCACAGTTGGTATCTCCCACTGATGGAATCTTACCAGTTTGTGACCTCTGCCAGACAAAAAAAACCTGTTTCCCTGTAATACTGAAAAAAATGACAAGTATTCAGGAAAAATTTTATAATTTCATCTACTATAATTTTTTGTGTGTTTGTGTGGTGGGGATAGGTGCTCTTTAAAGCCAATGGAACTAAGCATACTGAGGAGAAGGTAGTAATCTACAATGTCAAACACTGCAGAGGGATCAAGAGGAAGCAACAAAAAGTAGTTGCCATGAGATTTAGTTGTCAAGAGATCATTTGAAACTGTTTCTGTGGAGTGTAAGTGCGGAAACCTGAGTGTAAGATTATGTCTACACTGCATCGGACAAAAACGGCCGAAAGCCATGCGTTTTTTTTCCGATGCAGGACTGTGGTTTTTGTCACTTTTTGCGCAAAAGCCGCGGTCGGTTCTCGTTTTTTGCTGTTGTCCATACAACTGATTGTATGGGAAGACAACGAAAAAACTCAAAGCGCCATTATACAACATGTTGTATAATACGCCGGCGCCAAAAGACGAGCGGAGAAAAAACGACCTGTGGAGACTACAGGTTATTTTTTCTATTAAAATCTATAGGCTGCCTGAACGATCGTATTTCATTGCAGTAGAGACATAGCCTTAGAGTTTGGGAAGGGAGTTGCCATAGAGCTGTGGTGACAATAGACCAATTATAGATGGAAGCTATAATGCATTTGTGAAAAGAGCTATAAACGGGATTTTGGGCACTTTTTAAAAAACTGCTTAGAGCTGTGTCACATAATAAAAGAAGTAATGCTCCCCTTACCGATCCCTCTGCCACTTCCATTCCATCACTTGCATTATAAGGCTATGTGCGCACAAAGCAGACACTTTCTGCTGCTGGGAAGGCATGAAATCTGCAGCAAAATCTACATGTGCTGCAGGACATTAGATGCATTACCTATGAGACATATACCTAAATGAGATGGGGCCCCACCACCTAATAAGAAAAAAACTAAAACAGCAGCAGAAGTAGCAATAATAATGTTATTCAGTATATTAGGAAACCAAAATAGTAGTGCTAAATAGCAGTAAACCACCAACTACTTGTTCCCTACAAAAATGAACAATGTTCTTATACCAGAGTAGGGCCCACCTCAACTGCTGGGCCCCATAAAAGCTGCAATGGCTGTAGAGTCTCTCACAAAGGTGACTGTACCACCCACATTTTTGTTCATATTTTATTATGTCTTTTCATGGGACAACACAGAAGACATGGCACTTTGATACAATGTAAAGTAGTTAGTGTACAGCTTGTATATCAGTGTAAATTTTGTGTGCCCTCAAAATAACTCAATACACATCTATCAATGTCTAAACCGCTGGCAACAAAAGTAAGTACAAGTGAAAATGGACAGATTGTGCCCAGAATGTCAATATTTTGTGTGACCACCATTATTTTCCAGCACTGCCTTACCTCTCTTGGGGATGGAGGTCACTAGAACTTCACAGGTTGCAGCCACTGGAGTTCTCTTTCACTCCTTCTCCATGATGACATCACAGAGCTGGTGGAGACCTTGCGCTCCTTCACCTTCCATTTCAGGATTCCCCACATATGCTCAATAGAGTTTAGATCTGGAGACATGCTTAGCCAGTCCAGCACCTTTACACTCATTTTCTTTAGCAAGGCAGTGGTTATCTTGGAGGTATGTTTAGGGTCATTATCATGTTGGAATACAGTATTGTGGCCCAGTTTCTGAAGAGAGACGATCATGCTCTACTTCAGTATGTCACAGTACACGTTGGAATTCATGGTTTCCTAAATGAAGTGTAGCTTCCAATAGCGGGCAGAATTCATGCAACCCCAAAAGAAAGAGACAAACTTGTCTTTGTACTCCTCACCTGGTTCCCACCACACACGTTTGACACCATCTGAACCAAATACGTTTATCTTGGTCTCATCAGACCACGACATGAGTAACATGCTTATCCTTGTCTTCAAAAATGCACTCCAACTTAGAATCCTTCGGGATCCCTGCGACCATTAGATCATGTCACATTTTATAACTGAATTTTAATTGCAGCGCCAGTACATCATAGTCTATAGTCTGATGCGAATGTACTCACTTCTTTCGGGGAACAGAGGACCTTTTTAAACCTTCTTGGCCGTTCATCTTCAAGGTAACTTTAGAGAACATCTTTTTCAGGTTCTAGACACAATTATAGTTTCGCACAGACCAGTATGATAAAGTGTGAGAGCGATAACACCATATTTAACACACTTGCTATTAATACCTGAGACCTTGTAACACTAATGAGTCACATGACAATGGGAAGATAAAATGGCAAGCTTGACAATTTTCACTTTGGAGTATACTCAATTTTGTTGCCAGATGTTTAGACATTTATGGCTGTGTGTTGAGTTATTTTGAGGAAACACAAAATTTACACTGTTAGGCCATGTTCACACGGGTTATTGCCGGCGTAATTGCGGGGACGTATTTCGCCCGCAGTTACGCCGGCTGCCGTGCACCGGGGGTGGGGCGTTATCCACGGCGCGTATACGCCGTGAATAAGTAGCATGTCACTTCTCTCCCCGCTCGCCATATTGTGCGAGCAGGGGGAGGAGACGTAATCCATAGTTCTCTATGAGATCTGTGGATTACTGTAATGACCGGGACGTATTTCAGCCCGTAATTCACGCAGTACGGTGCGAATTACGGACTGAAATACGTCCCAAAATAAGCCGTGTGAACATGGCCTTATGCAAGCTGTACACTACTTTACATTGTATCAAAGTGTCATATCTTCAGTGTTGTCCCATGAAAAGATATTTACCAAAATAGTGAGATACTGTAGTTATGTCCATTTTACCTGTGTATGGTCACCACTATTTCTCGTTGGAACTAGTTCATGAGGCTGACAGTAGTGGAATGGGATTTATAACCGGAAGTCCAGTTAAATGTCTGACTCCATGATCTTTGATCTTTGTCTAAGAATAATATTCATGTATATATGAAAATAATTTTTGTTATTTTATGTCTTACTTCAACGAGCTTTCTTCTATAGCATCCCCCTAAGAAAAGTCTTCTTTGAATAACATTGGTTTCTATAATTAAAAAAGTTGTCTCTGAATTTTTGAACACTGGAAGGGATGGTCTCACAAAGACAACACTTGGGAAATTAAACTGGTGGAGAGATCAGCTGATCGCCACAGGTCTGAATACTCTCACCCTCTGACGATCAGCTCTGAGTGAACCTGAATCTAGGTTCACATATATATGGAGGCCATTGAAATGAAATGCACTAAAAAAGGACAAAAATAGAGCCTGTTGTCTTGAATGTATTTTGGCTTTGGGGCTGCGGAGAGGCAAATCTAGATTTCCGGACATACCTGATGAGGTTACCTTGAATCAAAGTGTGCACTAAAAACCTCTATATAATACATGTAGAAAATATACCAGTATTGCAGCTTAAATATTCTATAAATTCAATGTTTGTATGGTTTTTAGAAGCCGCTGGGTGCTGCTGTATTTGTTGTTTTGGAGAATTGAAATAAAAATGGTCCCCACAGAGTGGGATCTGAATAAAAGAGTGATTCTTTTTTCCTGTACCTAAAGGGACCAGACCTCTGTGCAACACAGGGCATATGGACGGGATGGCTGGTCTGAGACAAGGGCTTTAGTGTAAGAATGTTTTCCAAATGGGGCATAAAGTAGCCAACTCCTCTTGTCAGTATTTCTTGTAACTGATACCTGAGATTACATATTGGCAGCATAGACTGGTTCTTACAGTACAGATAAAATAGTTTAGAGTTCATCCACACAGACATCCTGGCAGCAGTTTATTATACCAGTGAACAACTACTGCACTTACAATATGAGCTACCTTTGAACTGGACTGTTACACATGCACCCTGTCATATCTTAAGGCAGCACAAAACAGCATGTTGACTTGTATAGGTTTTATATTTAACAAAATGAAAGCTTCCTCCACACATGGAGGTTTTTAGTGCACAGTTTGATCAAATTGTGTATGCCAAAAAATGCTTGCAAGATTTCTTGAAATTCATGGCTTTTTTTTTTTTACCAAGCAAAGAAAGGGAAAAATGCTGCAGAAAATTATAAGTTTATAATACCTTTTACTGGCATAAAAAGTCACAAACGTTGGCACATGCAATAATTGCACTACAATGTGGGACATTTTATTTCTTTTGCCACATTTGAATGAGGGGTGCTTAGAGGGAGGGAGAGAGATTTAAGTTTTGGGCACAAACTGTGCTTTTTCATAAATCTTCAGATGAAGACTTGAGTCATGAATCTTAGTAAATCTCATTCTATGTGTCAATGAGGTAAAGAATTAGTTGCTAACATAATAGCAAATTCTTTAATGTTGTGCGCTCAAGTCCTTAAAGGGGTTCTCCGGGACTATCTTTTTATTTGTTATACGGCTCACAAATGTATTATATTAAACTTTGTAATTCATACTTATTAAAAATTATTTACCTGTTCTTCTGTGAAAAAATAGGCAAAGAGCCTTGTCTTCCCCTCCCCCCTATTTCCGGCAAAACACCTGACGATCATTGACCACATGGCCTCAGTGAACGTTTTCTCATCACTCAGTGAATGTGCTTTGAAGCCACGCTCAGAAAGACCCCTCTGTAGTGACTGTGACCTGAGCAGAGAATGCTCAGGCCGCATTCACTCCTGCCAGCCTGTAGTTTGCAGGTCAATAGAAGTAATTATATTAGAGTAATTACAGGTGAAGGGGAATGTATTAATGGGAGCAGAGGACAGCAGTTCAGAGCTGGGGGGTTGTGTACTGCAGCTCTGTACAGTTTACATAGTGACTCATAAGTTATAGCTATCTTCATTATCATGACAGCAAGTACAGACCTGGGGTGATTACACACTTATGTCAGCACAATGTCTAGCAATAATAACTGTGGAGTGAAGTCCTAGATTCCAATGCAGTCTAGGAGTTGTAGGAAAGAGATGCTGAAGAACTACTGAGACTGACACAGGCAGGAAGTTTCACTGCAAAAAGTGGATCTTATGATAGATGAATAAGGAGGCAAAAGAAAAGGATAGAAAAGAACAACATGAAGGTAGTGGAATATCTTTACTTTTCAATATAAATGCTGTTTATAGTGTTTTGTGAAATCTTTAAACTACCAGATAACCCCTTTAAGCATGTTGTTTAAAATGTCAGTATGTGGACTTCTGAAATAATTTGGTTTTAGAAGAATTATTTTTATATCCAGACAATAATCCAAAGTGCTACCTCTTTATTTAAAGGTGTTGTATCATTACATTAAATGGTCTTCAGAATAAGGGCACAGTGAAAACAAGCAACTTTGCAATTGGATGTCATTTGCAAAGCGGTCTTGTTTTCATAGTCTGCCTTATCTTCGTTTTCTGTAAACATAGTTCCCCAGTGTGCTGTCGGATTCCACCTCCTTTCATTTCATTGGCTGCCGGCTCTTCTAATTTACATTCTGTCTGGCCCCCAGTCGTATTCACGGGAGTGTGCATTCCTGCCTCTCTCACTCAGAATAAGGGGCCTGTAACATTTCACTCTATACAGCCACCATCTCCTTAGTGACACTGCAGCTGCTTCTACAATAAGAAAAGAGCAGAATTGTTCTTGGTGTCTAATACTCCTGTGTATAAACATAGAAAGGAGACAGATCTGTGCTGCTCTGGATGAGTCCATAAAAGACTGGATTCAACTGTAACAAACCTCCAGCTGTGAGAGGAGAAGAGATCAGTGCTCTTAGTTCATAGAAGTCTGTCTAGACTGAATGCAGGTATGTAAACATACAGCTCTTACAAAATAAGACTGCATAGGGAGAGGAACGACACAGTGACATGTGGACTCAGACAGAGGGGGGGAGGAATGTGCTATCCCACTGATCTCAAACAAACAGACTGACTCGGGAGCGAGCACGAATAGTGAAGGGGGAGATGATGTCATCACCCTTCAGTTAAGAAACACCCAGCTGGGAGGGGAAGATACGCCCCTGGATTTGAAGAGCTAAGAGACTGAAAGTACAAAGAAACACACGAACTGATGAAGCGATAAATCCCCCTTAACTCTGCACTCTATTTCCTGTTTAAACGCTAATTACTCAAACAAATGGAAATTTTACTCTCTCTCAATTATTTAAAGGTCCAACTTTCATCAAAATACTTGTCATAATTTAGAGCCAATTTTTCTTCCCTATTTTGAAAACTGAGAGATTTGCTTTCTAGATGGCACTACCAACTATTGTCCTTCTTCAGAGATTAATGATAATTTTTGGTCAAAATGACCATTCTACCTAAGCTGTTGTACTTCTTTGGGGTTTTGCCTGTGCCAGTACCTCTCATCAGGTTGCTATACTCCGATTTATTTGGGGCTATAGTAGGAAAGAAGGAAACAGGATTTATTTGGGGCTATAGACACCATAGGTTTAGTAAAGAGATCTTGATGATAAGGAAGTTGAGAGGGGGTTTTGCAGTACCCAACATAATAAAATATTATTGGGCCTCACATTTAGCTTGATCTAGATTTAAATTGAAAAATTTTGGATTGCACCAACTCAGGGTAATTCCTTTTTATGGCATGATAAGGATATGACATCGTCAATGGGTTTTTAGGGCCACTTAACAGAAATATATGGATACGGTGTATGACTTTAGTTTGCCTTCAAAGACTTGCATCTAGCTTCAGTTGCTTACCCCTTTGCTCTTCTACAAACTCCTTTGTGGGACCGTGGTTAAAAGACTTTGCAGATATTTGCAGATTTGTTTAAATTTGCAGGTATTTGCAGATTCCTTTTGTGGAGCTACAGAGATATTTTAATTTACCGGGAAACACACTTTTATCATTACCTCCAGATAGAACATTTAATGATCATATTGTTTGGCTTTACTCAACTATTTACTCCAACTGCAAAGCAAGATCCATCCAAAAGATGGGACATCCAGCATATCGACTTATCACCACTTTTAATTCAACATGTATATACAACAGGACAGTGGACACACAGCATAACACCGACGCGTTTCGGACCTCTCCGGGTCCTTGATCACAGCATGCTGGAGAGGTCCGAAACACGTCGGCATTATGCTGTGTGTCCACTGTCCTGTTGTATATACATGTTGAATTAAAAGTGGTGATAAGTCGATATGCTGGATGTCCCGTCTTTTGGATGGATCTTGCTTTGCATTTGGAGGCTTGACTGGCAGCCTTTTCCGTGTGGATTTGCACGAACCCTGTCATCAAGCGATGTGCTTCAAAGTTCTGAAAGGCGTTAAGAAGGTGAACCTATCATTATAAGCAGGGACATATGGCGTGGGGGTATGCTGCAATATGTTTTATATTGATATATTTACTCCAACACCTTTTTAGAGGCTGTGCATGGTTGGGGTTTCCACCAAGGGTCTAGTCTTATCTGTATATAGATGAATGATCCTCATGTTAAAATTGAGTATTGCCATTCATATATGTGTAAATGAGTAAATGAAAAATGTATTTAGGTAAAGAGCTCCCATAAAGCACATGGCACGCTATTTGGTGAGGAGCAGCAAAATCCTTAATATGTATTTGATATCAGGAGAATCAGTATAAAATATTGGTGTTCTGGTATCATACCACAGAATTTTTTGTTATGGTTGAAAAAAGACATGTTCAACCAAGGGTGGGGAAAGAGGTGAAAAGGATGGTGATAAAAAAAAAATGTTAAGCTTAGTTTCCCTTACTGATAAAGACTTGTATCCCATAATGAGTGAACCAATCTGCCCTAAATAAATATTAAATTTCTGCTGAATCTAGAATTTTGTACAGCTACATACATATGAATACTTTTTAGTTTCAGGTAGTTATCTAAGCCTTTCTTGAACCTCACGAGTGTTCTTGCTGTGACCAGCTCCTCAGGCAGGCTATTCCACAGATCTATAGCTCTCATAGTGAAGAAAGCTTTTCTCCTTTGGAGTTTGAATCCTTTTTTCTCCAGATGAAGGAAATGTCCCCTTTTCTTTTGAGGGGGCTTTACATGAAATAGCTTTTCCCCATACTTTTAGTAGGGGCCATCTATATACTTATATAAATTAATCATGTCTCCCCGGAGCCATATTTTCTCAAGGCTAAACAAGTTTCATTCTTTTAACCTCTCATAACTAAGATGCTCCATTTCTCTTATTAGTTTGGTTGCTCGTCTTTGCACTCTCTCTAGCTCCATTACATCCTTTCTATGGAGCCGAGAACTGCACAGCATATTCCAAGTGAAGCCACACCAATGCTTTATATACCGGCAATATTACATCCTTATCCCGCGAGTCCAGGCCTCCTTTAATGCATGCCAATATCTTGCTTTCCTTAGAGGCTGCTGATTGACATTGCATGATAATAAACAAGATTAATCTATAACTTCTGATAGCTTGCTGGAGGACTGCCCTACTATGCTCAGTTGGGGGATGTTATTCTGGGGTCACTAAACCCTCTCTTAACTCATTAGGGGCAATTAGTTCTAACTGTGTGACAAATGGAATGTTTTATCAATGTCAGATGCATGTCTGTTGTACAACTTCAGTTAATGGGATGTTCCCATCTCTCACTTTGGGATAGGATATGCCATCAAAGTATGATAGGTGCAGGTCCAACCTCCAGGACCTGCCTTTGTCTTGAGAACGGGCCTCTGAAAGTTTCCATAGTGTTCAGCTGTACTCAGAACTCGCATAGAATAGAATGAATATCAGTTTGCAAGTGCCGCGCACTCTTTATTCTTACAGGAATATTCTGCAGGATTTTAAACCATTACGGCGTAATGTGTTGCCAATGGTTTTGTTGGTGACTGTGGTCCCAGCTGTTTTGGGATCATTAACAAGTTTCTCCCGTGTAGTTTTTGGCTGATCTCTCACCTTTCTCATGATCAAGGATATCCCATGAGGTGAGATTTTGCATGGTGCCCCAGATCACTGTTGATTGACAGTTATTTTGTATTTCTTCCATTTTCTTACTATTGCACCAACAATTTTCTCCTTCTCACCCAGCATCTTACTTATGGTCTTGTAGCCCATTTCAGCTTTGTGCAGGTCTATAATCTTGTCCCTGACATCCTTAGAAAGCTTTTTGGTCTTGCCCATGTGGTAAAGGTTAGAGTCTGACGGACTAATTGAGTCTGTGGACAGGAGTCTTTTATAAAGTGACTGTTTAAGACAGCTGTCTTTAATGCAGGTAAAGAGTTGATTAGGAGAGTCTAACTGGTCTGTAGGAGCCAGAACTCTTAATGGTTGGTAGGGGATCAAATACAATGTGATTTTCTGGATTTTATTTTGGATATTCTATCTCTAAATGTTAAAACTAACCTACCCTTAAAATTATATAGACTATTCATGTATTTGTCAGTGGGCAAACTTACAAAATCAAAAAGGAATCAAACAATTATTTCCTTCACTGAATGTTATTTATTAAGGAACTTGGCAGCATGTGTTCAATTTCCTTGCAGCGCCACCATAGGGAAAGTGAAGCATTACAAAACCATACTTAAATTAATGAGCTGTCTGTGTGATGCAGGACAGGACAGGTCCTCCAAAGCACAAGAAGTTCTTTGCTCACCGTTCTGACGAGGAGATGGAAGATCCTCTCTTTTAAAACATTTAAATGTCCTACAAGGTATTTTCCAGATGACAGCAGAGAGAATGGCTCCCAGTCCCAAGAACATAGTTCAATGCTGTAACTTCTCCAGATGAAAGAAATATGTAGCACCCATTTTTAGAGATGGGCGAATTTCTCAAAAATTCGATTCGGTCACTTCGCCGAATTTTCTGACAAAATCAGTTTCGGTCCGAATTACTTCTGGACGAATCGCGTTAAAAACAGCTATTTCCAGGCTGAAAAGAGCCTGCAGGGTGCTGTAAAAACGTTGTGCCATGCTTAAATATGCAGAGGGAGCTTGGTTTTGGGGTCTTCATACAATGTTGTGTTTTAGTATGACACGCACATGACTGCCGCCCTCTTAAATCGCTTCACTATAAAATCCTGGGCACTTACGGGGGCAAAACTGACCAAAAAACTGAAGCGGAATGTAGCCCGATAAAAATTTAATGGGACGAAAGCTGGAAAAAAAAACAAGCTGAGAGCTGAGTTGGCAACATCAGTGACAGAGTGTGGAGGTGACGGGGGCAGCCACAGCAGCATGAGGTCAGCGAGTGGCACAATGACATTCTGGAGGTGGCAAAAACAGGAGTAGGCCACAGAGTGGCACAATGACACAGTGTGGAGGTCACGGCAGCAGCATCATGAGGTCAGGCAGTGACACAATGACACAGTGTGGAGGTCACGGCAGCAGCAGCATGAGGTCAGACAGTGGCACAATGACATTCTGGAGGTGGCAAAAAGAGGAGTAGGCCACAGAGTGGCACAAATGAACAGTGTGGAGGGCACGGCAGCGGCAGCATGAGGTCAGGCAGTGGCACAATGACATTCTGGAGGTGGCAAAAAGAGGAGGAAGGCCACAGAGTGG
Organism: Phyllomedusa bahiana; assembly: GCA_025379985.1. Lineage (NCBI taxonomy): Eukaryota > Metazoa > Chordata > Amphibia > Anura > Hylidae > Phyllomedusa > Phyllomedusa bahiana. The sequence goes on along the minus strand of JAODAL010002158.1, from coordinate 172,646 downwards.
CACAATGGGCACAGTGTGGAGGTCACGGTAGCAGCAGCATGAGGCCAGAGAGTGGCACAATGGGCATTCGAATTGGCAAAAACTGGAGTAGGCCACAGAGTGGCACAATGACAGAGAGTGGAAAGGTTTACGGTGGCAGGAGCAACAGCATGGGTCAGAGAGTGGGGACAATGACACAGTGTGGATGTCACAGCACCAGCAACAGCAGCAGCAGCATGAGGTCCCTAAAGTGGGACAATGACAGAGTGTGGAGGTGGGTGGCAAACCAGTCCCTGGTAAAGATGGTGGTGGCAGATGGAGAAACTGTCAGCAGATGTGTGGCAACAGGCGGGTGGCGGCAATCAGAATAGTGGCTGAGGCAGGTAGTTTGAACCCCGACTAATTTCTCACAGTTTGGGTGAGGCATCATGGCTGATGTAGTCTGACGCCCCAAGGCATTGGTGTGTGGAAATCCTGGCCGAACCATGCCTGATTCATCTTGACAAAGGTCAGCCATTCCACATTTCCGTGGACAAGCGGGTTCTCCTTGGGGGTAACGATGGCCCCCGCTGCACTGAAAAATCCGCTCTGATGCCACACTACTGGCCCGGCAGGACAGCTTTTTCCACTGCAAACTCGGAAGTTGCGGCCACACACCAGTTTGGCTGCCCAGTAGTCCAGCGGATCTTCTAACTGGGGTGGCAGAGTGCTGTCCAAGTAGGCCACAACCCGTTGGTTTTTAGGGTCTGCCCCCAGGTCCTGCTGCTGCTGCTGGTGACTACCCTCCTCACTAGGCGGGTGAAGGTAGCTGTTCATTAGTGATTCCAGTCTTAAGTTGCTGCTGATGGAGCTGTTACTGCTCCTACCCCCCCACCTTCCCCCACAGCCGCGGCAGCAGTTTCTGAGCACTGAGGAACCCCCCGGTCAGACCTGTCATAGGAGGGACGATGCCGCACTAGGCAGCGGCCAACTGACATGGAGGATTTCCCTATAGTATTTGAGTTTGTCCTCCCTCTCAATAGTGGGAAAAAGGCTCCCATTATGGACCGGGGAGCGGAGGGTCCCAAAAGGGTGGTAGCCAGAAGTCATCCCTCTGCTGGATGCGACTATTCAGCTGTCACTAGCCAGGCAAATCAGCATTGCGGGCCTCTGCACAAGTGACTCCGAGGGGCTCCCTGCCTTTCCCCCTTTCCACTGTATACTGACACGGTGCTTGCGGGTCATCTGCCTCGTCTTCCTCATCTCCATCTACCCCCCTCCAGCTGCTCCTGCTCCTCCCCCTCTTTTTCACCCTGGGTTTGAAAATCCACTCATTTCACCAGACAATGCTTCTGCTCCAATCTCCTCCTCCTCCATTTCAGTCCCCACCGGGGCTCATGTGGCCGCGAGATGTAGTTCGCCACGTCTCCAGTCCCCCCGCCCAGACAGATTTTTTCAGCATCATTCCAGGACATGAAGCAGTGGAATGACGTTATTCATCCCGTAGTCCTGGCGACTGACAAAATAACTTGGCCTCCTCGAATGGCCTCAACAAACGGCAGGTGTCACGCAATAAGCTGCCACTGGCTGACATCAAAGTTACACAGGGGGGGTACTCCTGTCTGCCTGGATCATCAAAAAATCGTTAATGGCCTTTCTCTGTTCATACAGTCGGTCCAACATGTGCAGGCTGGAATTCCAACGGGTGGAAACATCGCATATCACCCTCCTGCCGCTGCAACTCGAGGAGGGTGTTCCTGGCTTTGTAGGAACGGATAAAGTGTATGCACAGTTTCCTAGCCATTTTCAGAATCTTCTGAAGATCGGTGGAAGACTTCAGGAACCTTTTCACAACCAGATTGAACACGTGCGCCATGCAGGGCGCATGGTCCATCAGTCCTCCGTGCAGCGCAGACACCATGTTCCTCCCATTGTCCCGTCACCATGGTTCCGATTTGCAGTTGGCGCGGAGAAAGCCACACATCGATTTCTTGCTGCATGACACGGAGCAGTTCCTCCCCTGTATGACTTCGTTCGCCGAGGCAAGCCAGGTTTACAACTGCGTGACACCGCTATGCCCTACACATGTGGTATGATGGAGCAGTACTTGTGGAGGCTGAGATGGTGGTGGAGGAGGAGGCGGACATTGGCGCAGGAGCCGCAGTTTGACAACGTGGAGGAGAAAGCGGCGTCTCCTGTCCAAGTTGTTGGTGTGCCTGGGCAGGAAGCACATTCACCCAGTGGGCCATAAAGGACATGTACTGCCCTGACCGTAGTTACAGCTCCAGACGTCCGCGCTGCCGTGCACCTTGGAACAAACCGATAAGCTCAAGGACTAGCCCACTTTTTGTTCTACATATTAATGAAGTGCTGGTACTGCCTTTTTGGAAAAGAAATTACGGCTTGGAACTCTCCATGTCAGCTCGGCACAAGCCATTATTTCTCTGAATGGTGCAGAGTCCACCATTTGGAAAGGTAGGGACTGCAGTACCAACAACTTGGACAGGAGCACGGTCAGCTTCTGCACCTTAGGATGGTTGGACGCATACTGTTGTCTCTTTGCAATCGCCTCGCTGAACGACTGCTGGCGCCATGAGTAGCGAGGAGCAGGAGCATCTGGACCGGGAGATGATGTCAAAGAGAAACAGCTCCCTTCTGCAGAGGTGGTGGAGCCTTGACTGGCTGCAATGGCATGCGTGCCACTGGCTGCTGCTGCGGCGGCGGCAGGATGGACCACCACATCTGAGCCACGTTTCTCCCAGGCCACCAAATGGTGACGCTGCATGTGTTGAAGCAGGGCCGTGGTGCCAACGTTAGCTTCCTGGCCACGCTTCACTTTCTGCCCACAGATTCTACATATACCCATATTCAGCTCCTCCGGTGTCTTAGCAAAGAACTGCCACACCGCCGAGTAGCTGATTTTACCGCCAACGCTCCGCACTGAGTGACTACTGCCGCTGCTGCCTCGCTGAGCCCCTGTGCTGCTACTTTCTTGTACCTGCGAAACGGGTTTTCTACACAACCCACTTGCTGGTTGCGCCGCTGCCTGACGTGCAAGCTGACGCCCTCTTCTCCTGACGATGATGAAGCCCTTGCCTCACCCGGCTCCCAAGTGCGGTCGGCTACATCATCATCTATTTGTGTTTCATCGTCACTGCTGTCCTCATCACTGGTCTTGGTATGCAGAGGCTGACCCCTCACAACATGACCTCCCATGCCACTCTCCACATCTATACTTTGCCGCCTACTGCAAGAAGCAGGGGATATTGGCCCCATTTCTTCACTGCCAAGTAGCTGCTGACTGCCCTCCTCAAATTGTTCATCCTCGCTATATAGTGGCGCTGAGCCCAGACCACATAGTAGATCTCTGGCTGAGGGAACCGGATGGGACAGAGGCGGGTTGAGGACAGGTGAGGGCCGCTGACCCTCTCCCGGGCCATGCCAACTAAGGGTTGTGTCTGATGATCCCACCGACTCTTGGCTGGGGTTGTCAGATGTCATCTGGAAGGAAGTGGATGACCTAGTCAACCAATCAAGAACCATTGGGTTGCTGAACAACACACGGCCGCTAGATGACAGCAGCAGTTGTGGCCTCACCGAGTGACCCCTGCTGCGACGTCCCCTTGCTGTGCTGCGACCTGGGCCTGCTCCAGGAATGTTTGTGCTACTGCCACTCGCAGGTGAAGAGCCTGCCACCTCTATGTCTGACATACTGTTTGTTCTAAAATGTGCACACTGTTTGATGAAGATATCTGTATATGATAAATACACACCCTGTATTTGACTCCAAATAAACCCACTAAGAAGCTTGGGTAACCCTTGGATATAAATTGCGCTCCACAAATGGGCAGGACAAATTGATTTCTATGTGCCATTTAAAAACTCTGTGTATTTTACTGAATATAAAAGCACAAACAGGCTTAATTAACCTTCGGATATGAATTATGCTACAGAATTTCTTCTGTGGCGGTGAAAAAGAGAGTTTCTTTTACTGAGTACAACTGCAGAAAAATACTTAGTTAACCCTTGGATGTAAATTGCACAAAAGAATTGAGCAATTAATGTAACTGTAATTAACCTTCGGTTATGAATTATGCTACAGGCAAAATGTCTTTTTTGGTGGTGAAAAAGACGGTTTCTTTTAGTCACCAAAGCAGCAGAACAACGCTTAATTAACCCGGGGATGTAAATTGCACAAAAGAATTGAGCAACCACAAACTACCAGCTTTGTAGTGTGTTAGAATGGCGTGTATTTTACGCTACAAAACAAGAGAAAAACTTGTAATTAACCTTCGCTTGTGAATTATGCTACAGGCAAAATGTCTTTTTTGGCAGTGAAAAAGATGGTTTCTTTTAGTCACCAGAGCAGCAGAACAACGCTTAATTAACCCCTGGATGTAAATTGCGCAAAAGAATTGAGCAGCCAAAAACTAGCAGCTTTGTAGCGGGTTACAATGGCGTGTATTTTACGCTACACAGCAAGAGAAAAACTTGTAATTAACCTTCGCTTGTGAATTATGCTACAGGCAAAATGTCTTTTTTGGCGGTGAAAAAAGACGGTTTCTTTTAGTCACCACAACAGCAGAACAATGCTTAATTAACCCCTGGCTGTAAATTGCGCAAAAGAATTGAGCAACCAAAAATGAAGTGGTATTTGGATTGTAAAAACGCTGTTTCTTTAAATGAATACAACAGGAGCAGGCTTAGATCCCACTTGGATATTCAATGTGCTGTGAGCAGATAGCATTAAAATGTATATGCAGCTGCAGTGGACGCACACTGGACTTCAGATCCAATACCCCACAAACTCAGAAATAGAACGTTAAAAGAAGCAGTCTCTGATACAAGATGAGACACCCCCCAAAAATCGCTGTATAAAAATGAGTTCTTTAGTATCAGCTATCATAAGCAGCCGCGGCAGCACCTTCCCTAGTCAGTACAGTGAGAGGAGTGTGAGAAGCGAGCATGGCGCCCGGACTTATATAGTGCGGTGACGTCACAGAATCCCGCCGGTCTCTGATTGGCTTCATCTCTGCACATGTCATGCAGGCTATGCCCTTCTTCCTCCCAGAGTGGTTTGCCCCATGTAGCGCCATGTGCTCGCAGCAATTTTATCAATCAAAAGCACACTTCGTTCACCCGAAGTACCCCAAACTTAGACTTCGTTCAGAACCGAAGTTTTCCTGAAATTTTAAACGAATTCCACTTCGTTAGAATCAATTCACCCATCTCTACCCATTTTCTTTACTAAAAGCAGCTTTGTAACAGTTTACACCATAGATGGCCAAAAAATCATTTAGGTCTTGGCTACAAAATGAAAGGGATCAGAGTATATAACCAAATGTTTAAATAGTCTTTTATATATCAGAGACTTTAGACATTCACGTGAGTAGAATAACCTTCACTTATCACCATGTGCCAATAAAACTAATAAATAAGATCTCTGTATAAAGGTCACACACAACCAATCAAATAAAGACACATGTAGAAATCAGTGAAAGTCTTATCTGAATACTGAGAAATGTGCTTAGAGACAAAGAAGCCCATAACAACTGCATAACACCACCCATGGACTATGAAGTAGGCTTAATTATTGTAGTTAAACCATATTGCAAAATGTGCACTAGTCATAGGCTAAAAGCTTTCCTTTACCATATCTAATTAAGAAAAAAGGGGGTTTTAACAGTATTTTATTTACTTTTTATACTTTTACCCCACAATAATAAGACTACCTTAAATATTGGACTAAAAAATCTGCAGACGAAAATAGCGATGATGAAAGATATAGAAAGTCATACAGGTTACATGATAAGAATGCTGGGGAAATCAGTAATCATTAAAGGAAAATTATTTATGGCATAGCAGTAGGATATGATTAGTGGAGATTCAAATGCTGGAAACCCCACAATGTCTGTAACAAGGAGCCTTGATAGACAATTAAATGCTGGTATTACAGGGATGAAAAAAGTATTTAGCCAGCCACCAATTGTGCAAGTTCTCCCACTTAGAAAGATGAGAGGCCTGTAATTGACATCATAAGTAGATCTCAACTATGAGAGACAAAATGAGAAAACTAATCCCAAAAATCGCATTGTCTGATTTGGAAAGAATTTATTTGCAAATTATGGTGGAAAATAAGTATTTGGTCACCTATAAACAAGCAAGATTTCTGTCTCTCACAGACCTGTAACTTCTTCTTTAAGAGGCTCCTCTGTCCTCCACTCATTACCTGTAGTAATAGATCCTGATTGAAATTGTTTTCAGTATAATAGACAACTGTCTAGAACCTCATACAGTCACACTCCAAACTCCACTATGGTGAAGACCAAAGACCTGTCGAAGGACACCAGAAACAAAATTGTATCCCAGCACCAGTCTGGGAAGACTGAATCTGCCATAGGCAAGCAGCTTGGTGTGAAGAAATCAACTGTGGGAGCAACAATTGGAAAATGGAAGACATACAAGACCACTGATAATCTCCCTCGATCTGGGGGTCCACGCAGATCTCGGCCCATGGGGTCAAAGTGATCACAAGAACGGTGAGTAAAAATCCCAAAACCACATAAGGAGGACTTAGTGAATGACCTGCAGAGAGCTGGGACCAACGTAACAAAAGCTACCATCAGTAACACACTACACCGCCAGGGACTCAGGTCCTGCAGTGCCAGATGTGTCCCCCCCCCCCCAGTACATGTCCGGGCCCGTCTGAAGATTGCTAGAGAGCATTTGGATAATCCAGAAGAGTATTGGGAGAATGTCATATGGTCAGATGAAACCAAAGTAGAACTGTTTGGTAGAAAAACAGCTCGTCGTGTTTGGAGGAGAGAGAAGGAGTTACATCCAAAGAACACTATACCTACTGTGAAGCATGGCGGTGGCAACATCATGCTTTGGGGTTGTTTCTCTGCAAAGGGACCAGGACCACTGAACCGTGTACATGAAAGAATGAATAGGGCCATGTATCGTGAGATTTTGAGTGCAAATCTCCTTCCATCAGCAAGGGCATTGAAGTTGAAATGTGGCTGGATCTTTCAGCATGACAATGATCACACAATGCCAGTTCCTTCTCACACCATATCAGCAGGCCCCTTTTATTTTAAAATCATTCAGGGCCTCTCCCAGGATTACTGCAAAAACTGCCCTGGACATGTGCTGCCAATAATAATGCAAATTAAAGGGGTTTTCTCACTATGCTGTTTCACTGAGTTTTAGCAGTTTTGCACTTACTCTCTCTCCTCCAGCTGTGGGTGGTTATACAGCAGTGATTAGCATATTCAACTTTTAGCAAGCCCATACTCTGGCAGTGCAGGAGTTTGTTATCTCTAACAAAATTACAGATAAAGCCATGCTGTTCAGTCCTCACAGCACATGTACCTTTTGTTCAGTGTAGCTAATCTTGTAAGATATGATTAGTTTGCTTCAGTCTCTGTCAGTGGGGTAACATCACTCTCTGTAAAGTCCGACGCGCCACGTCAGTGTTTGAGGCGCAGTGCGGCAATTAAGCGCAATGCGGCGCTGCGCCTGTGATTCGCCGCCCGAGGTAGCGCGGTCATACATAACATGTAAAGTCCGCCGCGCCTCGCCAGTGTGTGGGGCGCAGTGCGGGGACATGGGCGCAATGCGGCACTGCGCCTAAGATTCGCCGTCCGAGGAGGTGCGCTCTTACACGCGGAGAAAAGTTCCCTGTGCCTCGCCAGTATGTGGGGCTCAGTGCGGGACTTAGGCGCAGTGCGGTACTGCGCTTCACATGTATTCCGATGCGAGACAGGCTGGAACAGCGAGAAATCATGAAAGATGTCCGTGCGGAGTATGAATCAAAAAATCGCCTTTATAAAGGCGTCAAACATTATCAGAAAAAGAGCTGAAACCTCAAAAAGAAAATATAATAAAAAAAAAAAACAATTTCCAAAAAATCTAGAACGGCGCAATATCAAGAATTAGGATATTGGAAATTGCCGGGAAATACAGTAATTCAAATTCTGAAAGATATTCTCATTGGTCGGCAGAAACCGGCAAATCAGAATGGAAGCGACAGTGAACAATTAAAACCTATGGAGAAGTTTGGGCCAATCAGAATCAAAGACGGAACAGTTCAAAATACAGTAAAAATGCAGAAAAGAGCTGATTGGCTGAGATAGCGGGGGCTTGGCTATCTCAGCCAATCAGAATAGGAGCGACAGAGACCCATTATATCCTATGGAGAAGTTTGGACCAATCAGAATAGGAGCGACAGAGACCCATTATATCCTATGGAGAAGTTTAGACCAATCAAAATCAAAGGCGGGACAGTTCAAAATACAGTAAAAAATACAGAAAAGAGCTGATTGGCTGAGATAGCGGGGGCTTGGCTATCTCAGCCAATCAGAGCGCGAGCTACTTCTCCCATTGTAGTCTATGGAGAGATCGGCGCTATGCAATCTCGGCGCTCAGCGCCGTGCGGCATGGAGTATGAATAAAGAAATCATTTTGATTAAGTGTAAAACATTCAGATAAAGCGCTGAAACCTTCTTTAAACATAAATCAGTTAAATCCCGAACAACGCGTTTGTCGCCGAGACCGGCGCTACATAGGGAATTGCAATAGAGAGAATTGCCGGGAAATACATTAATTCAAATTGTTTAAGCTCTTCTGATTGGTCGGCATACACCAGCCAATCAGAACTGGAGCGACTGTGGCCCATTATAACCGATGGAGGTGTATTGACCAATCAGAATAGGAGCGACAGGGACCCATTATATCCTATGGAGAAATATTGACCAATCATATTCAAGGGTGGGACAGTTCAAAATACAGTAAAAAGGCAGAAAAGAGCTGATTGGTTGAGCTAGCGGGGGCTCGTCCAGTTTAGCCAATCAGAGCGCGAGCTACTTTCTCATAGAGTTCTATGGGAAAGAAATGCAGAGCGAGCTCTGTTTGTGATTGGCTAAGTTAAAAGAGGCGCGGTTATTTGGACCAATGGGAGAGCGAGCGACGCTCTTATGGGTTTTCTAATGCAATTTGGAATAAAACACCGTAACTCAATCTCCTAGAGTAAGCCACGGTCCCTGGGAGCCTCGATAGACTATACAATAGTGCTGACACCAGGGGTGAAAAAGCCCCCTTCGGCGGAGTAATCGCCCCAAAAGGAGCGGCCCCACCTAATGAGAGCATACCCCAAGTTAGGCACAGTAGTCAGATAATTCCTAAATGGGTACCGAAAAGCTTTAGTCACATACTCTAATACTAATAATCCATAATCCAAGCTAATCTAGGAGATAAATCCGTGATAAATATAAAATCATTCTATCTTATCTTAAGAGAATACACAGCAATATGCTATTTTGATTGTTCAACACCCGACGCGTTTCCCCCAAAGAATTATATAGGGTTCATCAGGGGTAAAAAGAACAATAGATAAACAAGACCATTACAACGGCGTTTTTAGGATAAGGCAAAAAGATACTTAGCAATGGTATGTTGGATGTCTCAAAGGTGATGATGCCGTTTACAGTAACCCAGAGTTTTCTAATATATACATAAAAGTAGCTCCAGCCTGATCTTCTTTTTAGTGCAAAGTTCATTTTGTTGTTCATGTGTCATCTTGCACATAAGAGGTTACACTAGGATAGCACAAAGGGTAACTGCTATGAAGCAAACAAAAAAAGCACATTAGATCCCAGTTCTCAAAACTGAATGTTACAGTGTGTCCCTATGAAGAATTCTTCTATACATTCAGTCGTGTCTGACCCTTTGATGCTCTGTAGGCCAGTTTATTTCTATGCTTCCCCATTTTCCACAGCTTCTTTCAATTGCTTGATGTTTATTCCTGAGTCTTGATAGTATCCAGCCAATGGGTCTTTGGTCTCCTATACTTCATATAACCATTACCCATTCCAAGTAGTATCTCCTTTCCTAGTAAATCTTCTCTCATCACATGACCAAAATAGAGTAATTTCTGTCTGGTGATTTTGCCTTCTAGGGACAATTCTTAGTTAATTCAATGAAGAGCATCTTTGTCAGTGATCCCCGCTGTGCATGGGTTTCGTAAAAGTGTTCTCTAGAACCACAGCTCAAAAGCGTCAATTTTTCTTCTGTATTTTCCTGAGTGTCCATGGAAAGATGCCATATGCCTATTCCCATGGCAACACATAACATACCAACTGCGGAAGTCGTGTGGCTTAGTTCTATGGGTTGGGGAAAGATCTGATGACTTACCACATAAAACCTTTTACACTAAACTCTATAGATGAGAATCAATATGCTCCTATAAAGGAACACATTTCTGCGCAATCGCCATTTGCATAAAATTATGCCTTTCCTGTAGGTTTACACCACGCTCAACACTTTTATCAAATGTGGAAGGAAGGGCTGCTATAATTTCAATAGAAATTGGTGTAAATTTTAGCCAAAATAAGTTCAAATATATTTTAATTTTAGGCTCACGGACTGCATATGCTTGCACATCTTACTTTGGTGCTGTTTTCATTAAGACCAGCATATGAAATGCCAGTCTTTATTAATCCATCCCTATAGTGTTTAGACTATGTGATCCCAAAAGTTGGTGGTACAAAAAGAAACATTTTGGAGAGAAAGGTATCAATGTATTTTTACTAGTTATTGGCTTCCACTATACTAAAAAATATTGCAAATCCTCACAGACAACAAAATGTAATTTTTATCCCGTGCTTAACGAAAGTTAAACCCTTAAGACTCAGAAATTGCTAAAGCCAGAAAATGATACAGAATTATCAGCAAGTCTACCCCTGCTGAAGTCAGAAAAATGCAAAAAGTGCCTTTTTAAGATGTGGGTTTTTCTTTTACATATATATATATATATATATATATATATATAATATATATATATATATAAATAGATAGATAGATAGATAGATAGATAGATAGATAGATAGATAGATATTGTAAGGTTGCAACAGCAGGAAGGGTATATGACGGTGTATATATCCCGGCCAGAGTCCTTGCATGCGCCTTCAAATGTCCAGACACATGCCCCCAAGGTAAGGAGCCTTGGGGGAATGAAAGGCCAATATTAGATAGGTGTCGACAGTATAGACTGTCGACATATGTTTAACGTTTAATGTTAGCATGGCTTTCAGCCATTCCCGGGTCGGCCTTTCATTGGGAGTGAGCATAGAGCAGGGTGGGTGCTCACTCCCCATGGATCCACTCCCCGAGGTTCCACTCCAGGTTTTACCTGGAATATATAAGTCAGCAGGGAAGCTGACTGGAGGAGACTACAACTCCCAGGCTACCTTTAAGTCTGGAGAGGAGACACGCTGGAGATCCAGCAGGAAACTTACAAGCTGATAGTAAGTTGGTCCTTTGTTAGTTAGAGCCCAGACGGGCAGGCGGTTGTTTTGTTTATGTCGGTGCATGCCTTGCACTTGTTGTTTTTGTTTGCTGCTTAAATAAAATACAGAGGCCCTGTATTTTTGCACCCGAAGATCTGTCTCTGTCTCTGCCTGAAAACACACGTGTGCCAAGATCCCAGAGCCGCTAAAGCTCACAATACATATAATATATAATATATTATATATATATATATTTTATAAATATATAATATATATATATATGTCAATTAAAGAGTCTTAAAGGTTTAACTTTTGTTAGGCACGGGTTAAAAATTTAATTTTGTTTGTACATATATATATCTGATTTCATGTCAGATAGTGAGAGAAGGAAATATATATATATACGTGTATATATATATTTTTTTCTCACTATCTGACATGAAATCAGAATAAACCTTACTCATTTTTGGTCAATTAGGATTACCAAAACTATTTATATTTGTCAAATTCCAGAATAATGAGAGAGAGAATTTTTTAAGGAATTTTTATTACTAGTCAAAAGTTTCCATACATTTCATTAGTATTTGATAGCATTGCCATTAAACTATATTATTTGGGTTAAACATTTTGGATATCTTTCCACAAACTTGTCACAATAGTCAGTAGGAATTTGGGCTCATTCCTCCTGACAGAACTGATGTAATTTAGCCATGTTTGTATGCCGCCTTGCTCGCACCTGCCTTTTCAGCTTTACCAATAAATTTTCAATAGGATTGAGTGATGGCCACTCCATAACACTGACTTGGTTATCCTTAAGCCACTTGTTAACCAGCTTGGCAGTATGCTTCAGGTCATTGTCCATTTGGAAGACCCATTTCCGCCCAAGCTTTAACTTCCTGGTTGATGTTTTGAGATGTTGCTTCAGTATTGTCACATAATCTTCTTTCCTCATGAGGCCATCTATTTTGTGAAGTGTACCAGTCCCTCCTGCAGAAAAACAACTCCACAACATGATGCTGCCACCCCCGTGTTTAACAGTTGCAATGTTGTTCTTAGGCTTCCAAGCTTCTCCCTTTTTTCTCCAAAGTAACGATGGTCATTATAAACAAACCGTTCAATTTTAGTTTCATCAGACAACAGAGCATGCCTCCAAAAATGTAGGTCTTTGTTCCTGTGTGCATTTGCAAACATTAATCGTTCTTCTATATGTTTCTTTTGGAGTAATGGCTTCTTCCTGGCAGAGTGGCCTTTCAGCCCATGTTGATACAGTACTCGTTTCACTGTGGATAATGACACAATCTTAACAGTTTCCACCAGCATCTTCACAAGGTCTTTTGCTTTTTTTCTTGGGTTAATATGCACATATCAGACCAAAGCACATTCATCTCTGAGACACAGAACCTGTCTCCTTCATGAGCAGTATGATGGTTGGACAGTCCCATCTTGTTTGTACTTACATATAATTGTTTGTACAGATGAACGAGTAACCTTCAGGTATCTGGATATTGCACCCAAGGATGAACCAGACTTGTGCATGTTCACAAGTCTTTTCCTGATATCTTGGCTGATTTTTTTTAGACTTACTCATGATGTTACACACAGAAGCCTTGTTTTTCTGGTGTGAATTAAAATTCATCAACAGGTGTGTCTTTAATTAACTCTAACTATTAACTCTAAACCTATCAAAAGCTTCCAAAGACCAATTTTTGTATCAACTCCACACTCCGTGTTTAGAGGAAGAAGAAGGAGAGGTACAACCAAAAGAACACCGTCCCAACCGTGAAGTATGGAGGTGGAAACCTCATACTTTGGGGGTGATTTTCTGCAACGTGACAGGACAATTGCAGCGTATTTAATGGAGGATGTTTGGAGCCATATATCACGAGATTTTGGCCAACAGCCTCCTTCTCTCAGTAAGAGCACTAAAGATGGGTCGTGACTCGGTCTTCCTAGAAGACAATGTCCCGAAACACACAGCCAGGACAACTAATGAGTGGTTCCAAAAGAAGGTCCTGGAGTGGCTTAGCCTGAATCCAATCAAAAATCTTTAAAGGGAGCTGAAACTCAATGTAGCCCAGCGACGACTCCGAAACCAGAAAAATCAGGAGAAGATCTGTATGGAGGAGTGGGCCAAAATCCCTGCTGCAGTGTGTGCGGACTTGGTCAAGAACTACCGGAAACATCTGACCTCTGTAACTGCAAACAAAAGTTTCTGGACCAAATATTAAGTTCTGTATTTCTATTGTATCAAACATTTTCCCCACTGTACCTGCCAGAAGTAATATTCCTGGTGCACAAACTGAATGTACAAACATAACATGTGTGAACATAGTCTTAAAAACAGACAGGCTTTTTAGATTTTATACAAGGATCTCTAGTGATTAGGTCCTACAGAGCGTTAGATTAGTAGATGCACTGAGGCACTAATCAGGATAGACTTTGCCTATAACCACAGTGTAAGGTATCATATGTGATCCATACCAAACCTTTCAATGCATTGTTTATCTCTGATGTATCTGCTGGGTTGGACCTTATTTGGAAATGCTGACACTGAAGAAACAGTAATCACCTCAAATCATTGAGATCAAGATAGTACAGGTGTTATCTTACAGACCTGACAGAGAAGGTGACAGTCCTGGAGTGCACTCACCTCGCCCTTTTTGACTTGTCTTAGGAGTAACACATATAGGGTGGGTTTATACATTCAGCTTTTTAGAAGCAATATTTGATGCCAAAACCAGGAATGGATCATAAGTGGAAGGCACATTTTAAGGAATGACATGTCCATGTTTAAATCCAGGCTTGGTTTCGGCTTAAAAAACTGCATCTAAAAAAAACTGAATGTGTGAACACACCGTAATGGTGAATACATATAGGAAGAATTTGTTGCAGATTTTCCGTGTGGATTTTAACACAGAAAATCCACTATGTATTACACTATGAGCCATGTGAATGGGATTTTACAAATCTCCTGGCCACATGGCAGAAATTTTCCGTGCATGAATTTCCGTGCTGGAGGCATGTCACACTACAACCATATGTAGTTACACATTTATAGCTTCAGTATGGCAAATCCAGGTGCATTACTGCTGGAACAGGTAAACCACTTTAAAAGTCAGAAATGGCGCTTTGTAGCTAGAAAGCACTAAATCTATGACCCACAGTAGAACAGGTTAATAGATTCAGGCGCATTCTACGCTACTAATGCGCACACAAAAAATGGCGTCTGAGCGCCAAAATACATGCATGTCACTCTCAGTGGCTTTTCCAATCTCCACCCTGGTGTACAAAGACTCTGTGCTTGATTAGCTGTTCCTCTCTCTCAGGAGGATGTATGCTGGCCAAAGCACTGGTGTCTCAGGGTCCGGGGTTCAGTTTTCTGGCTGGATTCCTGGTCAAATGGCTGGTGACCCAGGATCTGTGGCTTGGTTTCTTCAGAATCTTCTTTTGGTCACACAGGTGAGTCTGACAGAGTCTCTTCTGCTAACCATTGGTCATTACCTGCAGAACACCTAAGGATTTTGACAGCTATAATTTTAAACAGTTACTAGAGGATCTAGAATCTTCTAATGGGGGTGGGGGAGTGGAGAAGCACCACCCTTACAACAATATTGTTACAATTTAAGTCTCTCATACATTTGTATAGAGCTTCTATTCTGGCCTATGGGAATGACTCTGCAACTTTTCCAGATGGTGCAAAGGTCACTGAGTTTTTTCCTCCAAAACTCAATTGTGCATCTTCTAGCGAAGAGGAAAGTTACCAACCTCTCAGTCTATAGGTAGCAAGTCTCATAGGCTCTCAGTTTTGGCTTGTTAACTCTCCTCACAGTGCAGATGATAAAATAACCAGTTTAAGCTGAGTTTAACAACATACACTGACAAGCAAAAGGGTAACAATGTTTGGAACTTTTGGCTTTCAGGCTCCATACAGTGGGTACGGAAAGTATTCAGACATCTTTACATTTTTCACTCTTTCTTTCATTGCGGCCATTTGGCAAAGATCCAAAAAGTTCATTTTTTAGCTCATTAATGTACACTCTGCACCCCATCTTGAAAGAAAAAAAACAATAAATGTAGATATTTTTGCACATTTAGAAGAAAAATTGAAATATCACATAGTCATAAGTATTCAGACTCTTTGTTGTGACACTCATATTTAACTCACATGCTGTCCATTTCCTTCTGATCCTCCTTGAGATGATTCTACTCCTTTATTGGAGTCTAGCTGTGTTTAATTAAGCTGATTGGACAATTAGGAAAGGCACACACCTGTCTATATAAGACCTCACAGCTCACAGTGCATGTTAGAGCACATGAGAATCATGAGGTCTAAGGAACTGCCCGAGGAGCTCAGAGACAGAATTGTGGAAAGGCACAGATCTGGTCAAGGTTACAAAAGAATTTCTGCAGCACTCAAGGTTCCTGAGAGGACAGTGGCCTCCATAATCCTAAAATGGAAGAAGTTTGGGACAACCACAACTTTTCCTCGACCTGGCCGTCCAGCCAAACTAAGCAATCGTGGGAGAAGAGCCTTGGTGAGAGAGGTAAAGAAGAATCCCAAGATCACTGTGGCTGAGCTCCAGAGATGCAGTAGGGAGATGGAAGAGAGTTCCACAAAGTCAACTATCACTGTAGCCCTCCACCAGTCAGGGCTTTATGGCAGAGTGTGGCCGACGGAAGCTTCTCCTCAGTGCAAGACATAGGGAAGCCGCATAGTTTGCCAAAAAACACACGAAGGACTCCCAGACTATGAGAAATAAGAATCTCTGGTCTGATGAGACGAAGATTGAACTTTTTGGTGTTGATTCTAAGCGGTGGAGAAAACCAGGCACTGCTCATCACCTGCCCAATACAATCCCAACAGTTAAACATGAAGGTGGCAGCATCATTCTATGGGGGTGTTTTTCAGCTTCAGGGATAGGACGACTGGTTGCAATTGAAGGAAAGATGAATGTGGACAAGTACAGAGATATCCTGGATGAAAACCTCTTCCTGACGCTCTGGCCCTCAGACTGGGGCGAAAGTTCTTCTTTCAACAAGACAATGACCCTAAGCACACAGTTAAAATAACAAAGCAGTGGCTTCAGAAGAACTCTGTGCCCATTCTTGACTGGCCCAGCCAGAGCCCTGACCTAAACCCAATTGAGCATTTCTGGAGAGATTTGAAAATGGCTGTCCACCAACATTCACAATTCAACCTGAGGGAACTGGAGAGGATCTGCAAGGAAGAATGGCAGAGGATCCCTAAATTCAGGTGTGAAGAACTTGTTGCATCATTCCCAAGAATACTCATGACTGTACTAACTCAAAAGGTTGCTTCTACTCAATATTGAGCAAAGGGTTCGAATACTAATGACCATGAGATATTTACATTTTTCTCTTTTAATACATTTGCAAAAATATCTATATTTCTGTTTTTTTTCTTTCAAGATGGGGGGGGAGGTGCAGAGTGTACATTAATGATCAAAAAATGAACTTTTTGGATCTTACCAAATGGCTGCAATGAAACAAAGAATGAAAAATTTAAAGGGGTCTGAATAATTTCCATACCCACTGTATCTCACCATCCACTACAGCTTTGAACTAGAGACTACCATAAATTTATAGAGATCTTCCCTATCTCATACATACATTTGACTTCCAACTATTTACAGTGGTGGCCAAAAGTATTGGCACCCCTGCAATTCTGTCAGATCATACTCAGTTTATTCCTAAAAATGATTGCAATCACAAATTCTTTGGTATTATTATCTTCATTTAATTTGTCTTCAAAGTAAAACCACAAAAAGAATTGTCATAAAGCCAAATTGGATATAATTCCACACCAAACGTAAAAAAGGGGGTGGACAAAAGTATTGGCACTGTTTGAAAAATCGTGTGATGCTTCTCTAATTTGTATAATTAACAGCACCTGTAACTTACCTGTGGCACCTAACAGGTGTTGGCAATAACTAAATCACACTTGCAGCTAGTTGACATAGATTAAAGTTGACTCAACCTCTGTCCTGTGACTTGTGTGTACCACATTGAGCATGGAGAAAAGAAAGAAGACCAAAGAACTGTCTGAGGACTTGAGAATCCAAACTGTGAAGAAGCATGAGCAATCTCAAGGCTACAAGTCCAACTCCAAAGACCTGAATGTACCTGTGTCTCCCGTGAGCAGAGTCATCAAGAAGTTTAAAGCTCATGGTACTGTGGCTAACCTCCCTACATGTAAAGCCCATGGCACTGTGGCTAACCTCCCTAGATGTAAAGCCCATGGCACTGTGGCTAACCTCCCTAGATGTGGACGGAAAAGAAACATTGACGAGAGATTTCAACGCAAGATTGTTCAGATGGTGGATAAAGAACCTCGACTAACATCCAAACAAGTTCAAGCTGCCATGCAGTCAGAGGGTACAACAGTGTCAACCCGCACTATCAGTCGGCGTCTGAATGAAAAGGGACTGTATGGTAGGATACCCAGGAAGACCCCACTTCTTACCCCGAGACATAAAAAAGCCAGCCTGGAGTTTGCCCAAACTTACCTGAGAAAGCCTAAAGCGTTTTGGAAGAATGTTCTCTGGTCAGATGAGACAAAAGTAGAGCTTTTTGGGAAAAAGCATCAACATAGAGTTTACAGGAAAAAAAGAGGCATTCAAAGAAAAGAACACGGTCCCTACAGTCAAACATGGCGGAGGTTCCCTGATGTTTTGGGGTTTCTTTGCTGCCTCTGGCACTGGACTGCTTGACCGTGTGCATGGCATTATGAAGTCTGAAGACTACCAACAAATTTTGCAGCATAATGTAGGGTCCAGTGTGAGAAAGCTGGGTCTCCCTCAGAGGTCATGGGTCTTCCAGCAGGACAATGACCCAAAACACACTTCAAAAAGCACTAGAAAATGGTTTGAGAGAAAGCACTGGAGACTTCTAAAGTGGCCAGCAATGAGTCCATACCTGAATCCCATAGAACACCTGTGGAGAGATCTCAAAATGGCAGTTTGGAGAAGGCACACTTCAAATCTCAGGGACCTGGAGCAGTTTGCCAAAGAAGAATGGTCTAAAATTCCAGCAGAGCATTGTAAGAAACTCATTGATGGTTACCGGAAGCGGTTGTTTGCAGTTATTGTGGCTAAAGGGTGCGCTACCAAGTATTAGGCTGAGGGTGACTACTTTTGTCCGGCTCATTTTTGAAGTTTTGGGTGAAATGATCAATGATTTGATTTTTGTCTCATTCTGTTTTTGTGTTTTTTCATTGCAAGCAAAATAAATGAATATATTAATACCAAAGAATTTGTGATTGCAATCATTTTCTGGAAGAAACTGAGTATTATCTGACAGAATTGCAGGGGTGCCAATACTTTTGGCCAACACTGTAGGATGTGCTTAGTTATGCAGATTTTTGTCATGTAACTGCATTGTTACTGTTTTGCTCTTAAAAATCTAAATTTTAATTTTTATTATTTTGTTAGTATTTTGTGAATCCAACTTTTGGCTTTCAACACTGCCTGCATCCTTCTGGGCATGCTGATCAGATTCAGGGCCGCCATTAGGGGGGTACAGGCAGTACTCCCGTATGGGGCCCGGCCGATCTGTGAAGCAAGGGGGGGCCCACGGCCGCCGGCAGGTACCGCCCCCCTTGCTTCACAGCAATGGTAGAGAGATCGGGCCATAGGCCTGTTCTCCCTACCATGTCAGCTAGTTTTAATTCAGAAATGGAGAGGCGGCTTTGGCAGGTGCCCCCACACATCTCAGGGGCCCGTGCTCCGCCTCCGTGTCACAGCTGCGCGCCGCTCAGTAAGTGTACATATAGACAGTTCAGTGTAACTTACTCATTCTCCTGCGCGCTGTGACCGGAGCAGCCGGGCCCCGCCTCCCTCTGTCTGTGGGCGTGGTGACGAATTAATACAGTGAAGCTCCGCCCATGTGGGCGGAGTCACACGGACGCGGTGCGGCCAGAGGGAGGCGGGGCCCGACTGCTCCGGTCACAGCACACAGGAGAATGAGTAAGTTACACTGAACTGTCTATATGTACACTTACTGAGCGGTGCGCAGCTGTGACACGGAGGCGGAGCACGGGCCCCTGAGATGTGTGGGGGCCCCACTCAAAGCCCCCCTCTGTCCATCACATAGGGCCCCTGCCAGAGCCCACCTCTGTCCATCACGTGGGGCCCCTGCCAGAGCCCCCCCCCTCTGTCCATCACGTGGGGCCCCTGCCAGAGCCCCCCTCTGTCCATCACGTGGGGCCCCTGCCAGAGCCCCCCTCTGTCCATCACGTGGGGCCCCTGCCAGAGCCCCCCACTCTCCATCACGTGGGGCCCCTGCCAGAGCCCCCTACTCTCCATCACGTGGGGCCCCTGCCAGAGCCCCCTACTCTCCATCAAGTGGGGCCCCTGCCAGAGCCCCCCTCTGTCCATCACGTGGGGCCCCTGCCAGAGCCCCCCTCTGTCCATCACGTGGGGCCCCTGCCAGATCCCCCCCTCTCTCCATCACGTGGGGCCCCTGCCAGAGCCCCCTACTCTCCATCACGTGGGGCCCCTGCCGAGCCCCCTATCTCCATCACGTGGGGCCCCTGCCAGAGCCCCCTCTGTCCATCAAAGTGGGCCAATGCCAGAGCCCCCCTCTGTCCATCACGTGGGGCCCCTGCCAGAGCCCCCCTCTGTCCATCACGTGGGGCCCCTGGCACAGCCCCCGTCACGCCGTCAGTGGCCCCGCACAAGGCCCCCACCCAAGGGAGGCCCCGCTCCCCACCACCCCTTGAGCAGGGCCCCACATGCCTGGAGGGGGATCTCGAGCAGGGATCTCTACTCATCTCAGGGGCCCAGCATCACACTTAAAAACAGGGGCCTGTACTGCTCAAAGAGGGCCCGTGCTCCATGTCACAGCTGCGCTCAATAGCTTTACTTAGGCAGGGCGGGGGGGCTTGAGGAGAGTTTTCACATGGCTAGCGGGGACCATACAGCAGGTGAGTGGGGCCCCACTCAAGTTCCCCCACTACCTACCTACGGGTGGGGGCCTATATAACTAACTACTTGTGGAGGTTATATACCTAACTACCAGGGCACTATGGGGGTAATTATTACCTTTTGGGCACTATGGATGGGGAGTTTGTACATGGGAAAGATATAGGTGGAAGGATGATAGAAGAGTGTGGAGTCTCAGGTGTTTGTGTTGTAAATTCTGCAGGGACGAGTGGTTGCCGGGAGAAGTCGCTATGGCGGTCTGGACCGGATGGAGAAGAAAAGGTCTTGGTGTAATGGCTTATATTTAGTAACAGTACGGCGGTATTATTTAGTCTCTCTATGGTGGAGATATGTGGTGATGATGTAGTGGCATTATTTGGTCTGTGTATATTGTTGTTATTGGTGATATTGGTCTGGGTATACTGGTTTGGTCAGTAACATTATAGTGGAGAGATGCAGTGATCATGTGGCGGTATTCGCTGGCCTTTGTATACACACTGACTCGCACAATATAGTAAAATCCAACAAGAACTAAATCCAAAAACAATAGTCCAAATGCATTTTTTTTTGGGGTGGGTTGGTAGGGGCCGGGGGGGCCCTCGATGCTTCAGCTGTATGGGGCCCCAAAATTTCTGATGGCGGCCCTGATCAGATTACAGTATGTCTCAACCAAAATCTAATCCCAGGTCTCTGCTACATGTTTCCTGTGTTGGTGCAGACTGGTCAACTCACTTGGGTATGAATACAGCTTTTTTTCAACTCTACCCACAAGTGTTTGACTGGGTTGAGGTCTGGGGACTGTGGGGGTCAATCCAGCAACTGTGCATTATTGTCACTGAGCCATTTCTTCCCCAATCTTGATGCATGCCTTGGGTCCGTTGTCCTGCTGGAACACTATGTCGTCCTTTTCATACTCATAGTATTCGAGTATATGAAGTAACTCATCTTTGTTATACATTGTTATCTTTATTATACTTTTAAAACCTTTTTATTTTCTTTTTAAATTTTAATATTGAGTCCCCCTGGAGCACTTAACCTCTAGGGGATGCAATCATCAGTACACCCTTCTGCATTGTTTAAACAATGCAGAAGGGTGTTCACAGATAGTGGTTCTACTACTTCCTGCCTGGGGCAGAAAGTAATTGAATACATGACATCTATGGAATCCTTCATTTTGGCTTCCAGCTGCCATGTTGGCACTCCATGATCTCGCTGTGAGGGTGCCAATCAGTGTAAGGAATGGTGCACGGCATTATGATGCTGGGGCTGAGATCGCTGTGATGTCTAAACAGTAAAACAGCATGGGATGGAGCCGGCTCCATTCCCTGCTGATAGCTGACACCATCCTCCTATGTAGCGGGATTATTGAGTAAGCTGCTACATAAGATCTTACCGGCACAAAGATGTACTCATACGTCACGTGTTGGTGATTTGTTAATATTAATTTATATTATACAGTGGTCTCTCAAGTTACAACGGTCTCAGGATACAATATTTTTAACATACAATGGTATTTCCTGGGACATTACATGTTGTGGTAGTACATGTCCTGTACTGCTTTTACATCTGCCAGGATGAGCAGCTCTTTTATGGCACCAGTTAAGGTCCCCATTTTCTTTATATTTGATACATTGTGTATTAAATACATGACCCAAAAAAGCTCCTATTCTCAACATAGGAAGTGATTTCCAGCTTCCAGCAGCTCTTTCTGGCTGTTATATGCTAGGTATTGCTTTATCTGTATTAGTTATCTGTTTAGTTTTCTTTAATCTTCATTTTGCATTACGTTGGTGACATTTTGGGGCTTCAGAACCAATTACTAGTTTTCCATTGAGTTATGGCCTCAACATATAATGGTTTCAACATACAATCGTCAATATTGTATGTTATGGGACCACTGTATTACTTATATATTATTAATATTAGAAAATCATTTTCTAATATTAATAAATGATTTTCTTTGTCACAGATTGTATAGTTGTTATGCCTTTTCCGGGTTTGTTAGGTCTTATTTGTGTTGAAAGCTACAATTTCATAGATCTTACTGTATGTCAGGCTGGAAGGAAGGATACAAAGTCCTCAAGTGTAAAGCAACACATACTATCAGATAAAAGATCAGTTCAACGACTACTGAACTGGTGGCACGTCACTACCTATATATATATTATAAAAAAAAAAAAACATCAAGGCTTTGTATAGGGCTAGTACAAATTCTATCTATTCTGCGTTGTTCCTTATTTACCACAAAAGCAAGTACAGATGGCAGCAGGGAGCACAACAGTAGATTTTTCAATGTGGTTGGTATAGATTACCA
The DNA here is from genome assembly GCA_025379985.1 of Phyllomedusa bahiana. Taxonomy (NCBI): domain Eukaryota; kingdom Metazoa; phylum Chordata; class Amphibia; order Anura; family Hylidae; genus Phyllomedusa; species Phyllomedusa bahiana. Next base: position 150,144 of record JAODAL010002158.1, on the reverse strand, counting down.
CACCCTGAACCTCACTTTCAACATCTTCACACAGAGGTGGCTTGGTGAGGGGGTGGAGGGGGGGGGGGGTTAGAGGGACCCAGTAGTGGAAACACAAAAGTCTGGCATATTTGAAAAGTGTGACTTAGATTGTACAGTTCAGGAGCCAACTGCAATGGATGAGGACCAAAAACCATTCACATTGTGGAGGACTTATCTGATCCCTTTACCTGTCTTTTTTTTAAGGAAAACTTGAATCCTGCATGGAATAGCAATCCTGCAGCATCTATCCTACAACTCTTTCAACTGCTACAAAGTGTTCTGACTCTGGGAAATATTTCTATAAATTGACAACTGGTGATGTTACCATTCCCCTTGTCAGTGAAGTGTGCCGCTATGAATGCTGACGTTGTCAGACTGTGTAAGTAACATATATTACTGAAAAGAAGTAACAGCACACGTTTCTGCCATGGAGCAGCAAGGAGCTGCAGGGGTTAATCCCTCTAGCCAGTCGACACACCCAGGGAGAAGCGGGGCTTAGAATCATAGGATTGACAGCTCGGATTCTATTCAGGTCAGAGGGTATGTTGCACAGGCCAATAGAGGGGCCCGGAGGTCGCACCAATCGGCTGCGGGGGCGGTGTCCGGGCGCCTCATTTAAACCTGCTCAGTGTTGTCAGCCTTTGCCTGTGAAAGGTTACCCTTGCGTTTCCCCTTGTTTCTTTGTGCGTTTGTTTACTCCAGCTTACCTGACTTCGGCTTGCTTCATGACCACGCTCCCGTCCTCTGATTTTGTTCCGCATTACTGTGCGTGTTTTGACCCTTGGCTAGTCTCTCGTTATTCTTCTGGTTTCCGATACTTTTACGTTCCCGACTGTTACCGACCCGGACTGTTTGACTCTGCTTCCCCCCTGACAGCCCCGCACTTAGTAGCAGAGTGCTTGGTGTCCTGTTGTGGTCTGCCATCTAGGTCAGTACGTCACGTAGTCAGGGACAGTGGGCTGGGTGGCAGTCAGGGACAACTGCACTTCTTTCGAGGTGACAAAAGGGGTATGGTAGCACCCAGTTGTCATATTATTCATTTACTTCCAAGAGGAATAACAGAGGAATGGCACAATGCAGCGTTCTAAGAAAATGTGCTCCATGACTGTTTGTTTTTTTATAGAGAATAAAATTTATGCTAAAACCAACATGTCATAGGTGTTTTAAAATCTCATCTTTGTGTAACTACGTACATTTTAGTGGGGGTTAAATTCTTTATGAAAACTACCCTGAAGCAAACAATGGGCAGCACCTCAAGTTCTGGTTTGCATTGGTTTTGAGATAAGGGCTAAGTGCCAACTATTCATATGTTATCATAGACGAAAGCTAGTAGAGCATATTACACAACTACTGTCATCATCAAAGATACTAAAACATAAATATTTCATGACATTTAATAAAGATTAGTGATACAAAATATTAGGACAAATATACAAAAAATACTTATACTAGAAATCTTATCATTACAGTTTTAGAAGATTTGCTTTTCTATAAAGGAATGTTATAACTTTTCCCTATAGGCCTGGTTCACATGGCTTATTGCCGGTGTAATTGCGGGGACGGTTTTCGCCCCGCAATTACGCCGGCTGCCGTGCAGGGAGGGGTGGGGGGGGGGGCCCGGCAGCTCGCCGACCCCATAGACCGTCATTATCTACGGCGCGTACACGCCGTAAATAATTCACATGTCACTTTCTCCCCCCCGCGGCGGATTCGCCGAGCGGGGAGGAGAGACGGAATCCATAGTTCTCTATGAGAACTGTGGATTACCGTAATGACAGGGACGGATTGGAGCCATACTGCAGCGCAAATATGGCGCGCAGTATGGCTCCAATCAGCGCCCAAATAAGCCGTGTGAACGAGGCCATACAGTCATGGTTTTCAAGATCTCTGCTTGCTGTCATTCATTAGTAACTTGGATTGTTTCCTTCAAGTGGATAAAATTCTGTCCTGGACTCACCGGCTCAGTATTGACTACACTGTGGCTCCATTCACACATGTTAGATACAGATCTTGGCATGGATTCTGCACCAACATCTGTGTCACATCTGATGACAAGCCATATGTCATGCATGTCACTAATCCCATTCACATACTATCTAAGCCCCTCTTGCTCCCATTCCTGACCAGGCACAGTTTTGGTTTTTCAGTTCATGTGGATTTGGAAGCAATAATGTTTTCTCAAGATTTGTTTTTTAAATCTTTTCACCTTTTTCCGTGATCCGTAAGGCTTAATTTATATTTCATTTCTATGTTAGAATTTTTTAAAATAAAATATCAGGGGAAAGCATAAAACTTAAAAGAAACATCTGTCTTTCCAGATAAGTCTGTTACATTTTTTTATATAGGTGTCAAATAGGGTAGGGTTGTCGGGGCTGGTCTCAATTTGAGCTGTGTTTTTATTTTTATTATTTTGCTTTGTGATTTTTTTTTTTGTTTTATTTCATTTGCATACTGTGCCCCCTATAAGGTCAAAGAAAACCATTGGGATGCATTTTTACATAAAAAAATTTATTTCTGATTTCGACTGTAAGGGTCCATTGGATGCCATTGGTGTCATTAATTTATCATATTCAGTGCCACTTTTGCAATCGAAGTCCCGAATAGACCCTCTGACCTAGATGTGACTAGACTGACCTACGTAGAAGTAAGTTGGGCCCTGCTTTTCAGGGAGAAAGGCAGACAAAGAGAGGCAGAGTGAACTAGGCATGTGAAGTATGTGCAGTCATATAACAGTACGGGGTCTTTGTAGGGTCGGGGCCCCAATGAACTCATACTTCACTGGTGGGCCTATAGAATCAACTCTACTAGTGAGTCCCAAAAATCAACTCCACTAGTGGGCCCCAAGAATCAACTCTACTGTTGGGCCCCAAAAATCAAGTTAACTGGTAGGCCCTGGCACTCCAGTCCGACACTGTCCAGGCCTAAATTCTGTTAGTCAGCTTTGGATCTCTGCATTGGAAATACACATCAGAATGACATGTAACAAATCCTGACAGGGCAGTCACCAGGGCTGTATGCCTATCACCTGCAAAGGGCAGATTTTTATCAGCTAGGAAATGATGAAAGTTGTTACTAATTAGAAAAGTAGCGAGAAACACGTTAAAAGAGAATTGGAGAAATATACAGCTTTCAGTGATACAAAGAGTTAGCTAATTCCCCTTCAGACTATAAAATGCAGCACACTGATTGGCACTTTTGCAGTATATTCACACGGCCACAATACGCCGTGTGTCTTGGAAGTCGCACTGATCAGCGCGTACTTCCAAAGCATGGGGGGTCGGTCCCATTGACATCTATTGACATGTATTGTATATGAACAATTCACATGTCAATTCTCTCCCCGGGTGTACAATACAATCGTATTGTACGTGCGGGGAGATGACGCATAATCCATAGCTTTCTATGAGAGCTATGAATTACCGTAATTGCGACGCACATTTCGCCGCGTATAAAGCGCAATACATAGTGAAATGCATGCGCAATTACACGCACAAAGATGGCGTGTGAACATACCCTTGCAGTTCAGCGTTTGGGTGCTGGATCGGATAAAATCTACATGGAGTTTTTATGTTCTTTCTGTGTTCGTGGGAGTTTCAGGAAATACAGCAAAATTAGATTGTGAGCTCCACTGGTTGCAGGGAATGAGTATTGACAATGTTTGTGCTGTGCTGCGGAATATGCTAAAATAGCAATATTTCTAAACTACCAATGTAAGCCAAAAATAGCAAGGAAAAGTAAAGAAGTGTCAATAATTGTAATTGCAATATTAATTAAATGAAGTGTCTGGTTTGTTTGTTTCCTTAGGTGAAAACACTGTATCTGTACCAGAATGAACCCTTGGTTCTTAGTAATATCAAGAGAGGCTTGGCAAGCTTGTTCCAGATCCAGTTCAGCCCTGGTACAGTGACTGAGGTAATAGTCTTGGAAGATGTGGGCAGCTAACACAAGTGGCGGCTTGTGGCCCAGCAGGAAGCTGGTCAGGCCATAAAAGTCCTTGGATTTAGGATTCCAGCATAGGTCATCTCCTGCGCCCGGGGTGGTGTTTTATGATATGTAGGAAGTACAACATAGGAGAAACATTTTCTTCTGGTGGGTAGGAAAGAAATAGAAGAATGTGTAGGATTGTTCATGGACTGTGAAACCTGTTTCTCATAAACCAGTTGTTTCTGTCCCTCACACATGTATCATAGGAATGGCAGTAGGATGCACGAGTATTTGGCTAAGGGTTTTTTAGTAAATATGTAACCACAAGATATACAGGCGGATCACTGTACCCATATTTCAGATGTTAGATAATGGCCACTTTTGAAACATTAATATGAATTGTTGTTATTACACAATATATGTAACTGAACAATGAAATAGAGAGTCAAAATTTATTTTTACTGATGCAAGATTTAAAATCTTAAAAATAAAAAGGTGCCGCTGTAAATATAACCAAACCAATACAACTTGTATTATGGACCCCATTTAAAAGCCTTTGAAATCACCTGGCAAGGGGGCCTGGACACATCTTTGCCATATATAAAGACATCACGACATACAGACATTGGGCCTCATTTATCAAAACCGTCTAACTATAAGACTGTCTTTGTTTCCTATAGCAATCAATAAGTCATTATTGGTTGCTATAGGACGCATGGGAAAAAAAACTTTGAACATGTTCATTCTTTGGTCGTATTCCACATGGAAAATGTGTGGAAATGTACTATTGCTGTCAATGAAAATGGCTAAAAACCTCATGTAATAAGGGCCTAAAACATTTGTATGTGGTTTTTAACATGGATCTGCATCTAAAGCCCCCTAGGAATGAATGGGACTAATTTCTGACTGTAAATCGCAAGTAAACCGAAATCAAAAACCACCCTAATTCCACATGTAATAAGTACTTGAAATATCCATTGAAAACAGGACAGACGACATCCGATAAGTACATTTTACGCATTCTGAGAAAATCCCGAGGACAGTTTTGATAAATGAGGCCCAATGTGTACTCAGGGATATTTCGTCAAATTGTTGTCTTCTCCCAATGTAGCATGGGATCCAAACAATAATTTATGTGCCATAACAATTCATCCCAATAAATATCTTGTATCATTCTGGAGTCGTTAGAAGGTGGTTGATATCTCTATTCATCCCTGTCTAATAGGTAGAGAAACCACCCCAAGAACAGTGCTCACATCAAATAGAGGCATTCCTTGAATGGACCGATTTACTAAACAACAATGCACTTTTCTAGCCCCCCAACATGTTTTCCTGTATGTTAATGGTAGTCATCAGGGGACTAGAAATATTATTTATAGAAAAAGAAAATGAAAGTTGTCAGGGTCCTAATGTACCTGGGCATCATAGCTCCACAAGTTGCAGCACTGGCACCAGTTGATGAAAGGACAATATACACCATTTACAAAAAGGTATGCATATTTGGCTTTTGCTTGAAATTTGTTGAATTTTTTTACATGAACTAAATGAGACCATTTCTTAACTTTAGAATGTACATGTGCAACTGTTCAATGTTTCAGTACTTTTGCACAACTTGTTGATCTAACAAGAGGCTAAATGGCAAAATCCTCAACAGGTGTTTGATCCCTAAATCATCCAATAAATTTAGGGGATCGATTTGAATTGGGATTTAAACAGTCCTCCTCATCGTGCTGTTCACATTTTGACATCATGCGATCAAGACAACATCTTACAATTGTTTAACAGCACCTCGCCATTATGAGGCTTCAAGCAGGGCGCTCTCAGATGGAAGTTGCCACTCAGCTTAGAGTGTCACAGAGTGTCATCAGCAGGTTGCAACAGAGATATAGAGAGACTGGAAGAGTCACAGAAAGGCAAATAAGTGGACGTCCTTTGGCCACATCACACACTAATGACTGCTTCATTGTAAACAATGCCCTGTGGAACCGGTGATGATGAATGCCACACAACTCCAGGCACATTTAAGAGAGGTAAGAGGCACCCAAGTGTCACATCAGATGTATAGCGCTCTCCTTGACATCTCCGCATCTTGGGCAGCCATTTCTGCTTAGTGTGAATCGACTTTCATCACTGAACAACCCGGAGGACCACTGGTTCCTCATTTAGCATCCCTGGCCCACGATGATGCCTGTGCCTCTTGGTGTGGTCAGGTACCCTTGTCGGTCATCAAGTAAGCAGACTACGCTGATGTAAACAGTTACAAATGGTCTGATGTGACACTTGGTTGCCTCTCACTTCCCTTAATCATGCCTGGAGTTGTGTGGCATTCATCATCTGGTTCCATAGGGCATTGGCATTGTTGATAATGAAGCAGTCATCAAGGTGTGATGGAACCAAAAGATGTCTACTTCTTTGCCTTTCTGTGACTCTTCCAGTCTCTGATACAACCTGCTGATGATACTCTGTGAAACTCTAAGTTCGGTTGCTACTTCCGTCTGAGAGCATCCTGCTGGAAGCCTCACAATGGCGAGGTACTGTTGATCAATTGTAAGGTGTGACCAGCGTGATGAGGAGGACTGTTTAAATCCCAGTTCAAATTGGTCCCCTAAATATATTGGGCGATTCAAGGATGAATTTTGCCATTAAGCTCCATGTTAGAGATACGTTATGCAAAAAGTACTGAAACATTGAACAGTTTGACATGTGCATTCTAAAGTTAGGAGATGCTCTCATTTAGTTCATTTAAAAAAATGTAAAGAAATTTTCATCCTGAAATTTCAACGAAAATACAAATATACCTAACTTTTTGTGAGTAGTGTATGTCAGATGTGCACATGATTCCTTTAACTAGACTCCCACTGGTCATTGGTGTGAGCTCAGCATAACTGCGCATGTACATTATTCGCTTAAATGGTGCATGCTCCTTGATCCATTTGAGCTATTTTTCATTTTTCTGTTATATTTACTGGGCAAAGAATGATTTACTGCAGTTTCAGATATCTTGAATGCAAATATCATAGTTCCTCTTGTAGTAAAGTAACAAATCAGTTTAATCAGGAAAAAAGGCATTCCAATACTTTCTTTTCAGTAACTTTCTATTATGAACAGAAGGCCTCATGCACATGGTCATTTTTCAGCTCCATATAACTTCTATATTGTACAGAACCACAACAGGGCACCAAAACATCTATGGGGCATTACCATACTTCTAAAAGGCTATGATATCCTTGTTGATAACTAGATTACTTATTTCAGGTTGATGTCTCTGGAAATTGTAAAGTTGCCTATAAGGCGAAACAGAATCAAGTGACCAAAATCAAAGAACTTGACAGCTGCAAGATTAGCAAAACTGGGTTCACTAACTCTAATAAGGTATGGCAATGTATTGTAAATGCAATATTGTATGTCATAGAATTCAGGAATATAGGGTCACCACATTATTGTAAAAATGAGTTCCAAAATGGTTTAGCAGAGCACTGGTACTATTAGTGCTAACCCCTCAACCAGCTAACCAGCAGTGGTGGAAAATGGACGTCTGGTTGATAAATTATGAGGAAATGTTAGGATAAATGTACAGATCCTAAATGCCTCATGTAAAGATCATGTGATCTTTAGGACCAATGAAATATACTATTCGCTAGTCTGTTGTTGACAGGAATAGTCACATACTGAAGGTCCATGGAAAACAATACTTGGTCTCCCCTCACAATTAGATGTTGATGGCTAAGGCTGCACAACGGCCCCAGAGATGCTCCATCAATGTCTCACATATGCAGTTTCTTATATTTTGTTTTGGAGTTGTTTATATGGATGTCATGGAAATATGTACCAATCCTTTAGTATTATCTTAAGTTTGCATAGGCTAACACTAACTTGTGAAAAAATACTTCAGGGAATAAGCCTATAAAACTCTTGCTTCAGGAAGTTATCTGAACAGTATTGTCCACATAGTCCTTGCCCATCCAGAATATTTTGTATTCATGTACTAACTGCATCAAGTAACAAGCGTGTTATACAGGTCATTGGCATCTCTACCAAAGGAACATCGAGTGCTGTTTACCATATCGAAGATGACAATATAAAATCTGTGGTGGCAGAAGAAAACCATGTGCTGATACTTAATGCAAATGAAAACATTGCATCAAAAGTTATCTGTAGGTAAGTTATGTCTTTAGGTACGTTATGTCTTTGTTGTCAAGAGTAGGCTATGAACCACACGGAATACAAAATAAGGCCTGGTTCACATCTGTGTCTATGACTCTGTCACAGGTGGCATAGAAATGATACAAAAAAAGTGCACATGCTACCCTATTTTTACTATTAAAACCATTGAGACTTTGTTGGAAACATGACTGATCCCAATGCAGTCAGAGCGGTCCATCAGGCGCTGTTGATGTCCATTATGAAATTGATCCAGTTCCACATGAGCGATTGAGGCTTTGAATGGAACTTCAGTAGCAAATGTGAACCTGGCCTACCACCCAGTTCACACTGCACCTGGGATTTCCGTTTTAATGGACACTAGGGGCGACATGTATGAATCTCGCCACGTCGGAGCGCACCTTTTCGCCAGTTTTCCGGCAAAATTTGCGCCTGATTTATGTCGGCGCAGGGGCACGCTCATACACGCGGTGTAAAGTCCGCCGCGCCTCGCCAGTGTGTGAGGCGCAGTGCGGGACTTAGGCAAAGTGCGGGACTGCGCTGAACATGTATTCCGATTCGAGACAGGCTGGAAAACAGCAAAAAATCATTAAACATGTCCGTGCGCCATGGAGTATGAATAAAAAAATCACCTTTATAAAGGCGTAAAACATTCTCTGAAAAAGAGCTCAAACTCATAAAAAAATAATAATAAAATCACTTTCCAAAAATCAAGACGGCGCTACATCGGAATTTGGATATGGAAATTGCCGGGAAATACAGTAATTCAAATTCTGTAAGCTATCTCATTGGGTCGGCAGAAGCCAGCCAACCAGAATAGGAGCGACAGTGAACCATTATAACCTATGGAGAAGTATTGACCAATCAAAATCAAAGGCGGGACAGTTCAAAATACAGTAAAGATGCAGATAAGAGCTGATTAAGTTGAGCTAGCGGGGGGCTTGGCAATCCTGGCCAATCAGAATAGGAGCGACAGGGACCCATTAAAACCTATGGAGAACTATTGACCAACCAAAATCAAAAGTGGGACAGTTCAAAATACAGTAAAAATGCAGAAAAGAGCTGAATGGTTGAAGTAACGGGGGCTTGGCTATCTCGGCCAATCAGAGCGCGAGCTACTTTCTCCCATTGTAGTCTATGGCCAGATCGGGGCAATGCAATCTCGACTCTCAGCGCCGTGCGGCATGGAGTATTAGTAAATAAATCATTTTTATTAAGTGTAAAATATTCTCTGAAAAAGAGCTGAAACCTTCTATAAACATAAATCAATCAAATCCCTAACACCGCGTTTGTTGCCGAGACCGGCGCTACATAAGGAATTGGATATAGAGATATTGCCGGGAAATACAGTAATTCAAATTGTTTAAGCTCTTTTCTCATTGGGGTCAAAAAACAGCCAATCAGAATAGGAGCGACAGGGACCCATTCTAACCTATGGAGAAGTATTGACCAATCAAATGAAAAGGCGGACAGTTCAAAATACAGTTAAAAAGGTAGAAAAGAGCTGATTGGTTGAGCCCAGCCGGCAGATATAAATCCACCAATCATATGTAGTGCGTCTATTTCAAAATGAAGAAGAAGGCGCGATAGAAGGGCGCCCTAAAAAGTTATTACTGTCTATGGGAAATATTCTAGTACTGTGATTGGTTGGGGGAAGAGGGGCTCGTCCAGCTTAGCCAATCAGCGGCTGAGCTACCTTCTCATAGAGTTCTATGGAGAAAAGAAATGCAGAGCGAGCTTGTTTGTGATTGGCTAAGTTAAAAGAGGCGCGGTTATTTGGACCAATGGGAGAGCGAGCGACGCTCTTATGGGTTTTCTAATGCAATCTATAATAAAACTGTATATGCCCAAAATAAAATAATAAGACTCACAAAGTTGTGCCGATATGTATATAAAATGAACAATAATATGGGGGTAACGAAAAAAAATATTGATTCAATAAATTAATTTTTATTTCTTTATTTTCGTTACATCCATACTATTGATCATTGGCTAACGAAAATAAAGAAATAAAAATGTAATTTATTGAATTAATATTTTTTTTTCGTTTACACCCATATTATTGTCATTTTATATACAGATCGTACAACTTCGGAGTATTATCATTGTAATTTCTGCCAATTACAGTTTTATTATAGATTAGCATTAGAAAACCCTAGAGCGTCGCTCGCTTCCCATTGGCCCAAATAAACCGCGCCTCTTTTAACTTAGCCAAATCACAAACAGACTCGCTCTGCATTTGTTTTCCCATAGAACTCTATGAAGGTAGCTCAGCCGCTGATTGGCTAAGCTGACGAGACTCTTTTCTTCTCCCCAACCAATCACAGTACTAGAATATTTCCAATAGACAGTAATAACTTTTAGGGCGCCCTTCTATCGCGCCCTTCTTTCTCCATTCGAAATAGACACACTACATATGATTGGTGGATTCATATCTGCCGCCTGGGCTCAACCAATCAGCTCTTTTCTGCCTTTTTTTACTGTATTTTGAACTGTCCCTCCTTTGAATTTGATTGGTCCATACTTTCTCCATAGGTTATAATGGGTCCTTGTCGCTCCTATTCTGATTGGCTGGTTTTTGCCGACCAATGAGAAGAGCTTAAACAATTTGAATTACTGTATTTCCCGGCCATTTCGAATATCCCAATTCCTGATGTTGCGCCGGTCTCGGCGACAAACGCGTTGTTAGTGATTGTATTAATGTATGTTTACAGAAGGTTTCAGCTCTTTTACAGAGAATGTTTTACACTTAATAAAAACGATTTATTTACTAATACTGCATGCTTTATGGCGCTGAGAGCCGAGATTTCAGTGCCCCGATCTCTTCATTGACTACAATGGGACAAGTAGCTCACGCTCTGATTGGCCGAGATAGCCAAGCCCCCGCTAGCTCAACCAATCAGCTCTTTTCTGCCTTTTTACTGTATTTTGAACTGGGCAGCCTTTGAATTTGATTGGTCCATACTTCTCCATAGGTTTTAATGGTTCACTGTCACTCCTATTCTGATTAGTTGGTTTATGCCGACCAATGAGAAGAGCTTACAGAATTTGAATTACTGTGTTTCCCGGCAATTCTCTGTATCGCTATTCCCGATGTTGCGCCGGTCTCGGCAACAAACGCGTTGTTAGGGAATTGATTGATTTATGTTTAGAGAAGGTTTCAGTTCTTTTTCAGATAATATTTTACACTTAATAAAAATGATTTATTTACTAATACTCCATGCCGCATGGCGCTGAGAGTCGAGATTGCATTGCCCCGATCTGGCCATAGACTACAATGGGAGAAAGTAGCTCGCGCTCTGATTGGCCGAGATAGCCAAGCCCCCGCTACTTCAACCAATCAGCTCTTTTCTGCATTTTTACTGTATTTTGAACTGTCCTGCCTTTGAATTTGATTGGTCAATAGTTATCCATAGGTTTTAATGGGTCACTGTCGCTCCAATTCTGATTGGCTGGTTTATGCCGACCAATGAGAAGCACTTACAGAATTTGAATTACTGTATTTCCCGGCAATTTCCAAGATCCTAATTCCTGATATTGCGCCATTCTAGATTTGTGGAAAGTGATTTTTTATTTTTTTTTTGGAAGGTTTGAGCTCTTTTTCTGAGAATGTTTTACACCTAATAAAGGCGATTTTTTGGGAATCATACTCCATGCCGCACGGAGCTGAGAGCCGAGATTTCTGTTGCGATCCTCTATGCTTCCTCTCATGTTCCTTTCCCGCTTCACTTCGCCTCCGCCGGAGCTTTTAGACCAGAATCAACTAGGTCTGCCTGTCGGAGCTGGCGAGCGCTACAATGCGCCGCACTTTGCCGAGCCGCGAGCGTACATGCCTCGGAGTTTTCGAGCGCGCCGCGTCCCGCCCCGGAACGCCCACACTGCGTCAACACCGCGCCCATTGCACGCCCCTTCATGCGAGGCCCATCTGAAAGTGGCGAACGCTGCGCCTAACATCGCATCCCTGCGCAGGATACGCCAGAAAACAGACGTAAAGCCCGTTCATACATGTCGCCCTAGGATGTCAGTGAGACATGTATGTCATTGCGTAAGAGTAAGTAGAAAATGTAATTCAGGCAGGAGAACCACCAGACAAATATACAATATGGACGACATGTATGAACGGGGCTGCCCCAGATATCTAGTGTCTTTTCAGCCCGATATCAGGCGCATTAGGACTGTAGCGAAGCTACATATTTATAGCTTTGCTACGGCATTTCTAGGCACATTGCAACTGGAAAAGGTATACCACTTTCAAAGTGATATACCTGAGCCAGAAGTGGCGCTGTAGAGCGGGTTCATAAATCAGGTGCATTCTATGTCTTTATTATGCACATGAAATTTGTCATTCACATGCCAAATTTCATGCATGTTGCCCTACATGTCTTCTTAAGCCTACTGAAATGCTCAAAAATCCAAACTTACTTATGCTTCAGTGCTGTCATCAAAACTCTTTGTAGATTCAAGGCTCCATCTACAGCAAAATATTAACACTAAAGGTACGACCACATGGCAGTTGTAAAATGCCGGTCAGAATCTGTTTAAGAATAAGGATGGTATTTTATTGTCTTTTCAATGGTCCTGGGGGATGGTTCTGTCCACGCTTTGCGGATTTGCCCGTCCCCCCTTAACCATTGAATAGCACAGTTTCCGCCCGAAAACCGGGCAGAAGATTGTGCATGTTCAGAGTTTTTCAGGATGCCGGTGGTGTGAAAAACCATGCAGTAAAGACTACTGGCGGGATGATTGACAGTCAGTTTTCAAATCTGAAAACAGTCTGAAAAACCAACTGAAAACCCTTGCCCTAAGGCTCTGTTTAGATCTATTTTGTAGCTTCTCTCATAGACAGAAACCACAATACAGTGATGGATCTGAAGACACAGGCAGCAACCAGCGTACCTCATTGATCTATAATGGGGTCCATCAGGTTCAGCGTCAGTCTCCTTGCACTTTCAAAAGCAAAGGAATCTGAGATGGGGGCTCTTTTTAAATTCATGCGTCTCTCGATAAATCTCCATGACAGTTAAGTAAATAGCCTGCCATATTTTTCAGACATTATATAAAATAAAGTAGTGGATTAATTTCTATTGTTTACCATCTTGTGATGTCACTGAACAATATACTTTTCTTTGGTTAAGTTTAATTAATGTTTAACCAATGTTTAATTTCTTCGTACACGTAGACAAAAACTAAGGCTGAAATCCACCGATTCCGGACCTAAAGAAGTGGCCGGAAAGCAGCTGTCTAATGTGGTGAAGGCAGTTAATCCCAAGTATGTAGCTACTTCACTGGTGGCTGATCATGTGAAATCAGAGTGTAAAAGCTGTCCCTCGGTGAGTACAATTCATCTTAATATTTATATACCGTGAAACAAATTGAGCTTTATAATGCCCCATTCTTATCACGTTTTGGCCTCTGTTGGCGGTATCCTTCGGAATACCTTGAAAAAAGTATATTGATGCATACCCCAGTAGGGCCAAGGCATAGTCTTGAAGAACTCTAGGACAAATAGTCTCTTTTGGACTACTTTTCATCTATTTCCAATCATATATGCTTTTGTTTCTGGCAAATAAAATGTTTACATTTTGAATATATCAGGTAACAGAGCAAACATTATGTATATCCTATAGATTCCTGTATCCTGCTGAAGTATATATCAGGATACCTTTTTCAAAGTATAGTGCCAAATGCCACTGACAGAGGCAGAAAACATGACATGAATAAGGCATAATTTTTGACAATAATTAAAATACTTTTGTTTGCTTAATACCTTTGCACAACAATTCTGAACCTAATATGTTTATTTGGTGTGAGTAAGTCTAAAACATGGTCCCTCATAACTGCATGCATCACTGTGTTTGGCTTTTTAGACTTTATCTAAGTAAGTTTAGCCCATCATGTTTGTTGTCGGTAAGAAACAAATATGAATTATTATTCCCCTTCTGGATCCTTATAAATTTGTTCCACAAAACATCTGCAGCCAGAAGTGCACAAAATTGAAGGCCACCAAATAAATGAACATTCCCAAAGGGGAAATAAAGCACCTTCATCAATACTTCTAAACATTCAGGACTTGATAAGGTCCAGGGGAGAAATGGTTTTGATTATTTGTCACCAGAAGATGGTGGATGGTGATCCCAATTGGGAGGGCATTCTAAAAAAAGAAATTGAGTTACATTTAAGAATAACAAGACAATGGCAAAGTGTTAAGCCTCAATACAAAGACTTTTTTCAAGGTTTTGGTCACCGAGACATTTGACAAACTGAGAAATATTTAAGTGATTAATTTTTGTATTCACTTTGATAACTTATCAGAACTATATATTTAGCTGTTACAGCACTGGAAGACTATTCGTAAGGACCTGGAACCTGAAAATCTTTCAAAAGCCAGTGCAGCACGTAGCTTTTTGCAGCTGATTCAGACTCTCCGAAAAGCTAAAAAGTCAGATATTGTGACACTTCTGAAGTCTGAAAAGGAAGCTGTTCTGTGAGTATTCGGCATGGTTCTATGTTTCTATAAGAATATTGTGAGGTGCGAGCCACTTATTACCTGTTTAAACATCCTGATTAAAAAGATTTGGTTACCAGCATCTGATTATATTAGTTTTTGACTCAGACACCTTGATTATATGGCTAAACAGAAAATGTACATGTCCTCCATCACATCACAAAACAAAAAACGGGAATTTTTGTCACTCCACTTAGTTTCAGTGCTGCCTCTTCCCACTGCTCTTCCCTGATTTTTGTCACAAAGGTGCACCAAGGTCCCTGCTCTGGACCCTGGTCACGCTCGTACCTTTGTTTCCCGATGTCTGTACTCACCTCTCCCAGCTCCTGCTCTGCTCACAGTCACTGGCCGGCGCGCATATACCCACTCCCTAGAGTGTGTGCGCCAACTGTCAGGGATTTAAAGAGCCAGCGCTCCACTGATTACTAATCAGCAGATGCTGGTATGTATATTAGGTCACATCCCCCTCTGCCCCTTACCATTGTGTTGATGTTTTTTCCTGAGCCATAGCGTATTTACATATTGTGTCTCCTGGTTTTGACCTGTGCTTTGCTCCTGACTATGCTGCACCTGCAGTCATCCCTGACCTTACCATAAGTGGCCTGATCACGTTCTGTCCTGACTTTACTGCCTCTCCACTGACCAGATCTCAAGCCTACTCCTCCTGTACCACTCCAGCATCCTTCTGTCATCGAGAGTGGCCACGTCAGGGGTAATGACCTGGAAGCCCACGATGCAAAGTCCAACCGGCCTTGTGGTGGGCTACCAGGATGAATACCAGGGGGCACCTTAGACTCTGCTATCTGGTTAATATCCATCTCTCACGGTTATCCAGAAGATCCACTAACTCGACTCGTTTAAGTCTTCTGTTGTCCTCTTAGTCTCAGCGATCAACTTGTGTGCTCTACAGCGTCAACTAAAAGCAGCAGTCACTTGAATTTTTCTGATATCAACATTTGAAAGGGAAAGCTACAAGTGGTGATGTCAGGAAAAGACACATGACCACTGCCAATCAATGGCAGCAGAGTACACAAGCTGGCTGCGGGACCGGGAAGACAACAGAAAATGGGGAGAGAACAGCAGGAGAGGCAATGCTCGAACAAAGGGAAGTGGGAACGTAAGTTTTAAAGCAGCAGTAGCAGCATCAATTTGCAAAAAATTGAACAGGGTATTTTCTTCAAACCTCTTCAAACAAAACTGACAATAGAGAACAATTATGATACATCTCCATATTGGGCAAATGTTTTTGAATAAACCAAAGTTGCCCTGTAGCTTAATGAAATCAGAAAGGTTTTAGGTAATTTTTTTGTCAAAACATGTAAGAACGGGGCTGTGCCAGAAGTATGGTGTATGTACAGCCTGAGATCTAGCGCAGCCCCGTTCGCGATATTTTTAAAATGCCCGCATGCCAGTATCAGGCAGATTACAGAGCACCTGCAGCACTTTCTAATGCGCCTCAGTGCACTAGAACCGTACAAAGCTACACATTTATAGCTTCAGCTTCAGCTTTATAGCTTATAGCATTACTGCTGAAACAGGTATATCACTTTGACAGTGGTTTACCTGAGCCAGAAGTGTCTTTCTGCGCTACAATGCGCCTGATATATGACCCAAAGTAGACCGGGTTCATAAATTCAGGCGCATTCTACACTATTATAATGCACTTAAAAATTGGTGTCTAAGCGCCATAAATCATACATGTCGCCCATTTTGTCTACTTTTTATATATGTACCACAGAAAGACAAATAATAATCGAGTTTAGGCTTTACAGTATGGCATTTGCGCAGCATACTGGGGTCTGTAATATATACAGTAATTGTCCCTGTAAAAACTTTGCTTTTCCTACAGTCCTCAGCTCGTAGATGCTGTAACCTTTGCTCAAACACCTGATTCTCTGAAGGCACTCTTGGAGTTTTTGGACTTTGAGAATGGAACTGGATCTTTGTTACAAGAGCGATTCTTATATGCCAGTGGCCTTGCCTCACACCCAAATGAAAACATGCTGCAAGCTCTACTTGTAAGTTTTCTTAGATTGTAATATGCACAAATATCCACAAATATACAGGTTAAAAAAATGCTAACTGACCACTAATCATGTTGAGATAGGCTTCGTCTGTTAGCACCAGTGGAGTAACTATAAGTCAGTGTTGGAATTAACTGGCCATGTTCACATTAAAGTAATCATTGCACAGGCAGGGTTTATTAGGATCTCTGGTTCTAAATTCAGCTCCAAACAGGGTTACCTTCTGCCAGACCTTTGGGGCTTTGAGATATTGAGTTTTGGACCACTGGAAGAGCCTTTGGTACTCTGACCCTGATTACAGTTGTACTGTATCTATAGTGCCAGATGGTTTATATGGCCCCATTGATAAAATTAATACTTTAAATGGCCCAGATTCATGAGCTATAGAGTTTCAATCTCTGCCTCTGGTCAGCACAATAATTAACGGGGTTTTGCCACAAAGTAAAATTGATGTGGGAAACTTGCAAACTAAATAATAAACATTTTCACCATTCATCATTATAAACATTCTGGACTGTTTTTGTTTTAGCTGCTCTTTTAGTGATCCATTATTTACAGCGCGTCTCCAGGGGATACGGCCAGGGCTGTGAGCTTCTCAGTCTTGGTCGCACATGCTCAGACATCACCTCTCCACTCAGGCAGCTACTGAGTGTTCAAACCCCAGGTGCTGTCGTTCTACTCCTGTCCTCTGTACTCCTTAGTAATTAGTCAAACAGTACAAAAATATTAAAAAAAGAAACCTCAATGAGGTATGTGCATTGATAAAGAGAAATAAAATCCACAGTTTGGTTCCTGTAGGGATTTGAACCGAGGACCCTTGTGCCTGGAGGCAAAAGTTTTACCTCTGAGCTACAATGTAGCTACTTACAGCTCTACACATAAACAGACCTTTCTTTGACTAAAGAGAGGAAAGGCCTCATCCTGCAGGGTCACATGATATGGAATTCAAACAAATCACACGCCCCCTTCTGAGCACACAGAGCTGGATGCAGGAGGTATGAAATGAGATTGTGGCAAAACCCCTTTAAAGTCTTTTTAATTATATACAGTGTTGTGTAATTTAATGTTTATCAGGTCAGTACGTGTCGTAGAGACAGACCTAGTTTAGGTTGTCGCTCATTCTTCCTACATGACCAACATGAGTCCTAGCTGGTTATCTATTCTGTCCACATGCACTGACACATTAGAAAACATGGGATGTGGACAACTAGCCCTAGTTTTCAAACTACCTTCTTAAAGAGGAGAATGAGGGTGGGTTAACAAGTTCCAGAATCCTCTGTGATAAGATGTGATGTCTTCAACCAGAAACAAGATGAGTTGCCAATGACTTTTCCTTCTGTATATGCCACTTTTATTATAGTATGATATTCATTATTATAATAATAATGTACACTTAGAAAATATCATCGTATTAACGTGCTTCAGGAAATATCATCAAGAATCTACAAAATTTTATATAAAGCAAAAATATTTTATGGTTATTCCTGTTTCTGTTTTTATTGCTCATTTTTATATCATATTACAGGACAGGTACAATGGAAAAATAGCAAATGATGAGATCAGAGAAACTGTGGTTATAATTCTTGGAGCCCTCATCAAGAAACTTCACCAGGCTACCGGCTCTGAATTACCGGTAAATATCAGATGACCTTGTAGTATACGCGGTGTGTGTTTATGGGTGATCTCAGGTGGGGCGGTTTTAAAAGTAGGAATTGTAATAGTTGTGTAATATTTGGAATTCTAGGGTCTAAAATGTAGAGTTCATTGAAAAACACAAAGAATATATAGAAAGAAAATTTTATTATAGAAAGCAACAAATTATTTTTAGATAAATTTGGCTATACTGTTGTGGTCCTCTATCTAACCTAGTCTGCGGAGATGGAAATACACAGCACCTGTAGACAAGCAATCCACATTGGTTTTAGCAATTACCTACTACATTGAGTGAAAACCTTCATGCTATGTTGCATTTGTCAAGTGTGAGGTGGGGACAGCTAAAAATTAAATGAGTTAACAGGTCGGAAGCATAAATATTCTGTCGTCTGCATTGTTTGCTTTACAGGCAGTTTTGGAAGCCAAGAAGTTAATCTTGGATGGTTTACAAAAAGCAGCCAAACCCTCTGATGTTAAGATGTATCTTCTCGCCCTGAAAAATGCCAATCTGCCAGAAGGAATTCCATTGCTGTTGAAATATTCAGAATCTGGGGAAGGGCCTGTCAGCAGCATTGCTATCAGTGCTCTACAGAAATATCATACCTCCTTCATCACTCATGAGGTAAATTACCACACAAGCCTAAACTCCAGTACCACAGAAATATATGTGTAACATACTTCATACTACATCAGGGAGATTTTGTAAAGGCCAGGAACAAAATGTAGGGTGTGTAGCACTTACAGAGGATATGTCCCCAATCTATATCATTTCAATCACAAATACCAGATATGACCCCCGTTTGGAAAAAAAAACAGAAATACAGGCCACATGAAAGACCACCTAAATAAATATGCCTCATACTAACTAACATTGTATTGGACTACCACAGTACATGAGCATCCTCTAGTGATGTTTGCCCGTAGTGGTGGACAGTGGCCTATCTATCGTAATCACAGCAGTTGCAGTTGTGACTAGGCTTCTATGCCAGGAGAACCTGCTGACAGCCATTACCACAAACACACTGACCTGTAATAATCCGGCAGATTGTTGTTTAATCACTCTGCCCAATCATAAAGAGACCTGTACAGCCATGCGGTTACAGCTCCATAGTTCTCATTGTACTTTACTGCACTCATGTCTATGATCAGTGCAGGTAGGAAACAAGAAGTAACAGCCAGGATAACACTGGAGCCTACAGAAGAGAGTAAGCACTGGACCCCCCATATTTGGCATTAACACCACTACACACTGCCCTCCACCAGGGATTCTTATATTAACACCTTCTCTGCCCTATATCACCAGAGATGCTAACTTTAACACCTTCTCTGCCATAGACTACCTGAGTCCCTTGCATTAGCCCTTTTACTATATAAGACTACCTGATATGCAGTATTAAACCTTTGATGTTGTGGACAGCCAGTACAATACTGTGGCCTATATAGTAAACACTGGACCCCAGGTATTTAGGATTAATACCAACACAATGCCCTCGACCAGGGATCTTTAAATTAACCCATTTACTACCTTAGATCCACAGGGATCCTTTCATTATCACCTTCACTGCTCTAGTCCTTTAGTGAACCTATCATTAACCCCTTCACTGCACTAGACCACCATCAAGGACCCAGGATTTAATGCTCTCCATCAAGGATCCATATATTTACCCCTACATTTCTTTAGACCACCAAAGATTCTTATATTATCCCCCTCACTGCCTTAGACACCAAGGAGTTTGAGATTGGACATTCACTGCCCTAGACCACAAAGGATACTTACAATTACACCTTCCTAATGTCCTTGACTACCAGCACTGGTATCTGGATGGTTCTTTTAGGTCCCTCCAAATAGGTTGTTGAAATAGCAGCTGGTTTGGAGGAACTGGGGAGAAGCAGGATCCTGACCATTTTTCCATGAATTTCGTTGCAACCATGTCCTTAGGATGCACAGACTCTCCCCAGCTTTTACCAGCTTCAAAAGCAACTTGAAAACCCATCTCTTCAGCATAGCTTTTAACCTATAATAACCCCACCACCAGTACACCCTCCACAAACATGTCTGCCCCACACCTTCGGTCTCTCCCATCCTTCCTTGTAGATTGTAAGCCTTCGTGGGCATGGTCCTCTCCCTCTCTGTGTCAGTTGTCATTTATCGGCACCATTGTATTTGTTCAACATTTGTTATGTATGTAACTCCCCTTGAATGTAAAGCGCCCTGGAATCAATGGCGCTCTAAAATAAATAATAATAATAATAATGCACATACAACTATAAGACAGGCTGAAACTAAGAGTCAGTACAAGCTAAGTAATGCAAAGCATTGGAAAAACTATGCCTTCTGCATACATTATAGCTGCTCTATGATGGTCCATGATGAGCCTTATGCTGGATGTAGTCTATCCTAGAAGCACTGCTTGAAATTTTCATTGTCAGATTCATGGAAAATCATGATGACTCTGTACTTAACATCCATATACATGAGGCCTTACTCACCTTTTCTGTGAGTTTTTGACTTACATGGAAACTGTAAAGTGTGGAGTAAACAAAATTCCAATTCATTTTCATGTCTTTACTAAAATATTTTTCTCCTTAAACTAGGTAAAAAAGGTGATGAATAGAATCTACCACCAGAATCATAGAATACATGAAAAGACAGCGAGAACGGCAGCAGCAGATATTATACTGAACAACCAGCCTACGTACATGGAGATTAAAAATCTGCTCCTTTCTATTGGCGAGCTCCCACTGGAGATGAACAAGTATATGCTCTCTGTGTTTCTTGATATTCTTCAATTTGAGATGCCAGTCAGGTATGTGAGTTCATTAATTTAATGGGAACAATGCTGATGAGAGGATAAATGGTATACCCCAAGGCTCAGTACTGGGTCCTCTTTTATTCAATGTATTTCTAAGTGATATAGTGGAAGGGATTAATAGCATGGTTTCTATTTTTGCAGATGACACCAAGCTCTGTAGTGTAGTGAAATCTATGGAAGATGTTAGTAAAGTGCAAGCAGACCTGGACACACTGGTTGTCTAGGCATCCATTTGGCAAATGAGGTTCAATGTGGATAAATATAAAGTTCTGCATCTGGGTGCTAATAATCTGCAGGCATCATATGTTATGGGTGGGGGAGAAAAACTTGGAGAATCGCTTGTTGAGAAAGATCTGGGCGTTCTTGTAGATCATAGATTACAGAACAGCATGCAATGTCAATCAGCTGCCTCTAAGGCCATCAGGATATTGGTGTGTATTAAAAGAGCCATGGGCTCGCAGGACAGGGATGTAATATTACCGCTGTATAAAGCATTGGTGTGGCCTCATTCTGAATATGCTGTTCCGTTCTGGGCTCCAGTTTATAGAAAGGATGTAATGTAGCTAGAGAGAGTACAAAGCTGAGCAACCAAACTTATAAGGGGAATGAAGCATCTTAGTTATGAGGAGAGTTTAAAAGAATTAAACTTGTTTAGTTTTGAGAAAAGACGGCTCAGGGGATTAATTTATATATGTATATCAATGTCCCATACAAAATAGATGGGGAAAAAGCTATTTCATGTAAATCCCCCACAAAAGACAAGGAGACATTCCCTTTGTCTGGAGAAAAAAGGATTTAATCTCCAGAGGAGAAAATCCTTCTTTACTATAAGAACTGTGAATCTGTGGAATAGCCTGTCTGAGGAGCTGGTCACAGCAGCAACAGTTGCGAGTTTCAAGAAAGGCTTAGATAACCACCTAAAACTATAAATATTAATACGTATGTAGCCGTGTAAAATTCTAGCTGCAGTCTGATTGCAACTCTGGGATAAGAAATTAAAGGGGTCTTATCGTTTGAGCTGTTCGTGCTGTTCAGCTAATTCTCTCAGATTGAGTTTGAAATCCAGGGGCGTGTCTCTCCTGTCAGCAGGCGTGTCTCTCCTCCCAGGAGGCGTGTCTCCCCTCACTGAAGAACTGTGACATCATCATTTTCTATGAAGCAGGGGATGCAGAAGGTTGTCTGGATATAACAGCTCTGTAGCCTCCTGCATGCCTATGTCTGGAGCCTTCAGGCTCCACAAGCTCCAGCAAGCACCTGTTATATCTCTTAGTTTACACACAAATTACACTGAAAGCCAGCAGCTTTTACTTCTGTTCTAGCGGTGTTTACCCTAATTGTACTGACAACAGGCAGAGATCTTTACTCAACTACAAGGACAAATGTCAGCTTCAAGTAAAGATCTCTGCTTGCTGTCAGTGACATGTGAGTGAAAACAATGGGGGGAGAAGCAATCAGCTTTGAGAGAAGACCCTGCTCAACCTGTAACTAACTTGGCTGGTAGTGCAGCAGTAGAGCTTTGCTCTTACAATGAAGGGGTTTGGAGTTCTAGTCCCTCACAGAGTATTTTTTTTCCTCCCCTAAATTCTACACATATGTACAGAGACCTAAAATATATATGTCAGTCTCTATAATGATATATAGACACATACATAGCTCCCCTATATCATGTCTCATCCCCCAGAGTATATGCATTGTATCACCTATGTTGGAAGTACTTGGTGTGACTACTGCGATGATGGGACACTATATAGGGGAGCTTTGGGTGTGTATATAAATACAATTATAGATGTCAACACATATATTTTCATATCTTTACCTATGTGTACAATTTATAAAAGAAAATTTAAAAAAAATGGGGCTTGAACTCCTAACCTCTCTCTTGTAGAGCGGATCAGCTAAGCACTGCACTACACAAACAACTTGTACAAACATGGTGTTGAATTCTTATGTTATACACTACAGATGATGAGGTCATAAGGAGGCGGGGCTTGCATTAGATCTGAGGAACAGAACGCCCTCTTTTCAAAGTAGCAGCTTAAGGACTGGACCTGTGAGGAGGTGAATCAACCTCTTGGCAAAAGCCCTTTAAACAGCCAGTAATTGCCCAGATCGTTCACCCTAAAGCTGGGAGGTGTATATAGAGCCAGCAGACCTTGGTTACACTATCGATTTTAACAGCTTAGAGGGGAGTAAACACAAAGTGTGCAGGCAGCCAATCACAGCGCAGGGGGCGTTACCGCGTCGTTTCCTGTCTAGGGGCATATCCCAACAGGCTGAATGAAATGTCAGCCAGACAATCACAGTGCAGGGGGCGTGTCTAGGGGGGACCGGAAATGTCCAGGGGGCGTGTCCGACCAGCAACAGCAGAAATAAGAACACAGATTTACAGAAAAGCTCATATCTGCTAAACCAAGTGACTGAGGTAATGCAACCCAATTACAAAAGTGCTTATTTTTACTGTCCCCATAATCTGAGACATGATCTTTGTAATGTTAAAACCCCTTTAAGTCTTTCTTAGAGCAGATTGGTTGCTGCCTTATGGGCTTCAAGGTCTTCATCAGTAGGGGAAACGAGGCTTAAAAAATCCTTATCTCCCTCCCCCACATTTTCATCAGCCTTGTTTGAACTTGATGAACTTTTGTCTTTTTTCAACCATACTAATTATGTAACTATGTAAGGTTTGGAGGGTGCTAATGGTACCATATGGCAAGCTACATACAGTGCCTTAGGGGATCTGTTAATACTGAGTCAGTCACCACCTGATGGATCCATTATATTTTGTGAGGTTTGTTAGACACCAGTGGTATCTATCATGTTATAGATTGGGCACCTATCTAATTTTTGTTGTTCTGCTCCAGTGTTTAAATGGAACAGAAATGAGAATTGACCTCCTTCTGTCACCTCATATTTATTAAATTGATTAGCATGACTTCCTATATAAGAAAGCTTCCTTTAGTGGTACCTGTCGTGTGAAGGGGTTTCATCATTTAACTGGATCAAGTAGTAATAATATAATTATATTTTTATGTATGAAATAAAGGGTTAACCACTACACCACCCTAGATGTCTACAAATTTAAAATATTAATAACCATGCTAAACCACTGCGGAAAATAGAAGTCAACATAATCCACTTAACCCAACACTACGAGAGATAATAGAGACTACGAAGCTCAGTGGACAAAGTGTGTGTAATCAAGAACTGAGAGAGAAGAGGGGAATATTTTTGGGTGGAAAATCAACAACCTATTAAAGAACCAGCAATGCCAATGAGAGTCTTAGGTTATGTTCATGCGGCTTATTTTGGGACGCATTTCGCCACGTATTTGGAGCGTACTGTGCTATAATGCAAGCGAAATGCGCCCCAATCATTACAGTAATCCACAGTTCTCATAGAAAACTACTGATTACGCCTCTTCTCCCCAGGCGTACAATATGATCGTATTGTACGCGCGGGGAGTTAAGTGACAAGTCATTTAATGCATGTCTATAGGCCCCTCCGCGTCGCAGCATTACGCGCTGATCAGCTCAACCCCCGAAGACCCGGCGTAATTGCATGGCGTACTGTACGCCCCACAATTAAGCCATGTGAACATACCCTAAGAAATCTTATTTACACACGGCAGAAAAAACATGAAGGGAAATTTTGACCTCCCGTGCACTCAACCCCTTCCTGCCGCAGGGATTTTTGTTTTACGTCCTGTTTGTTTTTTCCTCTCTGCCTTCAAGAGCCATAATTTTTTAGGGTTTTTTTGTCTATTCTGTCTATCTTTCTGCATGAGGGCTTGTTTTTGCAGGTCAAGATGCAATTTTTAACGATACCACTGACTGTACCACATAACTTACTGGGAAACCGGCAAAAAATTATTTGTGTGGTGAAATGTGGAATTTAACACAATTGCGCCATTTTTTGGGATGTCTTATTTTTAAGGAGTTCTCAGTCTAGTATAAATGACATGTTATCTTCATTCTGCAGGTTGTTAAGTTTTCGTTATGTTTTAGTACTTCTTTTATTTTTTAAAATTTGCATGACGCAGCTATTTTCTACAGCCATAAAGTGTTTTATTTTTCCATCTGTCCTGAGTGATGGCTCATTTTTTGCAGGATAATGTATAATTTTTTGGGTACATTTTAGGCGTGCAACTTTTTTGTCACTTTATTCCAGTTTTTTGGGAGATACAAAGTGAAAAGAAAGACGATTTTGGCATGCAATTCGGGCACTGTTATTTTTTCCAACTGTGTTCACAATTAAGGATAAATAATGTTATATTTTAATAAATCGATCTCTTCTATCAATAATGTTTAACATTTGAAGATTTTCATATTTTTATTGTAAAATGGCAAAGAGGTGTTTTGAACTTCTAATATTTTCAAATTTTTTCGATAGTTTTTTTTCCCCTTTTTACTTCTAATATATTGCTGAACAGTATACAAAAATGGCTCTCGGATTACATCCTGCCTATTGCATGGTGTAATTGAAGAAGAAAGAAAGCAGCCATGGAGACCTTCATCAGTCCCCTGCTTACCATGATGACTGGTCAGCACCCCACAATCTTGTCCAGGTTGATCAGGGACAAGAACAGTAAACTGTGCCATTTTTTAATCCCTTAAAGGGGTTGTCTCACTACAAAGATTAGCTTTCAAAATGTAGGGAACACTAAATGAAGACGTTTTCCAAATATATTGCTTTGTTCATCTTTTTTTGTTAAGGAGCTACAAGTGATTTTATCACCTTCTGAGGGCTCTCAGGTTTCCCAAGTGACTGACCTGTTTGCTGTTCTCCCCTGCTGTTTGTTCTATCTGATAGCAGAGCGTGACGTCATCACACAGGTCGCACAGCACAGAACTTCGGACAGTGAGAGCTTGTGTGTTATGTGATCTTTCAGATAAAATACAGTAATTACTATACTGTTTAAATTAGCTCAGAAGCTTCTTCTGTCCTGGTAGAAGGTAATTTAGCTAATGTAGACTAATAAACATAATAAACAGAGAAGTCTGAATGCACTGAGCTCATATGACAGCTTGACCAGGAAGTGGCAGAGCAAAGCATCATTATTTTATTCATGCACCCTATGAAACTTTGAGATAAGACAACCCCTTTAAATGCCGATGTCACCTTTACTGCAGCATTTAAGGGGTTAAAAGGCCAGGATTAGAGTTCTCTCTTATCATTTCTCATCTGTAATTAACAACCGATATCTGCCGGGTATGGAGTGGAGTCAGTGAGTGAGCCGCTCCATATTTCCTTCCTGACACTATGCTATAATAATATGTCAAATGTTTGTAAGGGAATTATTTATGTTGCGTACACATTGCAGATTTATTGTGGATCTTCCCTATTGAACTAATTTGGCTAGTCAAAAATCAGCAACAAATGCTATTCAGTTTTATTTTCGAGAATTTGGGAAGGTTAATGATGTGGTTCAGCAGAAAAATCTGCAACTTTATGTTTTTTTAACTTTTTTTATTTTTTTTTCAGTTTACAGAATTTTCACTAAAAATCCACATCAGCAAATCCACAACAAATCTCCATCAAAATATTTACAATTTGTGCAGATCTTTCTCTGAGGATTTACATGGAGATATTCCACTGCAGAAAATCTACATAATTTCTGACCTGTATGAATATAGCCTTATAATACTGTCTGTCTGTAGTACTTTAGATGTATGAATAGAACATATCGGTAGGAAGCTGCCTGTAAAATGAAATAGCAATTTCACAACATTGAACACATGACTTGAACAAGGATTGATCATTTTACAGACTGTGTGCTGTCAGTAACCAGTATATGTCTATTCTGTACTTTAGTAAGCTGATTCGGCAAGTGTTGAAGGATATGAAGGTTCATAACTATGATCGCTTTTCAAAGTCTGGATCCTCATCTGCTTACTCAGGATATATGATACGTATGTTGCACATTCTCTGTTTTCCTATCCATTTACATCTACAATCTCAAGGATAAACATAAGCCTATGCTATAGTCTCCATAGGGGTGTATGGTTTCTAAAAAGCACAGTTGAAGATATCAGTTGCTAATGATTGCAGTTAGTATGTCTATCATAGTTGGAAAGAAATAGCCCACTATATCGAACAGACGAAATACTAAATGAACTGGTAAGATATTACTATACATCAAGAAGACACAATACATTAAATAATCTGATTTACTAAATATTACAAGTAGCGGTAATATAGTAATATATACAATGAAGTAAGGTATAAAAAATGCAATACTCTAATATATTAAATGTAGTGGTAATATAGTAATATATACAATGAAATAAGGTATAAAAAAATGCAATAATCTATTAAATGTAGCGGTTGGATAGTAAGGGCATGTCCTCACGGCACGGGTTTCCCGTAGGGCAGTTTTTCCATCCGATTTCCGGACAGAATCTGTGCATGTCAACGTGGAGGGGGAGGGCTTTTCTCCGCTCATCGTGGAGAAAAGCCATCCCCCCAGCGGCCGTGGGTTACGGCCGCAAAACAGGACAGATACCGGCCGGTTTGTCCTATGCAGTGTGGACGCGGCCTAATATGCATCATGAAGTGTAGTATAAGGTATAAAACATGCAATAATCTCATATATTAAATGAAGTAGTAAACATTAATATGCATCAGGAAGTACAGCATAAAACACAACACATGCAATAAACTAATATATTAAATACTAAATGAGATATTAATATGCATCATGAAGTGTAAGACATAAAAAATGCAATCTACTATATTTAGTATTAACTGTAGTGGTGAGATACTAATATGCATCATGAAGTACAGTATGTCTAACATAACACATGCAATAATTCAATATACTTTATATTAAATGTAGCGGTAAAATATTTCTATGGATCTGGAAGTATAGTATAATACACAACACATGCAATAATCTAATATATTAAATACTAAATGTAGTGGTGAGATATTAATATGCATCATAAAGTACAGTATAGCAAACATAACATGCAATAATGCAGTATACTAAACATTAAATAGTGGTAAAACATAATCTAATACATTAAATTCTAAATGTAGAGGTAAGATATTAATATGTATCATGACGTACAGTATAAGACATAACACATGCACTAATGTAATATACTAAATATTAATTGTAGTGGTCAGATATTAATATGTATCATGACGTACAGTATAAGACATAACACATGCACTAATGTAATATACTAAATATTAATTGTAGTGGTAAGATATTAATATGTATCATGACGTACAGTATAAGACATAACACATGCACTAATAAAATATACTAAATATTGTAGTGGTAAGATATTAATATGTATCATGACGTACAGTATAAGACATAACACATGCACTAATGTAATATACTAAATATTGTAGTGGTAAGATATTATTATGTATCATGACGTACAGTATAAGGCATACAGTAACACAAGCACTAATGTAGTATACTAAATATTGTAGTGGTAAGATATTAATATGTATCATAACGTACAGTATATCTAACATCACGCATGCCCTTATGTAATGTACACATATTAAACGTAATGGTAAGATATGAATCATGAAGAACAGTATGAGACATACCATATGCCATAACCTAATAGACATGTAACTTTGGTAAATGCTTTCTTGATCACTATTTGTGCACTAGTGGATTACAGGGTTCCTTTGTTTGGTTTCACATGCGTTTTTCAAAGTAGTTTTTTTTTTCCACTAAAACTGCAGCAGTCAGATGTTATCTGGAAGGCAAATATGAGATGAATGACATTGCTTTTTTGGGTATGTTCACATAGCGTAATTTGGAAGTATAAGTTTACGCTTCCAAATGAGCTTCAAAATACACCTCAGAAATTGACATAGCACTGAAATATTTACGCCAGTAAAATTGTCTCGAAATATGCGCTGAAATTATGCTTGTAAAATATGCACTGTATGAATGACGGCACGTATTTTACATTACATTCAATGAAAGCTGCACAGAACATTGTTATGCGCCGTGAACATACCCTTACGTTGTAGTTTTTTTTGGGTCAGTAGCATGCGTTTCGCCTCCCTAAACCTCTGTAGTTTTTTTCATGTGTGCAAGTATGTTGTGATTTCTGATGCATTTTTGTAGTTGTTTTCCACATGATTTATAATTGGAAAGATGCACCAGAAAACAAATGCATAAAATAGAGCATGTACCAACATCCACTCATTTACAAAAAAAAGTTACAAAAACTGCATAAAAAAGATTGAAAAAAAGTATTAAAAAAGCATGCCATTTTTAAAGCCTTTTTTGGCCCCAAAAATATAATACAAAATATGTGTGGAGGCGGCCATAGGCTGGTGTCCCATGCTGCATTTTTGCAGAGGCACATGTATTTTAAATGCTTTTTTAAAATAAATGAATAAATTGTAGCAGCCAGAAGGTGTCTAAAAGTTAGTAAGGAAATATAAATCATACCACAGACGTTGCCTTTTACTTTGTGCATTCTATTTTTGCACTTAACGTGTTTTTTGCTTTAGGTTTGTCCATTTTTTCCTGTGGTTTGTGGCATGGTTTCTAATTACACACCTCCTTCTTTACTGCACCAAAAAACTTATATTTGCATGCAGGTTGCATTTTTTTATGTATTTATTGTGGCATTTTTTTCCACATTTCAAATAATGTGATGGATTACATGTTTTGTGGTCGGAAAAATGTACCAGAAAAAAAGCACAAAAAAATACATGTAGCTGTGCACACTGGGGCCCTCGTGGTTGCACCAGAAAAGTGTCTTAAAATGCACCAAAAAGTGGCAGAATTTTAGTGCAGTACGTTGCAGCATGTCCCAGATATATTTATTATGGGCTTAAGGCTGAGTTCACACAGCGTATTGTGTCGCACACCTGTGCACACCGCGATACGCCTGCTGTTGAAAGTACACACTGGCCAGCATGTACTTTCAACAGCACTTCAGCCCGGCCTCCTATTCATTTCAGTATCCTCAAGGGAATACTCAGTGTATTTGCGTGGCGTATTTTGGGCGCATTGCAGCGCAATTAAATATGTATTTAAAAAACGTTTTACATACTGGGGAAAGGACCCCAATATGTATTTAACAATATTCAAGTGTGATTACATTGATTTCAATATAAAATACGTATCATCGTTTAGATTATACAAGTGTCACATACGTTTTTACATTGTGTAAAACGGATGCATTCAAATAATTGATCCATTTAACACATTGAAAAGACAATAGAAATTATAGGGATATGTTTCTGCAGTCCAGAAAACGTATTGCAAAAACGTATCAAAGAAGTCATCTGCACATACCCTAAGACACTTTCTGCACACTGCACAGGTGGGTTTAGCTCCACAAAAATGGGCGTGGCTTTGTAAAAAAAAATGGGTGTGGCTATAATGTGACACGCTGCACCAAACATGCACAGAAAGTAAGCCCAAAAAACTAGTACAGCTTTATCTAACTTTTAGACCAATTTATCAACTAGCATCAGCCACTGTGATAAATCCATTGCATTTTTAGACAGCAAAACTCAACTAGGGTCAATGTTTTTCAAGAAAAACGCATCAAAAACTGCATAAAAAAGCCAGAAAAGTCTGCATTTCTACCACTTTTTTTGTGGGGGACGGAGGAGAATGCCATGAAAAATGTGTGAGGTGGGCCTTATGAATAGGGAAGGAATTCTCCTGAGCATTTGGTGGATTACAGGAAGTTGCAGTATGTGCCATGACTAGTAAATGTATAGTATGTACTGGAGGTGATGACTTAAATGAATGCTTCCATGCTTTAGGTGGCCCAGGCTCATCCACAACATACAGCCTTGATATACTGTACTCTGGATCCGGCATCCTCAGAAGAAGCAACATGGATACCTTTGTCTATTCCAAAAACACTGAGCTGCATGCCATTCAGGTAATTAGATACATACCCAACTTAATTATCCAAACAGCCTGCAACGTACCCTTGCTGGACTTGTCCTTTGGGCCTTGCTCTATGGTACTATGAACTTCCGCCAAGATCTGTAGCCTGACGTTGTATTTCATGCTAAATTAGCAGCTCGACAGCTGTCTATTTCTGACATCCACCTCGTGGGCTAGTAAAATGCATATATGCTGTTCCGTGCCCAAGCAATAGAAGATTACTGTTTTGGTTATTCTTGTTACGGAGGATTCATCACTATAGCAAAATGTTAGATTGCCGCGTCCTCTGGGCTCTGTGGCAGGCAACAGTGCTAAAATTGTCTATGGCGCCTTATTATATATATATCGTATACAGTTGATGCCAGAAGTTTGCATACACTATATAAAAAGACACATATGCATGTTTTTCTGACTATCTGACATGGAATCAGGATTAACCTTAACCATTTTAGGTCAATTAGGAACCAAATTATTTATATTTGCCAAGTACAAACAATTATACGCAAGTACAAAGGGTTCTGTATCTCAGAGATGAACATGCTTTGGTTCAACATGTGAATATCAACCCAAGAACAAAAGCAAAAGGCCTTGTGAAGATGCTGGCAGAAGCTGGTAAGATTGTGTCATTATCCACACTGAAATGAGTACTGTGTCAACATGGGCTGAAAGGCTACACTGCCAGGAAGAAGTCATTATTCCAAAAGAAACATATAAAAGCCAGATTAATATTTGCAAATGCACACAGGAACAAAGACCTACATTTTTGGAGACATGTCCTGTGGTCTGATGACACTAAAATTTAACTGTTTGGCCATAATGACCATTGTTACATTTAGAAGAAAAAGGGAGAAGCTTGGAAGCCTAAGAACATCATCCCAACTGTGAAACACGGGGGTGACAGCATCATGTTGTGGGATTATTTTTCTGCAGGAGGGACTGGTGCACTCCACAAAATAGGTGGCATCATGAGGAAGGAAGATAATGTAGCAATACTGAAGCAACATCTCAAGACATCAACCACGAAGTTAAAGCTTGGGAGAAATAGGTCTTCCAAATGGACAATGACCCGAAGCATACTACCAAACTGGTTACAAAGTGGCTTAAGGATAACCAAGTCAATGTTTTGGAGTGGGCATCACAAAGCTCTGATCTTAATCCTATTGAAAATTTATGGGCAAAGCTGAAAAGGCAGGTGTGAGCAAGGTGACCTACAAACATGGCTCATTTACACCAGTTCTGTCAGGAGGAATGGCCCAAAATTAAAAAAAAATCTTCATGACTCCCATATGGCACTTATACTATAACCCTAAATCAACAACCCATCTTATAGTAATCATAACTTGTAAATAGTGGTGTGCAAATCTTTCCATGGTTCCAAAGAACTTGTAAAAAAAATCAGGCTTGGGATGTCCCCAACTGGATTTGTTTTACTTTGTCCCAAGCCCTAACTTTAACCCTAACCATAGCGTTAACCTAAGTTGGGGTTAGGATTTTTAGAGTTCACTTACCTCTCTGTGGTGCTTTCCAGTCCATTTCTACTCCCATGGCACATCAGACCTAATGTGCGGTGGTATCGGAAGTGACCTCGGAACAATGGCACCATTGGTCCACAAGCACTGCAGAGATAACATAACCTTTAAAGGTCTAAAAACTCTTTACTTTGGTCACGGTAATAGGTAGAGGTGATTTTTTGGTGACTTGCAGCTAAATTTATCTTTGGTCAACCAGAATAGAAAAATCATATTTAGGTACAAATTGACTATGATCCAAATCTGAAAAGCAACACTATCCGGAAAATATTTTTTAGAAAGACCTCTAGGTCCTTCTTGAACTTGTATAATAAATCCACCATCACAACTTCTTGTGGCAGTGAGTTTTTGTTTTGTATTTTGTTTTTCACTGTAACTGGGGCATCCATTGATTGTAGTGACCTTATGTACTAGCCCAGCTGATCTGAGCCTGCCAAGATTTTGTACATATGCTATACCCCGACTCATGGGTCCAAAGAAGGCAGTCATATTGCCAAAGTCTACACACTGCTCATTGAGCGCTGTATAGGAGAAAACAGACTTTTGTCAGGGTTTCCATTGGCCTCCAATCTGCTCTTTCTAGTCTGCCAAAGCGTAAAATCTGTGCCAAATATTTACAGTGGTGCAAGCCCAGAGCCACATTCCATATGTTTACAAGTCAGGCTCGGACTGGGCCACCGGGCCTGGGACTGCTCTTCATGAAAAAACACAGAGAAAGAGAGGAAGAAAGTAAGAGGCAGAGTGAAACAGCCATGTGCAGTATCCATCCAGTGTCATCTCCACTGATTTACCCCAAAAATCAACTCCAATCGTGGACCCTAAGGATTAACTTCATTGGTAGGCCCCAAGAATCAATTCCAGTGATGGGCCCCAGGAATCAATTCCAGTGATGGACCCTAAGGATTTACTCTCTTGGAGATCCCCAAGAATCAACTTCACTGGTGAGCCACAAGAATCACCTCCCGTGATGGGCCCTAAGTATTAACTCTACTGGTGGGCCCCGAGAATCAACTTCAGTGGTGGGTCCCAAGATCGAGCTTCACTGGTGAGCCCCAAGACTCAAGTCCTGTGATGGGCTCTAAGGGTTAACGCTACTGGTGGGCCCCAAAAATCATCTTCAGTAGTGGGCCCCAAGAATCAATTCCAGTGATGGACCCTAAGGATTAACTCTACTGGTGGGCCCCAAGAATTAATATTAGTTGTGGGCCCCAAGAACCAGCTTCACTGGTGAGCCCCAAGAATCAGTTCCTGTGATGGGCTCTAAGGGTTAACTCTACTAGTGGGCCCAAGAATCAACTTCAGTGGTAAGCCCCAAGAATTAACATTAGTGTCTGGGTCCCAAGAACCAGCTTCACTGGTGAGCCCCAAGAATCAATTCCAGTGATGGTGCCTAAGGATTAACTCTCCTGGTGGGCCCCAAGAATCAACTCCAGTGATGGGCACCAGGCAACACAGTCCAACATTGCAAATGGTGTAATACAGGTCACAGGTCTTTATGGTAAGGAGCTATGTGTAGGTAATTTGGAGTCTTTGCTATGAAGAATGTTGTCAAGGTCAGACATTTCCATCTGTTAGCTTCCTAAGCCTGAGCATGTTTGATTAGCTATTCTACAAATTACAGCTAATATGTTTGGTAACCAGAGCTGAAATACATATCTATACAATAGACTTATTAAAGTATAAAACGCTCATAATTTTAGGTTGTGATTGAAGCTCAAGGTCTAGAAAGTTTAATAGCTGCCACTGCTGATGAGGGAGAAGAAGACCTGGAGTCCTTCGCTGGAATGTCCGCCATCTTGTTTGATGTCCAGCTTCGGCCCGTGACCTTCTTCCAAGGATACAGTGATTTGATGTCAAAAATGTTCTCTGCAACCGGTGACCCAATAAATGTGGTGAAAGGGTTGGTGCTGCTAACAGACCATTCTGAGGTAAATTACCCTGAACTCTATATATTTTATGTACATGCCTCAGGTATTGTTTTGGCACAGGACTAAAAGTGCTTTTAATACATTCATGTATTGCTCTATACCTGCTACACGAGACAGGCTGACGATCATGTATACATTTCCAACACCTCATTGAATTCTATCTCATATTGCATTTCGTAGTGCTAATTCCCTTCGCACAGGCTTGCGTTTTGCAAGCATACGTGTTTTCACTCTATATTTTACATCAGCTCATACAACACCTCCCAGTATTGTATATCACCACTCAAGCAACCCTGTCATACGGTCTGTCAAAACTACATGACGAATGTCTCATATTTGTTCAGTTCCGCTTGTAGTTATTAGTTATCAATGCTCCATTTTGCTAATCTTTTATACAAATGATCTTGGAGTACAGAAGAAAAAATGTGTAATCCAAACAATGCTTAAAGGGGTTTTGCCATGATCTCATTTCATACCTCCTGTATCCAGCTCTTCAGCTCTGTGTGCTCAGAAGGGGGCGTGTGTGATTTGTTTGAATTGCATATCATGTGACCAATCCTTTCCTCTCTCTAGTCAAAGAAAGGTCTGTTTATGTAAAGCATTGTGAGTAGCTGAGCAGTAAAGCTTTTGCCTCCAGGCACCAGGGTCCTAGGTTCCAATCCCTGCAGGAGCCAAACCTGTGGATTTTTTTTCTCTTTATCAATGCACAAACCTGATTGAGGTTTCTATTTTTATTTATTTGCACTGTTTGACTAATTACTTAGGAACACAGAGGACAGGAGTAGAATGACAGCACCTGGGGTTTGAACACTCAGTAGCTGCCTGAGAGGAGAAGTGATGTCTGAGCATGTCTGACCAGGACAGAGGAGCTCTCAGTCCTG
This sequence comes from Phyllomedusa bahiana, assembly GCA_025379985.1. Lineage (NCBI taxonomy): Eukaryota > Metazoa > Chordata > Amphibia > Anura > Hylidae > Phyllomedusa > Phyllomedusa bahiana. The sequence goes on along the minus strand of JAODAL010002158.1, from coordinate 114,813 downwards.
GTCGTATCTCCTGGAGAAGAGCTGTAAACAATGGATCACTAAAGGAGCAGTTAGTTTTTAATAATAATGAGTGGTGAAAATGTTTATTTCATTTGCAAGCATCCCACGTCAATTTTACTTCGTGGCAAAACCACTTTAAGTACAGGCCGAAGTCTGGACCTGATGACCATCAAAATGGACTTCAGCAATATTTTGGAGCTAGTGTGAACGACTAAATAACTGAAAAACCATGTAAAATAATCATAACCACATGATATATTAGGCAGGGTGTGTGCACACAACAGAGTTTTCCATTGGAAATCAGCCATGGAATCCACAGCAGAAGTCCTAGGTGATACCCTCAGATTTCTGCTGCAAACTTTCTAGCAAAGATCTATATATGTTGTGATGTCCAGAAAACTAATATCTTGTCTATGTATGCAGGATATAGCGTTTTGAACTATATTAAAATGCCAACAAGTCAATGATGCCTCTACCTATGTTAGCAGTTGCCATAATACACTGTTGAGGCACATTATTATGATTACTTCATGAGTAGCTCATGAATGATTTCACATGTGGTTAGCTGGCTTGGTGGGTATAGAAAGTGTGAGATAGACTGTCTGCACACATATTCCTCATTGCTGTCCTGGGTAGAATGGGCAATTTATCAGAGCTGCAGAGAGGGATGATTAGTGGCTTTCAGGCCATCAGTATCAGTATTGGTGAGACTGCACAGTTTGTGAACTTTTCGTGCTGCTGAGGTGAAAGTGTATTGTGAGTGGACCTGGAATCCGCAGAGCACCACGTGCCATTGATGTGAGAGGTGAATGTCGACTATGCAGGTGCTCAAGAACTGACTGACACACAATAGTGGAGCGGCTCACTGCCAAAATAAGGGGGCTACCAGGGGGCTACCAGACATGTGTCTAAAACAACAGTTCAGTAAACCCTACTGTATATAAGGCTCCAAATCAGACAGATAGTCACTACACCGCTGCTAACTAAGTTACATTGGCTGGAAAGGCTTCTGTATAAAATTGGCAAAGGGTTGCCTTCTACGATGAGGCCTTCTATGTTTTCTGCTTTATCAATTAGATGGACATTGGCATGTCACCCTTGGCCCAAAGGCAATCATCATCCCTTTTTGAAACTCTAGTAAATCACCCCTTTTATCTTGACAGCAAGGAGGGATATGTGTGCAGACAGCCTTTCGCACACCTCATACACCCACCAAGCCAGCTCACCACACGTGCCTTCCTTTATGAGCTACTCACTGCCAACTTTGAGAGCAGGAAGTGGTCATAATAATCGACTGTGTATTATGGTAACTGCTAGTACAGGAAAAGGCATCAGTGGTTTATACAAGTTTTCTTTTTTAGGCTGCTGATATTTTAACTTTCTCCTGTGCCATAGATTTACCCAAAGTGAGGAAAGTGTGGAGCGAGCTCACTCGCTCGCTCCTTATGTAGCCGGTGGCAGCTGTTAGATGCATCTGACATCTGCCCCTAACAGCAGAGATCAGAGCCAGCTCCCATCCCTGCTGTTAATCCTTTAGATGCCATGGCAATAATTCCTCTCTCTCTGATCAGCTCCCCTACAACGAGGAAGAACTGGGAGCGCCATATAGGTTTACCCTTCTGCACTATATAAATAATGCTGAACGGTGTACAAGCCAACTCCTTTCCACAGTGGTCAAGTACACTAAGGAGACTACATGTAGAAATGAAAAAAATAGGGAAAAAAAAGTTTTAAAAGTATAAAAAATACTAAAAAAAATATTGAAAGTTCAAAACATCCCCTTTTGCCATTTTATAAATGAATAAATAAAAAAATGACACATTACTGGTATTGCCATATCAATAAAAGTCCAATCTATTGTCAGATGATACTAAGCTCTGTAAAGTAATCAATCAACACATTAGAGGATAATGTGTTATTACAAAGGGATCTGGATAAGTTGGAGGCCTGGGCAGGGAAATGGCAGATGAGGTTTAATACAGATAAATGCAAGGTTATGCACATGGGGAGGAAAAATCCTTTCCATGACTACATGTTAAATGGAAAAACCCTGGGTAACAGTGACATGGAGAAGGACTTGGGAATCCTGGTGGACAGTAAACTTAATTGTAGCAGCCAGTGTCAGGCAGCAGCTGCCAAGGCAAATAGGATCATGGGGTGCATTAAAAGGGGCATAAATGCACATGATGGGAACATTATTTTCCAATTATACAAGTCACTGGTTAGACCACACATGGAATATTGTGTACAGTTTTGGGCACCAGTGCACAGGAATGACATTGTAGAGCTTGAACAAGTACAAAGGCGGGCAACAAAAATAATAAAAGGACTGGGTGGACTGCAATATCCAGAAAGATTAGCAAGATTGGGGTTATTTAGTTTAGAGAAAAGACCTCTTTGGGGGGACATGATAAATATGTTTAAATACATCAAAGGTCAATATAGAGATCTCTCTCAAGATTTATTTATACCCAGGGCTGTATCTAGAACAAGGGGGCATCCTCTACGTCTTGAGGAACGAAAGTTTATACATAAACATAGAAAGGGATTCTTTACTGTTAGAGCAGTGAGACTGTGGAACTCTCTGCCAGAGGAACTTATCATGGTGAATTCTATGACACAGTTCAAAAATGGTTTGGAAGCATTTCTGGAATGTAATAATATAACAAGTTATAGTGTCTAGGATTCTGGAGGAGGGTCGTTGATCCAGGGATTTTTCCGATTGCCAGATGCCAGATTGCAGTCAGGAAGGAATTTTTTCCCTAAATGAGGACAATTGGCTTCTACCTCATGTTTTTTTTTTGCCTTCCTCTGGATCAACACTTTAGCAAAATAGGCTGGACTGGATGGATGGATGTCTTTTTTCAGCTTAACAAACTATGAAACTATTAAAATATAACATCATTTACCCCATATGCTGAACACTGTAGGAGAAAAAAAATAATCCAGACGTCAAAACTGCAGGTGTTTTTTGGGATATTTCACATCCACTAAAAACTGGAATAAAAAGTGATCAAAATATAATACATGTATCCCAAAATGGTACCAATAGCAACTGCACTTCAATCTACAAAAAAGCCCTCACTCAGGTTCATAGGTGGAAAAACAAAAAAAAATTATTGGTCGCAGAAACTGGTGCTGCAATGTGAATTTTAAAAAAAGTTACAATGTTTTTAAAGTACTAGAACATAAAGGAAATTCTACAAATTTGGTATCATCGAATCATAGCAACTTGCGGACTACAGATAGCATGTCAGTTATACCGAATACTGATTACCATGTATGCAGAACCGCTGCAAAAATGGAGCAACTGTGATTTTTTTTTAACTTTCACCCCGCATAGAGTTTCTGGGGGTGGGGTTTCCCAGCATATTCTATGGTATGGTCAATGTCAACATTAAAAAGTACATTTTGTCCCACAAAAAACAAGCCCATCTACGACTCTAGACAGAAAAATAAAACAGGTTATGGCTGTCAGAAAGCAAGGAGGAAAAAACAAAACCAAAAATCCGAAAAGTGCTGCGTCATTAAAGGGTTAATATAGTTTCAAATGCTACAGTCTGCATATATAGACAAGATATCAGTCTCCTGGATGTCACAATAAATATAGATCCTTGCGAGCATTTACCTTGGTGATATAAGTAATATTGTGCAATAATAAAATAAAAACTGGTTTCAGATTGCCCACCCCTGGGGCTGATAATGACACAGTGCTATAACTTTCCTAGACTATTCAGCTGCAATCTGGGCTGCAAGCCAGTGCCGAGTTCCAGGGTGGACTGGCCATTGATATCTCTGGAGGGATGGATTTCAGCCTTTGGTATAGAGAATCCAAATCCAGTGTTAATAATCGGTAAGAAAACTTATTTTACACTCTTCATCTGCATGAACAATAAATTACTGACAAAATCCTAGTAGGGTTCTGCTCCCGGCAAGTTATCTATTTGCTGCTTTTGCTTTCCAATCTGAATAGGATTGTAATCTGATTTGTTACTTTACCTACATCACTTTGTAAATTGCAAAATCCTTCACAAAACAAATCCCAGTAAAGGAATTGTTTAACCTTAAAGGGGTTGTCTCATTACATTGATTCATCTTACCTCAGACCTGTTTTCTTGGTTTCTTTTTGAATTCAGGGGCGTGTTTACTGGCTTCTACTAGGCTGCAGTATAAACCAGGTCTGTAGCTATAGCAACCAGTGCTGGTAACCTATCAGGAAAAGTCGAACAGGTCTGTAGCTATAGTGACTTGAGGAGCTGATGCAGCCCACACAAGAGGGGATATCTAGAAATAGGTAGGACACTTTTAATGGACACATATTGCAAAGTGACTTGTTTTTGCAAGATCTTTAACATAAAAAGCAATCCTTGTAGTGAGACAACCCCTTTAAAGGAATTTTTCAGGACTAGAAAAACATGGTTGTGTTCTTCTAGAAACAGCACCATACCTGTCTAAAGGTTTGTTAATGGTATTGCAGCTTAACACCATAAAAAAGACTGAGCTGCAAAATCAGAAATAAACCCAGGAGTGGTGCTGATTTTGGAGAAAGCAGCCATGTTTTCCTAATCGTGGACAACCCTTTTAACTAGTATGTTAAAGAGATGTTCCTGCCCTGCCCTTTGATGGTATATTAATGGCATATGCTATTATAGTGTGGAAGATGTGGGTCCCATCTGGGGAACAACCCCCCAGAGGTCTCAACTCAGAATGGAGAACGGCTTGCCTATGGGAGATCCGAGTACAGGTGAGCAGTGTGTTGAGCTGTACTAGGAATTCCCATAGAACAGACTGGAGAGTCATGCGCAAGAGCACCCAGCTCTTCGTTCGGAGCTGAGACATTCAGTTGCCTGTGCCCAAGATAGATGCGGCTCCCAGAGGTGGGACCCGAACCATGGTCGTAACTATAGCCATAGCAGCCATAGCAACTGCTATGGGGCCCCAAAGGCTGAGAGGGCCCCACTCAGGTACAAAAACATTGCTTCTTTTTCTTGGGAACAAATATTTGGTGGCTTTCTGCTCTTCAGCTCTTCTGTATGGGTTCCCTGATATATGGCTGTATAATTTTTAACTTTAATTATTGCTACTTATGTTGCCGTTTTAGTTTATTGTCATAGGTGGTAGGGCCCCATTTCATTTTGCTATGCGGCCCCAGGAACTATAGTTCCGCCCCAGACCCGAACGTAGCCTACTTTGAAGGCATGTCGTATCAATATGCTATCAAACTTGACAGAGGGAACAGCTTTTTAAGTTGTAAACACCAAGTTTTGTACAAATCTTACTCAAACAAGGAAAGCTAACAGATTTCAGCTCTGAAGGCATAGTATTGTGTATGCAACTCTAGACTATATTAAAGGTTGTAGTTTAATGCCAATATAAAATCAGAAAAGGAACATATGGGGGAGATATGATTAATTTGTATAAGTACATAAATAAACTCCACATAAAATATGGTGAAAAGCGGTTTTATGCAAAACCCCACAAAAGTCAAGCGAGCTTCTCTTATATTCTTCCATTAAAAGCAACGTTTCAAATCCATAATTGGTCCATGGATGCTGTTTCCAGTATTCTGCTGGTTACATTGGGGGCATTACCTTCCTCTGGAGAGAAAAAAGGTTCAATCTCCAGAGGTGACAAAGCCTTCTTTACCATGAGAACTGTGAATCTGTGGAATAGCCACCTTAGAAGCTCACCTTATACAGCAGGAACAGCTCGGCTATGTCTACAGAGCACAGGTTTTTGGTCGGATTTTCGGCGGATTCAGTATTTTGAATCCGTTGAAAAGCCGACTGAACTTAGTGCTGTGTAGACATAGCCGAGCTGTTCCTGCTGTGACCAGCTAATTTTAACATTGCAGTGTAGACATAGCCTTAGGGGCTTCCTGTCACTAATTTTCCACATGGATCCTGTCCATCACTTCAGCAGTACACTGTAAAATAGAAATCAGTGCTGACAAATTTGCCTCCTCAAAAGTGCTGATCTATGCAGGACAGTGTAATACCTCTAAATAATACAGTCACCAAATAATATACCTATACATGGGGCAAATATACCATACATGCTACCATCATACTGTTACTAAAAGAGATCCCACAATACCAAGACCATCAATCTGTCACTACACTATCCACAACCATGTCTGCCCCTCACCTCCTGTCTCTTTCCCCCTCCTTGTAGATTGTAAGCCCTCGCGGGTAGGGTCCTCTCTCCCTCTGTCGTGCCAATTGTCATTCATCACTTATCATTGTACTCGTTTGACTTATGTAATGTATGTAACCCCCTCGAATGTACAGCGCCCTGGAATCAATGGCGCTTTAAAATAAATAATAATAATAATAATAATAATAATAATAATAATCCCAATAATTCCTAAAGACCAAATAATACTGCCAAACCATGACCATAAGAGACCATCATATGGTGACTACCAGTTGTACACAGGCGCTCTGCAGACATATAAGGGTGAATTCACACACTGTGCGCGCCGCTTTAAGCCTGGTGTTTTAGAAGTACACACTGGCCAGCACGCAGTTATAAAGCACTCTGGGCCGGCCTCCATTTACTCCTGTTTCCCCTCAAGAAAACGTTGGCTTATCGTAGCACTTAATGAGCGCTATGATTTTACCATATTTGCGGGCCATACTTGGAGTGCATTGCAGTGCAATTATGCCCCGAAATACGCCCGCAAATATGCCATGACCTCTTCTCTGATGAGTCGTTCCTTTCCCCCTTTTATTTCCCTTTCAGCCCAGACTGCCATGATGACTTCTTCCAGTCACAATTTGTATCTACAGAATTTACCATACAAACATCTTAGAATCCTCACTTTTTCAACACCTTCCTACCTATTCCCTACCTCTGTACAAACTCCCCATAGGATGGGGATAGGTGGAGGTTGTATTTTGTGTAGGCACTAGGCTATATAACTCAATGGTTATTGGAAGGAACAGGAGGGGGTGAGTTACAGACCACAGCTTACTGGAACATTCTCCTGGGGGACAAAAAGGACTGACCCCATGGAGTCTACCTACCTAGATATATAGGTCCCATTAGTAGGTATGTGTATAGGCCACCTTAATAGGTAAGTAATTATAAAGGTTTTATTAGTAGTTAGGTAGGTATCAGGTTCCTTTTAGTAGTGAGATACGTATATAGGTCCCCTCAATAGGTAGCTAGATATATAGGTGCCCATAGTAACTAGGTAGACATATAGATGTCCCCTTTAGGTAGGGATATAGGCTCCCCCTCAGTAGATAGACATATAGGTGCACCCTCAGTAGGTAGGGATATAAAGATGTAGCAGAAGTAAACAGAACAGATATTGCACCGTGATATCATGGCACAGGATGTTATCTCAACTTTTTCAATGCTTTTCAATGGCTTTTGTTTACAGATAAGAGCAGATAACACTGAAAGCCTTGATATTATGGTCAAGCTGTACTCTGCTATATCTGTAAGTATCCCCTCAATAGGTAGGTATACAGGCACCCCAGTAGGTAGGTATACAGGTACCCTCGATAGGTATAGATATAGGTGGCCCTATTAGGTAGGTACATAGGCCCCCCAGTAGGTAGGTATGTACAAAGATTCCCACATTAAGTATGTATATAGGTGCCCTCTATAAGTAGGGAAATAGGTACCCCCAGTAGGTAGGGGCATAAGTGCCTGAAATAGGTAGATATATAGGTGCCCCCTCAGTAGGTATGAATATAAATGTCCCCAGCACATAGGTGACCCCTCAGTAGGTAAGTATTTAGGTGGGTATATAAGTGCTCCTAATAGATAGGGATATAGGTGCCCCCAGTAGGTAGGGACATATATGCCCCCTCAGTAAATAGGTATGTAGGTGTCCCTCCCTCAGTAGGTAGGGATACAAGTACCCCCAGTAGGTAGATATAAAGGTGTCCTCAGTAGGTAGGGATATAGATGCCCCTTCAATAGGTAGGTATATAGGCACCCCAGTAGGTAGGTATATAGGTACCCACAGTAGCTAGATATATAAGTCCCCAGAAGGTAAGTATGTACATAGATGCCTCCAGTAGGTAGGAATATAGGTGCCCCCACTAGGTAGGGACATAAGTGCCTTCAGTAGGTAGGTACATAGGTGCCCATTATAGGTAGGAATTAAGATGCCCCCTCAGTAGATAGGTATATAGGTGCTCCCTCAGTAGGTAGGGATATAAGTTTCCCCAGTAGGTAGGTAGGTATATAGGTGCCCGCTCAGTAAGTAGGAATATAAGTAGGATATAAGTGCCCTCCTCAGTAGGTAGGAATATAGGTTCCCCTTCAGTAGGTAGGTATATAGGTGCCCCCTCAGTTGTTAGGTATATAGGTACCCCCAATAGGTAGGTATGTAGGTGCCCCCTCAGTAGATAGGTGTATAGGTGACCTCTCAATAGGTAGGGATATAGATGCCCCCAGTAGGTCAGTATATACGCAAAACATAAAGATAATTATAATACTCCCCTCTCCATATTTCCCCATTGAATGTCTTTTTCATCCACTGGAGGCATCATGAAGGTCATCACGCCACATTCATTGTGATGATATCACTTCTTTATGCGGTGTGACACAACTCCCAGACCGCAATCCCTAAGGTAGAGTACCTTAGGCTTTGTAGCCTTGATGAGGCAGAGGGGCTGGCGGCATGGTGAAATTACATCACACCCCTACCCCGCTCACTCACATGGGAGTTGATGGTGAGGCAAGGAGCAGACCGCTCCCTGCCCCATTGTAATCTTCAACTGTATGCGTGTCCTGAAGAGCGCACTGAAATTCTGCCTAGTAGGACAGAGTGTATTGAGGCTTAGAAGTCAGCTTAGTAGGTTGTATCCAAAGTAAGAGAGTAAATGGAGAATAAAGGTTATGCCTTCTATATCTCCAAAATCTCCCAGCCCATCATCTGTCAACTTTTAAAATGAATATTCTCATTGCTAAACTTTCTTCAGTTTCCTTTCAGTCACTGTATATATTCAAAGTGTTCTGATTGATTCAAACACAGTAACTTCTTTTTTAAAGTGGGGCTATGGTTGTTATAAGCAACATAACCATTGATTCGGAATTTGCCAATGCTGGTATGGAAACCAGCTTCGAAACAGAGTAGACCTTAATATTTGATACAAATTTGAAGTTTTCTTCATATACATTTTTGGTTTGCATTCAAATGGAAAAAGGAAAATTTCCATTGTGGTAAGTTTTTTTTTAGCTGTAATAGATGTGTATGGTAATTGGCCATCTACTGTTAAAGTACACAGTGAAAAGGTATCCTGACATATACCATGGCTTTGCTATAAGATTATATTTGCACTATTCCACGGTCATTTATATATTATGTCCTTGACACAAATGCTTGGTCTATACTTTCGTGTCCTGCAAATAAAACATGATCGTAAAGTAGAGAAAACAAAGTAAAAAATAGATTATATTTGTTCTATTGATTCCTATGACTGTAGTATACATCAGGATACACTTTTAATGGTATTCCAAGAGATACCAGTGACAAAGCCACAAAATGTAAGTTAAAGGGGTTGTCTCGCTACAAAGAATAGCTTTCAAATTGTAGGGAACACAAAATAAAGACATTTTCCAAATATATTGCATTGTTCTTCTGTTTTCCCTAAAGAGATACAAGTGAATTTATTACCTCCATGGCTATTTCAGTTCCCTCAGTAACTGACCTGTAAACAAATCTCCCTGGGCTGTTTGTTCAATGAGATAACAGAGAGTGAGTCATCACACAGGTCAGCAGTGTCAGTCAGTGTCCTGTGCTGCCAGACAGTAAAAAGCTTGATTTATCTCAAGTAAACAGCTCTGTAATTAGGGCTTTTGTTTTGGGGATCAGATAAGAAGTCCTGTGAGTAGTTTGAGAAGCTAATCTAATCTAATTAGCATCTGAAAGCACAACGGACCTGTACAAGCATGGAGCTTATGCAAATTAGTCTGAACCAGGAAGTGACAGAGAATTTCTTTCATGCATTCTTTGAAACCCTGTGGGGAGACAACTCCTTTAAATGAAGCATAGAAAGGTTTTCCAGCCACTATAAATTATATAGTAATATCTCTCCTTCTCTTATCCATTCAGTCTTTTGTGACCTTTGGATACTCTGTAGGCCAGTTCTCGCCATGCTTTCATGTTTTCCATAGCTTCTTTTAGTTGCTTGATGTTCATTACTTTACCATTCTCAGTAGTATCCAACCAACGCATTTTTAGTCTCCCCTGTTTCTTATTGTCATCAACCATCCCAAGTAGCATCTCCTTTTCTAGTAAATTCGCCCTCATCACATAACCAAAATAGATTTGTTTCTGCCCGTTGATCTTGCCTTCCAAGGACAATTTTGGGTCTAGACAATAAAGAACATCTTTGTCAGTGATCCTCGCTGTCCATGGGATTCATAAAAGTTTTCCATGTAAATTCAGTGCTTCTCCAAATCCTATGTCCTTCATGATGGACCAAAGTTGTGTAATTCTTAACATTAGTATCTCAGACCTCTCTGCACTCTAAGCTCCCTCTACCTTCTAGGATGATACTTCACTGTCCACATAGAAAAGTAAGTCAAACCCATTACCAAAAGAACATTGTTGTGTTAACATCCACGGGCAAACAGATCAGACTCAGTTGTTAATGCTCGGAACTACACATTTTCTGAAGTATTGAAGGGGTGTTTTCCCCATGCTGTTTCACAGAGACTGCTCATCACAGGCAGCTATAGGCTACCACTTCTTGTTCAGGCTGTGGGCGGTTCTATAGCAGTGATTGGTAAATCAGCTCTATTTCTAGCTGAGTCTGTTAGAGGGTGATTGTTAATGGAAGGGTTTAAATAGCAGAGTAGAAGACTACAGAGCTCTAAAGGGTTAAAGTTTGTCAGTATGAAACATAAACAAGCTCTTGTGCTGCTGATAAGACACAGCAGGAAGTGATGTCACTGTCCCGATCAGGATAGCTAGAGCAGAGAGAGGTGGTCAGAAACTAAAGAAGCTTCTGTGGACAAGTAGCAAATAACAACTGCTCTAACATTGAAAGGAAGCAAAATCAGAACAGCAATGTATTTGGTAATAGTCTTTGATTATATTTAAACATGTAGCCAAATGTAAATAATGTGGTGAGAATACCTCCTTAAGAGTGACATAGGATTTCGCATAAGCACTGGATTAACATAAATGTCAACTAGTACAGTATTTTGTTTTACTTTTAAAAGCTGGGTAAATATTACTGTATATTTTTGTGGCCAGAAAGCCCCAGGGTAAAGACACAGGGTAAAATGAATTAAGACTGGCATTAAATACAATGATGATGAAAAGTGCATCGGAGTAATATATAAGGCCTATTACATTAGGCGCATCTTCACGTGTCCATGTGCCTGAAAGAGAAAGCTTCATGATCTGTAATATGGAGTAGATTCCAGCTATAATTTATGCCACCTTCTGGAGTAAATCATAGTAAATGTCTCCTGCAATATGAGGATACACCTCTTTTATTTAATGCCACTCACTTTTGGAAAGTGGTGAGCTCAGCGTCAAACAGCTTAAAATTAGTCATCCTTTTCTTATCAGACATGCGATAGCAACAGTAGGGATGTTGTAGATTTTTGTAAAGCATTATAAGGCCAACAGACAATGGATTCTTCTAAATCCTATTTAAAGTATTCATACCCCTGAACTTTTCCTTATTTTTAAACTTTACAGCCACAAACTTAAAGGGGTTGTCTCACTACAAAGATTGTCATTCAAATTAAAGATCTTCAAAAAACAAGCACGTTTGCAATATATGTCAATAACAAATCTCCTACTGATTTCTAGATAACTTGCTTTTAGTGGCTCCAGGGGCTGCTGAGGTCTCTATAGTCACCGACCTGCTTGTTCTCCCTGATAGGCTGTATCTCCGGCATCTTATCACAGCAGGTCGCGGCGCAGGTCGCGGCGGGAGCGAGCACACAAGTTTAACTATCTCCTGTCCTTTCTCTCTCTGTCCTGGCTCTGCCTGCGGCACAGAGCAGTGATTTAGAGCAGGCATACTAGCAGCCCCTGTCAGTTCCCCTGCTGCCTTATCTGTGTCTCAGCCTAATTATTATTCACTGCTGTTAACTATTTCCTGCCCATGTCATTCAGCTCTGAGTTTGCCTAATTAGCATTCACTCTCCTATTTACCTAACCAGCTTCACTGCTGAAGTGAATGATTCCTGCAGGAAATAGTCAACAGTCAGTGAATAGTAATTAAGCAGACACAGACAGATGTAGCACTGAGATAACTCCATGTAAATACATGGACCAGCCCTGGCAGCTAGTCACATCAGAGATTATTTGAATCGCTTCCCCCCTGCCCAATTCCCTGTGCTGGGAACCCCTGGCCCGGGTAATCGCCTGCCCTGCGTGCTGTCATGTATGGATGTATGGGGAGAGAAATATGTGCTGTGTACACGGTGGATGCTACTGAATGGTCAGCAGCAGGGGAAAGAGAACTCTGTGATCTGAGATGTTCTCCCTTCCAATGCTGTTAGCATCGGGAGCGAGCGCAGCAGCATGACGTCACCTAGATGAAGGGAGGGGGGAGAGGACTCGAGGAAGCCAGTGCTCCCACCCATGATTTCAAAACTACAGCTCTTAGGACAGCACCAAGGTAGGATGAAATCCAGTCGCGAGACAACTCCTTTAAATGTATTTTATTGCTATTTTATGTGATGGAGCAAAACAATGTAGTAAGTGTTTGTGAAGTGTAAGAAAGTGTAGAACATGATACTTGCTTTTCCAAATTATTGCAAATTAAAAAACTGAAATGTGTGGCGTGAATACAATTTCAGCCCCCCTAAGTCAGGTGTAAGAAACACCTTTAGCTGCAATGACAGCTGTGGTCTGTTGAGGTATGGCTCTACCACATTTGCACATCTAGAAGCTGGAAGTTTTGCCCATTCCTCTTTGCAAAATAGCAGCAATTTTCAAGTCCTGTCAAAGATTCTCAATGGGATTTAGGTCTGGATTTTGACTGGACCATTTTAACACATGAATATACTGTGATTTTAACCATTCCACTGTAGCTGTGGCTGTATGTTTAGGGTCGTTGCCCTGCTGGAAGTTGAACCTACACCCGAGTCTGAAGCCTTTTGCAGCCTCTGAAGGGTTTTCCTCCAGGATTTCCCTATATTTAACCCCATCTATCTTCCCATCAACTCTGACCAGCTTTCCCGTCCCTGCTGAAGCAAAGCATCTCCACAGCATGATGCTGTTCCCACCATGCTTCACAGTGGGGATGGTGTGTTCAGGGAGATGAGCATGAGATGAGATGTTGGCTTTCCTCCACACATAGTGCTTAGCATTTAGGTCTCATCTGACCAGAGCCCCTTCTTCCACATGCTTGCTGTGTCCCCTATATAGCTTATTGCAAACTTGAAACGGGACTTCTTATGGTTTGCTTTCAAAAAGGGATTTCTTCTTGCCACTCTTCCATAAAGGCCAGATTTGTGGATACACAACTAATAGTTGTCCTGTGGACAGATTTTCCAACCTGAGCTGTGTATCTCTGCAGCTTCTCCAGAGTTATCCTGGGCCTCTTGGCTGTTTCTCTAATTAGTACTGTTCCTGTCTGGACTGTCACTTTAGGTGGACGGCCATGTCTTGGTCAGTTAGCAGTTGTGCCATATCCCTTGCATTTACAGATGATCGATTGAACAGGGCTCCGTGAGATGTTCAGAGCTTGGGCTATTTCTTTAAATATACCCCTGCAATACACTTTACCACAACTTTATCCCTGAGCTGGCCGTTGTGTTCCTTGGTTTTCATGATGCTGTTTGTTCACTCATGTTCTTTAACAAAGCTCTGAAACTTTCAGAAAACAGCTGTAGTTAAATTGAGAATAAATAACATGCAGATGTACTCTGATTACTTATTAGGTGATTTATAAAGGCAGTTGGTGATGCTGACTTTTATTTACGGGTATCAGAATATGGGGGGCTGAAAACATACACGCCACACTTTTCAGTTTTTTAATTTACATAAATGTGGAAAAGCAGGTATAATTTTCTTTACACTTCACATATACTTGCTACTTTGTGTTGCTCTATCATATAAAATATTAATAAAATACATTTAAGTTTATGGCTGTAACATTCGAAAATGAGGAACAGTCCAAAGGGTATGAATACTTTTGCAACCCACTGTATATGTAAGAACTAGAGGTTCAACAGATTCACTACATTTTGTTGAATAAAGACAACAACTGAGTGAGATGTTAAGAGTGATAATTCAGCTTCTGGAAAATACCACAGGTTAAAGTTGTTAAAGCTCCAGAGCAAAAATGTAATAGGACTGTGGTAACAGCACAATACAATGCAATACATAAGTTTTGCAGCGTATTGTAATTATATTCATTTCATTAAGTGATGAAGTCACATAGTGGGGCTCAAAAAAGTTTTTAAAAAAATATTAAAAGTTAAAAAAAACTCTCATTTATAAAAAAAAATACAAATGGCATCTCTCCAGAAAAGTGCAGATTATTTAAATATGTCATCTATCCCGCATTGTGAATTAATAAAAGTCTTCAATTTCAGACTTGCCATTTTTTGTTTGTTCACTGTGCCTCCCAATAATGATGGCTCTAGTATAATTAATGGGGTACATAAAGCTTTTTGTTCTCTTTTTGCTACAGTTCAACCCACAAAAAATAAGTGCTCACACAGGTCCCTCAATAGAAAAATAAAAACCAAACTATAGTGACACAAAAATAAAAGTTTTGGCTGTTAGAAGGTGAGGATAAATCATCAGAAACAGCGTGGAGGGGTTAAAAGGGTTTTGCCACGATGTAATGTTGACGTGGAATCCTCCAAATGGGGTATTTAATCCCTTTTCTCAATATATGTGATTACAAAAAGTGAAGCCTGTGAGAGCTACAGCATTGCTCAGTCCCCCTTAGGTTCCTGACAGTTTACATTAGACTCAACCAGGACACTGACAGGAGCTGATCTGGCCGCGCTTGCGTGTTTGCACTTCTTATCTGATGACAGGGAACATGAAGGAGCTTGCAAGGGGCTGGGGAGAAAGTAAAATGATCCAGCAATTACAATATATAGCAGTTAAAAGCACAAAAATGTATTTAAATCTTCATAAAAAATATATGCATAGTGCATAGGCACAAATAGTAGACAAGCAGCCCTTGTAGATGACCCTCAAACTGACGCGTTTCGGGGACAGCAAAGCAGATTCCTCTTACTCATAGCATGCTTGTCTACTATTTGTGCCTATGCACTATGCAGATATTTTTTATGAAGATTTAAATAAATTTTTGTGCTTTTAACTGCTCTATATTGGAATTGCTGGATTGTTTTTCGTTTTATTGGATGCTACACTCTGACCAAGTGGATCCGGGCATTGTGTTCCAGTGGAGGTGGTGAGCTGGCAAAGTTTTTTTTTTTTTTTCCTTATATACTGCTGGGGAGAAAGTGCAGTGTATGAGGCTGTCTGCTGTATAGATAATCCACTGGCTGTAATGTAATTATTTGAGTAAACATTGCAGACGCTCCCTTCTTCCTCGCTCTCTGCTCACCCCCCTCCCTCTCACCCCTGCAGCCGTTCATGACGCTGAATGCTTTGTTTAAATTCTCTCCTGAGCAGATAAGAGGTAAGGAACTCACTTCATGGCAAAACCCCTTTAAATGTCTTTGGCCAGAGTTGAAGCAGCATTACTAGATATAAGTCCTAGTATAGTCATCAAATACAACATGTCTTATGGAGCATTTGAAAATGCATTTAGAAACTAGATTCTACACAAGAAGTAGGGGTAATCTATTTGTAGCTGTCGATAAATAGCGGAATACACAATTGTGTCTTATATTAAGTGAATTTTCCAATAATTTGATTTGATTTTGTAGGCGATACATCACAAAGTATGAGAAATTGCCCTGTGGCAAGTCGTACGTATCTCGAAAGGAAAAATACAAACCATCTCTGGCTCTGAGCTTCCTCTTCATCAGGAGAACTCCAATATGTGCAGGGAGGTTTTTGGAGAGCCAGAAGATTCCCCAGGCAGCTGGTTTTGAAGAGTAATCTCTACATCCCCCCCGGTGCTGTCACTGGAGGCTGTGTAGTGTACTGTATGTGGTTGGTGCATGCATAAAGTTTACATATTTACACTTATTTAAGTCATTTGTAAAGTGTTAGAAATAATTAAGTTGTGGTTATGACGTGCACTAATATTGTAAAAAAGTGAGTCCGTATTAACCTCTTCTGTGCTGAGGCTGCCAAATACATTCCCAAATAAGTTGTACTCCATTATTGGTTCCTGGCTAAGAAACCTGTTGGATTTCCTCTAAAGTATATGCTGTCCATAGAACTCTTTGTGTTATGACTTTGTGAGGATTGTCACCATTAGGGCATCTTCACACTTATATTTTTTTGCATTGCATTTTTGGGCCGAAAATTGCTTAAAAATGTCATGCTTTTTTACTAGGCTTGATGCGTTTTTTCATGCAGTTTTTGTAGTGTATTTTTTATGCTTTTTGGTTGTGATATATAGATAGATATAATGCATTAAAAGACAACAATTGTTCATATGTCCTCTATCTTTGTTTAATGTGCATTTAATATTTCCTTGTTACATCTGGGCACAGTGTAAACACGCAGGTACAGACACCATAAAAAATGTGTTTGCACAAATCCAATGTGTGACCTGGATGGATTCACAAATGGAAGAATTGTTTCAGAAATATTTAACACAAATTTTTTTTTATCTGAGGTCGTTTTAGTGACAAGCCTATGGATTTCTGCAAACCCCAGGTTAGAATTAGTCGTTCACTGTGAGAATTAAAACCAGTCTATCTTAATCTTAAATTAACGTCAAGACATACCAGGGTCGTATGACTGGGCGCATGCTGACTTTTATGAAAGTCTCCATAGATTAAGCTACAGATATAGTTACATACACAGAATAAAGCAGACATACATCCACCAAGTTCAGCCAACAAACCCTAATAGATTCAGAAAAACCCAAAAGCCTCACACAGATTTTTATGGAGTGGGAAAAATCCCATTTAGGGGTTGCAGATGAGCCATAGAGGTTGTATGCCGTAACGGCTTCTGGTTGCCCAGTGCTCTATCTGTACATGCTACAAATCTGCATGTGGTTATTGCATGCAGTAGCTGTAGATTATCCACATAGTGCATGGACCTTCATCTATCCAAAACTTTTTACCATAACATGGTCAGTTTATGAAACATTTTCCATCCCCAATATTTGTATTTTGAAGGGGTTGTCCCACGAAAAAAGTTTTCGTTAAATCCATTCTTAAATTCTGAATATTTTTTGTAAAAGGCATAAGGTTAGTATTGCACCACATGCTTTTTCTTTCCACCTGTTTTACTGTGTCCACCTCAGTAGATGTGATAAGATGGGCACATCTGCTTAGCCTTGCTTTTTCTTCTTTCAAACTGAGTTTGTGGAGAAATTCTTGTCTAACTCTAAAGTTTAAAGGGGTGTTCCCACCATAGACTTTAGTGGCACATCAGTAGGATATGGCATTAAAGTCTGATAGGTGTGGATCCCACCTCTGGTACCTGTACCTATTTCAGGAATGGACCCCCAGCGTTGACTCATAGTGGAGGGTCGGTTATGCTTGCGCACGACTCTCCATTCTGTTCTTTAAAGGGAACCTGCCACCTAGTTTATGCCCCGCTTGCTCAGGGCAGCACAAGCTAGTGACAGACCTGCTGTTTCCAGCGCTATGTCCCTTATTCTGTAAGATGCTGTAGTTTTAGAGTATTTAATGTTCAAATCTGCAGTTTTAAGCTGAAGAGTCATGAAAAGTCAGTTTTTTCAAACCCCGCCCACCGGAGGCTAGCCCCGCCCCCTTCACAACGGATAAACCTGATACTTTGAATAGGTAGAAACAGGTGAATAACTTTCAGTGGGCGGGGCTAGCCTTTGGTGGGCGGGACTAACACCTGCTTATGAATAAGATTTGAGCATTACATGCTCTAAAACAACAGCATCTTACGGAATAAGGGACACAGCGCTGGAAACAACAGGTCTGACACTAGCCTGTACTGTCCTCAGCAAGGGGGGCATAATTTATGTGACAGGTTCTCTTTAAGAGTTGAGTTGAGGGATGTGTTCTGCTATACTCGGCACTCCCATAAAACCTAATGGAGAGTTGTGCACAAGTGTAATTGGCTCTCCTTACTGAGCAGAGACTTAAGGGGGCTCGTTTGCTTCAGAGGTATGACTCACACCTAGAGCTATTCAAAAGAAACAGCAGGTGGCGCTATACTAAAATTTTCCTGTATCTGGTGATATGATCATTTTTTTAAATAGGTGTCAATAAAAAAGTTCATAATTTGGGGCTGGATTTAACTATAACAATATTCATTGGAGATCATCCCTTACCTTGGCAGAAAATAGTAACTCTGTTTTCTGTGGGATGAACAAATAGAAGACTTGAGAATCTTAAACAAGATTAAGTATAAAATGAATAATATTGCACAGTAGGATCCGGTAATGGCACTCACTCTGCTTCTGGCCTCTTAGGTTTTTGGTGCCTCCATGATGCCATATGTAAAAGGATGCTGCCGTGTCTTCAGAGTCTCAGACCCTGTGTAAACTTTAGAGCACAGCTTATTGCTGTGAATGAATGTGAACTGTAACCAAGAAAAGGCAATTTTCAAATAAAATACCATGAAATGTGCTTCCAGCTTTCTTGTTGTTTCATATAACCTGGTACACACAACAAAAAGTTTAATTTGATCATAAATTTTTTGCAACGAATACAAATATTTGCAAGCCTAAGAAATGTATATACTTTTTTTTTACCATTTTACTCTTTATAAAGACATCAATTTCTCTTAACCCCCCTCCCCCCATTACTTTTAGCTTTAGAATATGATAAAACTATAAGAGTTGGCAACATACACAACTTACAAGGGTTTTTCACATGATAGACATATATCACCTATCCAGAGGATATGCCTGATTGATGAGGGTTCCACCGACCCCCACCGGTTACTAAAACGGAGGGAGGGGGTGCCCCTGTTCTTCCTCACTGGACTCATACAGTAAGAAAGTGTTTGTGCAGGGAGGCAGTTAAAGTCTTTGGAACTGATAGAAAATAGCCAAGAGCTGTATGTGGCTATCTCTGTCAGTCCTATAGACTGATGCAGCAGTGCGCATGTTTGATGGCTTCTCTGTTTGAAACGTCTTGACTATGCTCAGGGTACTCGGGGGCCCCATTTTATGGGGGTCCCAGCAACAGAAACCCCAGCAATCAGACATTTATTCTGTAGTAAGTGATAAATGTCTAATGTGGGGAAAACCTATTAACTTTTTGCATGGAATTAGAGAATACCCAGCACACAGCACTGCTCGTCTTGGTAATGGGTCATGTCTGGTATTAAAGGTCAGATATAATGCCAACTACAGCCCAAGGACAAGAGAGGTCCAGTATCTAAAAACAAGACCTCATGGGGCAGATTTACTTTTCCCAAATGCTCTGAAATTCTGGCTCAATTTGCACAAAAAATCTGTTGTACATGCTTTGCACCACATTTGGTATGTGTTTTACAGCACATTTTGGTCCTTGCCAGACATGAGGACTTAAAGGAGTTGTCTCACTACAAGGACTGCTTTTTATGTTAAAGATGAAAGGTATTCACCAGCTCACCCGACCAGGAAAGCACGGACTTGTTGAGACAAGCAGTCAAATGGAAAATGAGAAGAGATATCCAAAAAAAACAAGGGTTCCCAATTTTATTCTTACATCGGAGATAAAATACAAGACCCACAGCAAGAAGCTTTTTATGTTAAAGATCGTGCAAAAACAAGCATTTGTAATATGTTCCCTTTTAACAGTCCACCTTTTCCCTTTAATTCCCCTCTTATATGGGCGCATAGCTCCTCAGGTCCTTAGTACGACCTGTTTGATCTATCCTGATAGGGCTGCCACACTGGTTCTATAGCACGGACCTTTTTTCCACTGCAAACCTAGTAGAAGCCAGTAAACACGCCCCTGAATTCAAAATGAAATAAGAAAACAGGACTGAGGTAAATGAATCAATGTAGTGAGACAACCCCTTAAGTTAAGTAGCCTAGGGGGGGTTTTAAGAGCAAAAACCCTTTTGCCAAAATCGGGGGCAGAAAAATTCTTAAATGTAATTAACCAAAAAGGGTATATTTATATAAATATATATTTTAATATATTTATAAAAATATAAAAATATTTATATAATTATAATTTTAAAATTAAAATATTTTGTGTTGGTGTGTTTAAAAAAAAATAGATAGATAAAGACGACACCATAAAGGAGTTCCTGGAACTGAATCAGATTTAATGTTAATGAAATGATGAAAAGAAGTTATTAACAATTAAAAAAAGGATCATTTTTGGGAAACAAAACAAGAAAGGAAGCTCTAACTCCTTGTTAGTCACTGGTACGCTGTCTAAAAAATGAGATATGATTGGGCATGAAGGCACAGAGATTCCATTTGGGCACATTACCCCCAGACTTTTGCAGCTGGGTTTAAAGGTCCGCCCATTTAGGCTATTTCCCCACGGCTTAATTGCGGACGTAATTACCCCCGCAATTACGGTGTGGACGGGGTCGGGGCGGGAGCGGGGAGTGAGGGGGGGGCCGCACTTCCCCGGGGCCCATAGACAATCACTGCTACGCGCGTATACGCCGCTAAAAAGTGCATGTCAATTACTCCCCGCCCTCAGGGAGAGGAGACATAATCCATTTTTCTCTTGAGAACTGTGAATTACCGTAATGAATGGGCCGTTTTCGGCCCGTAATTGCCGCACTTTGGCGCGTAATTACGGACCAAAATACAGCCCATTTTAAGCCGTGTGAACATGGCCTTACACAGCTGATCCTATAAATGTTCAATTGGCATTAAATCTGGCAACTGGGCAGGACAAGGAAGTGCTACTGTCCAGCGGAGACATTCCTAGAAAATCCTCGCTATGCTTGGGCAAGCAATTTCCTGCTGAAAAAAGCCAGTTGAAATTCATGAGAGGCAACCCATGTGGATGTCCTGCACATATCACAGAGAGTTTAGTGTCCCTCCTACTACTACTAGGGGGGACCAACCTTTCGTAATTGATGGCTGTACAGATCATCGCACCAGCAGCTGGGGCAGGCCCAAGGCCTTGACAAAGACTTGAACCTGACCGTCAACAGATCCCAAACAGAACCTGGATTTATTGCTAAAGATGATACAGTTTAGTAAGTAGCAGTCCAGGTGTCATGTTCACGACACAACTGCACATAAAGGCAGGACAGGTAATGGGCATCACAACACCAAATTCATTTTGTTTTATAAGTATCTACAGATGGTCCAAGCAGAGACAGAAGGTGGCAGAAGGTGTGCATGCGTTTTGGCAGATTAAATGATTCTTTCTTTCTGTGATCTGTTTGGACTGTCCTGAGCCCGTTCATATTCTTCAATATCGAGTGCACAGGATCTACAGATCAAAACGTAAGGGTGTGCAGCATCTACAGATCAAATGATTCTTTTTTTTTCTTGATCTGTTTTGACTGTCCTGAGCCCGTTCGTATTTTTCAGTATCCTTTTTACACAATGTGATCTTAGCCTCAAAGGGGTTGTGTCATGATCATGCCCGACAGACCCCCAGCTTCAAGTTCTGGTCGCCGGCCACGGCCATTGCGACGAAAACCTTGGTTTTTAACATAACACCTTGTATTCTTAGTTACCAGTGTGAACTGAGTCCTTCCTTACCTGTGTGTTAATTGATTCCTGGCCAACACCCGTGGCCAGGAATCCTCCAGCACCCTTTTAGTTAAACTGTGTTCCTCTTTGATTGACAGCCTTGTTTCCCTAAAAGGTTTTGTGTTCTTTCCACCTATCACCTCTGCTCTGTGTTCACCGGTTCCCTATTTAAGGATTCCCTTACCTGTCCCCTGTGCCTGTCATATTGGGTCCTTCCTATACCTTTTGCTTGCTTTTCTCTTATTGGATTTTCTGGTTACCTGACTTTGCTTGGTTTTGGACTATTCTTCTCCTCCTGATTTTGTACTGCATTGCCCGACAGTTACCGACTTGGCTCGTCTTACGTTTTTCTCTTCAGTCTCTTGATTTGGTTCTGCGCTGCCCGCTTGCTGCCAACCTTGCTTGCCTGACGTTCCCTTATTGTGTTTTGTATTTGTTTGTCTGTGTCTTGTGTTCCCACGTATTCAGTAGTTCAGTCTTCTGGTTGGGGCTGACCTGTTAAGGAGTCGGGTACCTTCAAAAGGAGGGGACAGGGGTTGGGACCAGCGTCAGGGCTTCACTCTGTCTGTGTCTTCTCGTGTGTCCCTGACCGGTCCCTTACAGGTTGTTTCACCCTCGACATTGATAGCATATCAATATGTGGATCCCACACTATTAAAATCATTGGAAATTCCAAGCACAGCCAATAGGAGAGTCCCAAATACCTCTAAATTCAAAACAGATGTTTTCTGGGCTCCTTCTCAAAATAAGTGTGGCTCCCAGAAGTATCCTATTGATATGCCACCAATGCCCATGGCAGGAATACCCTTTTAATGTATGGTAACTCCAATGAGAAATGACAAGATGCCCATTCTCAGGATTGAGTCCTAGCAGACAAAGACCCGTCAGTTATTTATGGTATAGTTAATATGCTACTAGGCCGTGCTGCATACGAGAGAAGTCATGGCCTCATGTAGTGCCCAATAAAGACATGATTTTGATGGTAAAATTATAGTATTATTAAATCATTGACCCCAGAATGTGGATGAGGGTCATCTGCATGCAGCAGCTGCAGTGTGTGGACCCAGCCTACATGTCATGGGAAAATCCCTTCAAGACAACAGGTTGGATCGAAAACAGCGTTATATAGGTCTTAGTGATAAATCTCTGCTATGGAGATTGAACATTTTGCAGTATGAGAACCATTTAAAATTTGTAATTGAAATCATAGATCTGTTCGTGCTTGCATTACTACAGATGTAAAAAATGTGCTGGGAGTGGAAATTCACATAAGGGATGAAGTCATAAGTAATATAAATGTGCATTTGTCAGCCACATCTTTTGTGGAGTAAATGAGTCCTCTGATTTCAGCCATGATACATACAATATCCATGAGGTCAGTTAACATGACAGTGCACTGGTTATTAGCTGCTCCGACAGCTGAGCATAATGAGAGTGCCTGCGGCTTTATTCTGAACAGCTGTGAGACCCGAGGTAACAGCTTAAAGTCACAGACACCATGACTACAAGAACAACAAAACTGTTAATCTTCCAAAAATACGGTATCTTGTAAATGTGTGTACTGTACAATGCACTATGACAACCATGCAAAAACTAGCGCGGCTCATGCTTGGACCTTTGGAGTACAAATGATTTAAAAAGTCACGGGGATTATCACTGGAATACTTTGTTATCTGCAAAGCTGGATGACAGTTTCATTGGAGACATGGACACCAACAAACCCACAAAGGACACAGATCTCCCAAAAGAATCAGAGATCTGTTAGCTTAGTCCTTCCGAATGTCGCCATACATACGTACCTTTACAGATCAATCTACCTTGCCTCTTTCACACATACTTTTTCCATCTTTTTGAGTATTTTTTATTGCTTTCTTTATGTGTTTTTGCTTCTTTTTTTAAAATTTACTACACTTGTTACATGATTTTTATGTGCGTCGTACTCACTCTCCATAGGTCTTTTGTTTTCTTGCGGTCTTGATTGGACCAGGCCTTCAGCATTGCCACCGCTGATTGGCGGCAGCTGTCACGTGCCATTGGTTGACAACATGGTTAAGAGCACTTATATCCAAATGGTGAAGTCAGTCAATGATATGTGACGCTGATTGGCTGCAGAGGTGTTGTCTTGTCCGAATCAAGACTGAAAGAAAACAGAAGACCAGTGAAAAGTGAGGACAGCGCAGTGCTGAACCCGAGGTGAGAGGAGAGGCGAGTATAACTTTTTTTTTTTATTGGAAATTGGCAGCATTATGCTAAATAAATAAAGAAACAACTGGACATACCCTTAGGGCATGTTCCCACGGCACCGGTTTGCAGGTGGTTTTTCAGACGGTTTGTGGTTTTGCAGACCCTCTGAAAAACCGTCCGCAAACTAACACACGGGCCTATGGGAAAACCGTAAGCAGTCCCCACTGCAGGGGTTTTCCATCCAGCTGTTTTTCAAACCACCGGCCGCCCGAAAAACATTGAACATGTTCATTCTTCCGTAAGGTTTTTGGATAGAATATGAACATATCAATGGGAAGGGGGAAGGCTTTATTCCGCTCATCGCGGAGAAAAGCGGTCCCCCGGCGGCCGTGGGTACGGCACTAAAACAGGACAATTACCAGTCAGATAAACCGAACGGTATTTGTTCTTTTCCATGGGGATGAGCCCTTAGAGTTCTACAAGGGGACTTAAAATAACAATCATTTGATCATTTGTATGATGCTTTGAAATGCTCAGTCAATATTAGTTAGCTGACAGGCAAGCTATTAAGCAATACCTCTAGCAAGGCCTAATACGCATATACATATAGCAGACCTGGGGGCCTTTATTAGCTTGTTAGGTAACCGCAGCCATAATAACCCATCAGCACTGCACAATCGCATCATGGGTCACTCATGGACAGTCAGATAGAGACTCCACCCTTGGTCATACTCTTTAGATTCTTGGAGTCTTTCCTCTGGACAATTGGTAAGTACAGGTTACCATCACCTCACACCCCACTTGAGCCTTGTACACACCCATGCAATTAAGCATCCATACTACACAAAATATGTTACCCCCAGCTCCATCCCTATCTGCAACTACAATCAAACAACATTGTAGGCCTTGTAGTAATGTAGTGTATTGTATAGTACACAGAAGATTTAGAGGACTATATTGAACTATATACTGTACCCTAGAAAAGTGAGTACACCCCTCACATTTTTGTAAAAATTGTGTTATATCTTTTCATTGGACAACACTGAAGATAGGACACTTTGATACAATGTAAAGTAGTCAGCGAACAGCTTCTATAACAAAAGTGAGTACACCCCTAAGTAAAAGTGGACAAATTGTACCCACACTCTATGTTCACACGGCTTATTCTGGGACGTATTTCAGCCCATAATTCGCGCCGTAGTGCGCGAATTACGGGCTGAAAACCGTCCCTGTCATTACGGTAATCCACAGTTCTCACAGATTACGGCTCCTCTCCCTGCTCGCACAATACGGTGAGCGGGGAGAGAAGTGACATGCTACTTATTCACGGCGTATACGCACCGCAGATAATGCATGTCTATGGGGCCGGCGAGCTGCCGGACCCCCCCGCCCTCCCGCTCCCGCCCCCGTACAAACGTCCCGCAATTAAGTCGTGTGAACATAGCCTTAGTGTTACAAGATCTCATGTGTGAATGGGGAGCAGGTGTTATTGCTCTCACACTCTCTTATTGGTCTCTGGAAGTTCAACATGGCAACTTATGGCAAAGAATTGTCTGAGGATCAAAAAAAAACAGAATAGTTTCTCTACATAAAGATGTCCTAGGCAATAAGAAGATTGTCAATACCCTGAAACTGAGCTGCAGCATGGTGGTCAAGACCATACAGCGGTTTAACAATTCTTGGACTGCAGCCAGCACCAAGGAAATGGCAAGTTTCCATAAACTGATAAGGGACACAATGCCTGAAATGCATCTACTCTTATCATGGTGTGTTCATTGGATGTAACTTGTTTTATACCATTGGAATAAAAAGGGTTTTATGGAAGCTTGCCATTTCCTTTGTGCTGGCTGCAATCAAAGAATTTATTAAGGATTGAGCAATACTACAAGCTCTGTAGGTCCCGGGGTATGCAGACCGTGCACCTGCTAATATTCATCAGTCATGAGAGGTGAGCAGTGAACTTTGTATTATTGGTTTAACAAGACAAGCCTCGCCATGGTCGACCAAAGAAGTTGAGTGTACGTGTTCAGTGTCATATCCAGAGATTGTCTTTTCAAAATAGACATACAGTGGGGAAAATAAGTATTTCATACACTGGCAATTCTGCAAGTTTTCCCACTTAGAAAGAATGGAGAGGTCTGTCATTTTTATCGTAGGTACACTTCAACTGTGAGAGACAGAATCTAAAAAAAAAATTAAATTGCATTTTATTGCATGAAATAAGTATTTGATCACCTACCAACCAGTAATAATTGAGGCTCTTACAGACCAGTTATTTTTTTTAAGAATCCCTCCTATTCTGCACTCATTACCAGAGGTCAGGAATCAGCACAGAACTACACAGGAGGACCTGGTCAATCAAAGATTTCCGTTAGTAACGGTCATGAACAGTGCCGCAGTCCGCCGGTCAGGCTGCGGGCGCATTCGTGTTCCTGTGCGCTCCCCTGCGCCGGGAGCAAGTGACGCCGCGGTCCGGCACATATATTCACCCAGCCGCGCTCCTGCTCTTCTGCCAGCCGGTGCACGCGTCCCTGCTCCTTAGGGGCGCGCGCCCCGACTCACACAAATTTAAAGGGCCAGCACGTCGGTAATTGGTTGATTGCCGGCCACTGACCCTATATAATGACTCCACCTCCAACATTACCCCGCCGGATAATAATAATAATAATCTTTATTTATATAGCGCCAACATATTCTGCAGCACTTTACAATTTGGAGGGTAAACGTACAAACATTACACATTAAAAGAACTTACAGATGAGACACAAGGTGTGAGGGCCCTGCTCGCGAGAGCTTACAATCTATTATGGTGTATGGGTGAGACGAAGGGTTAAGAAGATTTTGGCCAACAACCTCCTTCCCTAAATAAGAGCATTGAAGATGGGTCGTGGCTGGGTCGTCCAGCATGACAATGACCTAAAATACAAAACCATGGCAACTAAGGAGTGGCTCTGTAAGAAGCATTTCAAAGTCCAGGAGACCTGACCTGAACCCAATCAAAAATCTTTGGAGTGAGCTGAAAATCAATGTAGCCCAGCGACAGCATGACTGTGTATTGAATTATTTTGAGGGCACACGAAATGTTCACTGTTATAGAAGCTGCACACTGACTATTTTATATTATATCAAAGTTTCATATCGTCAGTCTGGTCCTATGAAAATATATAATACAATATTTACCAAAATGTGACAGGTGTACTCACTTGAGATACTGTATGTTTCTGTTTAAAGTGCATATATCCTCTTCACTTTTATTTCATTCCCAACTCCAATAGCCAAAATGTTAAAGTTTCAGCAACATAACCGTATGAGGGCTTCTATTTTTTTTTAACAGTACCGATTCATGGGGCACAATGAGGCAGATGTATGAAATGTGCTGCGCCAGTTTTCTGGCATGCTGTCCGAGAAAAATAATATCGTTGGCCAAGTACAACATATGCAAAAAAGATTTGCGCCAAAAATGGTCGCTCCTTCTGACATCCTTGAAACTTTTGTTTTTTCCATAAATAGCATGTTAACTTTATTCTGCTAGGGCAATTTCATCAATATCGGACTTATATTTGGCAGTTTTACTATTCAATTAATTCAATTTTAAATTTGTCTATCAACTGACCTGTGTAAAGGCTAATCTTTTGCAGGATGAGTTGTAGTTTTTGCTGGTACCATTTTTGGGTACATATAACTTTTCAATCACTCTTTATTCCAATTTTTGGAGGCAGTAAGGGGACCAAAAAAAAAAAGCAGCACTGTCATGTGGAAACTTTTGTTTTTTAAGGCGTTCACCAATCAGAATAAATCAATAGGTTGAAATTTTGCTGACACAGCAATGATAATTTTGTTTAATTTATTTATTGTTTTTTTTTATGATAAAACTCATATCCATAGAAATATATAAAAAGACACATATGCAGGTTTTTCTCACTATCTGACATGAAATCAGAATAAACCTTACCCGTTTTAGGTCAATTAGGATTCCCAAAATTATTTATATTTTCCAAATGGCAGAATAATGGGAGAGAGAGAATTTTTAAGGCATTTTTATTACTTTTTGCAAAGTCAAAAGTTTACATACACTAGGATTACTATGCCTTTAAACAATTTGGAAAAGCCCATATGATGATGTCATGTCTTCGGAAGCTTCTGATTGGTTTATTCGCAACATCTGAGTTAATTACATACACACATGGGCATGTATTTTAAATGCACACCAGAAACACACTGCTTCTGTGTGTAACATCATGGGAAAGTCTAAAGAAATCAGCCAAGATATCAGAAAGAGAATTGTGGACTTGTGCCTGAAGGTACCTCATTCATCTGTACAAACAATTATACGCAAGTACAAACAAGATAGAAATGTCCAGCCATCATACCGCTCAGGAAGGAGATGGGTTCTGTGTCTCAGAGATGAATGTGCTTGGTCCGACATGTGCATATCAACCCAAGAATAAAAGCAAAAGACCTTGTGAAGATGCTGTCATTATCCACAGTGAAATGAGTACTGTATCAGCATGGACTGAAAGGCCACTCTGCCAGGAAGAAACCATTATTCCAAAAGAAACATATAACAGCCAGATTAATGTTTGAAAATGCAAAGTCCTACCTTTTTGGAGACATTTCCTGTGGTCTGACAAAACTAAAATTTAACTGTTTGGCCATAAAGACCATCATTATTTTGGAAGAAAAAGAGAGAAGCTTGGAAGTCTAAGACCACCATTCAAACTGTGAATCACGGGGGTGGCAGCATCATGTTGTGGGATGGTTTTGCTGCCGGAGGGAGTGGTGCACCTCACAAAATAGATGGCATCATGAGGAAAGAAGTGTGAAGATTATGTGGCAATGCTGAAGCAAAATCTGAAGACATCAGCCAGTAAGTTAAAGCTTGGGTGGGAATGGATCTTCCAAATGGACAATGATCTGAAGCATACTGCCAGACTGGTTACTAAGTGGCTTAAAGGGGTTTTCTCACTACAAAGATCATATCTCAGATTATGGGGACAGTAAAAAGAAACACTTTTGTAATTGGGTTGCATTACTTAAGTCACTTAGTATAGTAGATATGAGCTTTTCTGTGCATCTGTTTTCTATTTCTGCTGCTGCTAGTCGGGACACGCCTCCTTTTCTGTGGTTGGCTAGTCGGGACACACTCCAGGACGGATTACGCCCCTGGACACGCCCCTGGACATGCCCCCTGGACACGCACTGTGATTGGCTGACTGACATTTCATTGAGCCTGTTGGGATACACCCCCAAACTGATATAGCTTGACTGCCTTTATATACTTAATTGCGTATATGCCTCGGTACAGGGTTCCTCTTCATTAACCCCTCCTTAAGCAATCTTCAACAACATGCAACATCGAGGCAAGATAGAGTATTTAAAAAAAAAGCTTTATATAGTTCTCATATCAAAACTTTACAATATAGCAGCAATAAAAACCTGGAGGTACATAGCTTGTATGCATAGTCCTTCCTTCTTATGTATAAACGCCACTCCTATACGAGCCCACAGGTACAACTGTAGGACTCCGAGAGAGCTGATATACACACAGCCTTGTGACGTTTCGGAATAAAGTATTACTCATGTGTTTCATCAGTTGAGGCTGTGTGTATAACTGGTTATAGCACAGCAAGGAGCTTGTGGAGCCTGAAACTGAAACTCTGCAGACATAAGCATGCAGGAGGCTGTAGATCTGTTCTCTCCAGACAACCTTCCTCTTATACTGCAAATACAGAATGATGATGTCACAGCTCTTCAGTGAGGAGAGACACGTCTGCTGAGAGGAGAGACACACCTCCTGACAGGAGAGAAACGCCTGCTGAGAGGAGAGACACGCCTCCTGACTATAGAGACACGCCTGCTGAGAGGAGAGACACGCCTCCTGACTATAGAGACATGCCTGATGAGGGGAGAGACTCGCTCCTGGATTTCAAATTCAATCTCATAGAATTAGCTGAAGAGCACAAACACTTCAAACGATAACAAAGTCAATGTTTTGGAGTGGCCATTACTAATGAATTGTATGGAAACTTTTGACTTTGCAGAAAATAATAAAAATGCCTTCAAAATTCTTTCTCTCATTATTCTGGAATTTGGCAAATATAAATAATTTTGGTTCCTAATTGACCTCAAACAGGTAGGATTTATTCTGATTTCATGTCAGATAGTGAGAAAAACCTGCATATGTGTCTTTTTATATAGTATATGTAAGTTTCTGGTTTCAACTGTACAATTTTTTGTTTCCCCACGGGACATAAGCACAATGGAGCACAATCAGTTGTATTCTATACTTTAAAGTTATTGCATAGTAGCATAGCAGGCAATTACTGTACTTCTATTATACCCTGTGTAGGCTGTAGGATGTAATAGAAACAGAAACATGGCAGGTCTAAGTGCCTTCATTAAAGGGTTTTCTCACTACAAAGATTTGCTTTCAATATGTAGGATTAGGGTAATTTAAGACTTTTTCCAAATACATAATTTATTTTACCTTAGGAGATAAGAGAGATTTTATCTGCTATGGTAAAGTGTCCATATCTCCCTTTCTGATTAGATAGAAAGCAAGGAGTGAGGTCAACATAGTTGGAGCTCACTCTCTGAGATAACTCATCTCTAACAAGATTAGCTTTTGTTTACAAATAAGCAATTTTTTTCACTCCTCACAGCAGTTTTAACTTTGTGTACACCAATTAAATCTCCTGGACTTATGTATTTGTAATGTCTCAGGTAGTTATAAAGAAACTAAATATACTAATCAGTGCTATACAACCACCCACAGCCTGATGTAATGGTGGATGAAAAGCTGCTTGTGACTTAACAGTCTTTAAGCCCCTGGCTGCCAAGACAACAAGTTGGCACCCTGCAATCATGTCATGAAGTGATTGGGTGACAGAGGGAGTTTCACTTCTGAATAACAGCATAGATGTCACGATTGCACCTTTTGTCGACAGTGGAAAATCCACAGAATTTCTGAAAGTAAATTCATAGCAGACCATGCTTTTGTGTCTGATACAGAAAGCATATAGTGTACGTTCAGTAAATAGGGAAAAAATACTCAAATTCATACTACATTTGCCTGATAGAAGTCTATGGCTCTGTCATGGCCCCATGGGATACAGTTCTCATGGTACCCCAATGGATACCACAAATGGACAGCAGAAACATGATTTAAATGGTGCCTAAAAAGGATTGCTCAAAGTAGACAAACCTTTTAAGCTTGACAAAAACTTAAATCTAAATATGAAAAGTAATGAATGGTTAAAAGCACATAAGGTGTAATTTTTTACAAACTGTTTCTTATGAAAAGTTCTAGACGGTGGCCCACATGTATTAAATTCATTGCAAATGGCGTCTAGATTTCATGCTGGGTTTCGTATGCACAAAATTTATCAAAAAGTTGAATGGCATTGAGATATCTAAAGAAAATTGCGGCAGATTAATAATTACACTGATTTTAGTACTTTAAATTAGAAGAGTACACTGCTGTGAACTGAAAAGTGCAGGATCATTTGAGGACTCATAGAACATATTTTTGACTACTTAGACTCAGCTTTAATCTGTGCAGATTTTTGAGCAAATTTTAGCTGATCCACATTAATAAACTTATTGACAAATCAGTCTTCAGTCACATTTGTCTACATAGTGAAATCACGGCAAAAATTGGTTTTGCCCAATTTGAATTAAATTAATTTATTATCATGCAACTTTTTGATACATTTGGGGCACACGTAAAAAATGGGGAAATGTAAAATGTAGATGCAATTTGCACCGATTGTAACAAATGTTGACCCATGACCTTTCTAGAGATCAGTCTGCAAAGTGCAGATATTAGTACCTAGAAATGTTTAGGATACTAAAATAGCTTGAAATTGTCTATATTAATGTTTGCCCTCCTTGGTGCTGGAATACTTTACTCCATCAGAACTAATCTTCCATCTGTGCTGGGAACCGTAAATCTTACATACAGTAGTTTTCGGTTTCACAGGGTCATGCCAAATAAGGGGTCTCACAGTCCAAAAATAAATAAGTGTGCTTCAACGGCAATGTGATCCCACACTTGTGTAAACAAAAGTGAATGGCTCTGCAGACAAAAATCAGGGTTTAATCCATACGTTTGTGAAGAAGCGACTTTGTGGTATCTTATGTACATATGACAGAAATAAATATTTTGTTGGTTTTAATGATTGTGTCGTTTGCCATTATCCCTGTAGGAGGTAGCTATTTCTGAGCTGAGAACAGGCTTCCAGTAATTTCAGAACATGTGACTCGGGCAGTCAGCTGGGAACTAGAACACTCATGTGGAAAATGTGTGTGAAATGGTCTTTATTAAGTACCCATCATTAGATGTAGAAGACATGATACTTCTCCCAGTGGTGTAGCTAGAGCTTTTGCTGACAGGGACGCTCCACCTTCCTAACAGAGTGGTTGAGACAGACCAATGGTGCGCCCTACATTACTCATACAAAGAATACCTGTATATCCAATACCTCGCCTCCACTGTGCTGGTAGCCGGTGGACACCTAAAAAGAGACTGGGTCCTCACATGAAGAGGAATTCCCTCAAAAAAGTGCCACCATAGGTGGACCATCCTTTATACTCGAATAGCTAGGCCACTGACTTCTATTGATATCTGCATTTAATATCTTCTCACAGAGGTTGTCAGCTAACTCACTTGATTGGTATATATGGTGCATTTTTGTGTCGAAGGTTCCTGTTGGAGCCTCCTTTGAAGATTTCATAAACAATTATCAAAAAAGGGCAGCATGATGGAAACCGACAGACCCCTTTGTAGCCAGTGAGGTCTGTTGGGCGCTATTGGCACCATCATGAAGTTGATCTGATTCCACCTCATTTATGACGGAGACTTCAAATGGAAGCTCCATTGCAGATATGGATCAGGCCTATGACTCTGTTCCTACTACCATTAGAGCCTCCGCCAAGTTCGACAGATTTCACAGGAAGTATAGTATATCGTGCCTCACTATTCTTTCCATCAGAACAACAGACACTATGAACAATCCAATTTTAAGTCACTGGGGTCTGTTGAGAGCTATTGGTGTCCATTGCGTGATGAATTCAGCACTGACATCATGGTTTCCACTACAAGAGAAGCCATGGCAACAGTGTGGACATAGCCTTCAATAATAATTTTTGACCCCATTCACAGAAGTTAAATCCCATTTTAATTTTAACACAAATTTTGCATCAAGATTTGCTGGGAATTGGATTTTAAATTGTGTTCCATTTCCTAGTATTTCATATGGCACAGATTTTTTCAGCAGGGATTTGTAAAGCTACATGCTGAAAAAAGAAAGGTGACAAGTCATTTATTGCTGCAGGTTCTACACAAAAACTTTGTCAAGCATGAATTTGCCCTATTGAATGGGACTAAATGCAAGTTCATCTCCCCAGTAGAAACCATGCCATAGAAAGTCTGTGGACGAAATCGGAGAGTTTGCTTTGGATTTCTATTATAGATCAATAGTGGAATTTTCTGGTAGAAAAATCCATCATCTGAACTTGCATTTTGGCAGAAATAAAAGCAACACTATGGTCAATAACGATGCACTGTTCAATGCTCAATACAGACCCTGCGCATGCATATAAGAGGTGTCTCTGGTTTTCTTTGGCACACATTGTAAGGCACCACTGCCTCATTGCCCCGCACTAGACTTAATAGAGTATATGAGTTTTGCTTGGAGTGTCTCTTTACATTTTCTTTTACAAAGAAATGCTATCACTTAATTCAGATCCTCCCAACAGGCTTCAATTGAATTCAATTTAATATCCCAATCAGGTTGGTTAAATGGTTTTTAAACTTACCTGCTCTGCCTTTGCAGTGCTCCTCTTATAACTGCCACGTTTCTCATCACATAGTTCTGACCAGAGGTCACGTATTTGCTTGAAGTTTCATTTTTTAAAGATCCAATTGTGCTAATCTACTGGTTTCAGCCTATGACTCCCCAACAAGGACTTCATAAGGGACCATCTCCACCAATTTGGGCCTAAGCAGTAAGGTCCAGTTGGTTTCTATGTCGTGTTAATTCCTGTCTGTATTTTTTTGACTAGATCTCTTTATGTGACTACGCATAATTGTCTCCCACTTGCCCTCGCCGTCTGCCTGTCTACCATTGCTGACTGATCTCTGTCTGCTATGACTTCTTGATCCGCTGGACTATGACCTTTGCCTGCCAACTTGAAGGTGTCATCACCTTCATGTCAGCTGTTGCTAACAAAAACTAGTCCTGCGGTAGTGACCTGGTATTCTATGTGGGAAGCCCATACCTCCTTGTGGAGGTTAAGGTTCAATGTAAAATCCCTAGATATTACTTCCATATTTAGCCCAGAGCCAAAACTAGTAGCGACAAAGTGGGTCCACAGCATTGGTCATACTATAGTTGGCCTGTGAGAAGGTAGCAAAAGAGGAATTGCTCTTAAGGAGGATATGCAGGACCAAACATTTATGGTATGCAATGTGGGATCTATGTTGGACTGACCTCTAGAACCCACGGAGATTACAAGAATGCTGTGTCTGGTGAAACAACGAGCTGAGACACCATAGCAGACACCAGGATTTTACAGAGTTCACTGAATGGTATAAATGTCATATTAGTTTTATTCTGTTGGCAGGTACAAGTCATATGATACCAACTTTAAGTTTTGTTAGAAATTTATATTAAATAACTGTGTAACCTGTGTGATTTTTTTCCACAGCATTCACTGTGTTGGATGTATAGATTCATAATTTAATAAATTGGGCTTTTACAGTTACGGCAAAACCAATTATGTTTTCATTGTTACTTTTTGTAATCATAAATGAAAAAAGGGGTTTTGTCCTTTATATTTTTAATCCTTTTGTAATATTTTTAAAACTTTTTTCCTTTAATTTTTGTTTTAGCCCCCTGACCTGTGAAAGGCATCCTGCAATTGCATTGTGTGATGGAGAGGTTGATTGGTTGACCGAGAGAGACGTTTAATGACTTAAAAGGGTTTTCTCACCAAGCTGTTTGAATGAGGTTTAGGCAGTTTTACTCTCACTCTGTTTTTTTACAACAGCGATTATCTAGTGTCTCTGGAAGTACCTGAACTGTTACAATGACAAGTAGAGGAGATCTAATCTTTAGTAAATACAAGGTACATGTGCTGTGAGGACTAAAAACAGTTTCTTATCTGTAATCTTGTTAGAGATAATTAGTTTGCACTCGAGCTTAGTCTGTCCATGGTGATGTCACTACCTGCTTTATACTCTCTGCTGTAATCAGATAACAGAGTTATGGTCAGGCAACCAGGTAACCATAGAAACCTGTGTGCACTCAGAGCACATAAAATATCTATTATCTCATGACTAAAGTAAAATTTGGACCAATGTATTTAGAAAAAGTCTTCATTTATCTGTCCTTTCATGTTGAAAGCTAATATTTGTAGTAAGAAAAACCCTTTAACTGTTGTAGTTGCATTCACTAGTTGTTAATTGGACAGAATCTGAGTTATCCCTAATCCCAGACTCTGACAGCTGCAATTAACAGCCGCCACTTTCCTTTTATGGAGCAACTTACTTTCTTCCAGGGTTATAATAAAAACACAAGAGCAATAAAAATGAGGCCCTATAATCCCAATAGATATGATAGAAAAGAGGAAGCTACAGTGGGTGAGGCAAGAAATTACTTCTACAGTTGTGTTGGTGAGACTGAGTTCATGAATAGGTGGGTTTTTATCTTGCTTCTGAAGGTTTGGATAGTGGGAGAAAGTCTGATGTGTTGTGGCACTAAAGTCCAGAACACGGGAGAAGCAGTGAAATCATAGAGAATATGATGAGAGGAGCAATGTCTCGCAAGGACCATGAATGATTAAAATAGAAAAGATTCCACATCCTCATGAAGAAGAAAACAAAGCAGCAGTTTTTATGGGTATCCAGGGCACTTAACCACTATTGCAGTTGTTTTTGTTGCATTTTATGTATATTTTTTGGTTTAAATTAAAATTATTCATCCATTGTCTTTTTAAGCTGGTATGTGCTACATGTGTACTGCCAATACAATACAGCAGCAGCTACATAACGCCATTCAGTGCCATACTGTCCGAATAGGAGTCTTGAAGGCTCAGTTTGCAGCCCTTCTCTCTGCTCTGTTAATCTAAGCTGACATCTTTACAACCAAATCATAGAACTTTGGCCTTTAAAATGTCAGCTTAGATTAACAGAACAGAGTGAAGGGCTGCAAACTGAGCCTTTGAAGGTCTTGTCTGACAGGTTGAGCTCTGAACCAGCTGCCATACTATATTGTAATGAATATCAGCTTAAAAAGACAAATGGTAAAAAACCTTTAACTAGAGTCAATTTTCAATTGGTTTCATTTAATAAAATACAAAAAAAATGTAATAAAAATGTCCGTGTAGATGTCCATAGTCTTTAGGAAAACATGAGTGCTGGAGAAGTTAAGCTACACTGTATAAATTAACTGTTTCATAGGGCCTGGGGCCACATACCTGGCACAAGATACTTCTACCCTTTTAGTCCCCACATAATAAAAGTACCCCTTTTTTTCCGGCGAAATTGGAAATGTCCTGTCCTTTTTTAAAAAAAAAGGGCGAATCCATGTAGGACCAGAATGGTAACCCACATAAAATGTCCTATCCTCTTTATAGACTACATTGCATGTGCTCAGGGCCAGGATGACGGGTAGGCAGAGGGGGGCGATCCTAGGGCGCCTCCCTCTCCCTGCCCCAAAAGGGGCGCAGGCAAGGGGCCCCAAACCCTCCTGGGCTCCGGGCCCCACTGCTGTGGGCCTGGGCACCGACTGGCCCTTCAGTTTGCTGTGCGTCCGCAGGACAGGGGGCCCCGGGCCCTCATCGCTGAGACCCCCCGCGGACCGGCAGTAGCTGGGCAGCGTCAAAAATGAAATATGCATCGCGACGCTCCTCCCCCTCAGACGCACAGCCCTCATACTGTGCCCGGGAGCTGCCGGAGGGGCGCGGCTGGAAAGAAGAGGAAGAAGAGGAGGTGGGCGGGAAGAGGAAAGGGGAAAGTATTAATGTTTTATTTTTACCTGGGGTGCCCCTTTTAACCCCTCCCTGAGCCCCTATATCTATATGCCTGCCTGACCCCCCTTTATAACCCCTGAGCCCCTATATCTTTTTATCCCTGCCTGAGCCCCTATATCTATATTTTCCCCTGAGCCCCATATACCCTGCCTGAGCCCTTATCTATTGCCTGCCTGGGGGCCCCTTATCTAATCCGCCTGAGCCCCTACTCTTATACCTCCTGGCCCTTTAACCTGCCGACCCCTATTTTTATAACCGCCTGTCTAAGGGGGACTTATATACCTGCCTGTGGGCAAAAATATAATCTGCCTGTCAAAAGGGCTTCTGTTCCCTTAAAAACTGTGGGGCCCTAAAATTGCTTCCTTTTGGGGGGGCATATCACCGGGGGCTAACTGAGGGCCCAAATTAAACTCTGAGGGGGACAATAAAAAAAATTTTCTAACTGAGGGGACATTATATTTTATTAAGGGTTTACGGGAAACAAAAAGTATCCAAAAATCTGCAGGGGCGAGTAGGCCGGGGGAATCAGCTGAAAATGTAACGGATGGAGAAAAAAGGGGGAAGGGGGCACGCTGATCAGAAAATATTCTGTAGTCACTAAAAGTAAATTAGTTTAAAATTATATGTTGCAGAGGGGTAAAATACAACTAGTATCTATCACTTAATTTTAGGGGTGTTTTTGAGTTAAAAATTTGTCCGGGTAGGATTTGTATGTGTAGGTGGGTTATTTGGGGATGTTATTTAGGGGTATTCAAGTCATTCGAGGGGAGCGTTTTGAAAAAGCAAATTTGTCATCCTGATTTTATTTTCCCCCTGATGCTGAGGATGGCAGGACTTTGTGGAATATGAGAAAATTGTGACCCGGGACCTGGCGCAGGGGGAGAGGAATTAGGGGGGGGGGGGCAATTTTTTTTGGGAGCGAGGGGGGGGCCCCATTTGGGTACTGCCTAGGGGACCAAAATATGCCTTGTCCCGGGCCCCGCTGTGCTCCCCGCCTGTGGGGTTTATCCCAAAAACCCGGAATAGGGTAGGCATAGGTAGGGGACCACCTAGGGCACCACCTCATACCAGATGGGAAAGAGGTGGAAGGATGTATAGGAGCAGACTCATGAGCTGAGCCTGCTCCTTATACAGATGGTCTCCACTGTCTGTTACAGCACATAACTGCTTTTAGCGGACTGGGCTGGTGATTATTCCAGTTTTAGCCTTTTTTTACTTAATTTTGGGGGGACAGCACAACCCGTGGCATCCAGGCAGAAATACAGGAAGGAGTAACCTGTTCCACCTCCCAATTTGCTCTATGATGACATAGTCTTGGGAGACCAACCAGTAGTCATGGCAACTGGGAGCCTTTTGAAGGCCTCCAGGCCTACCATCTTACTGCAGAGTCTAATAGGAGAGCTATAATTATACACTATTCTGCAATACATTAGTACAATAGCCATTTGCACTGGCCTTGTTGTGGCCATGAGGGCATCATAATGCTCCACTTATCTCACAGAGATCTTGCAAACACCGTAGAGAAAGGGGAGTATCAGATGACAGTCGTACTTACCAAAAAGTGGCTTCTATCATGTTAACTGCTTCCATGTTTTGCTCAAAACTATTAGTCTGCAGTTTTGACATATTGCACGCTACCTACACTGATGAGCTGATTTTATTATAGCATGCTACATTTAATATAAGTTGAACTCCTGAATGATTGCTAGATAGATAGATAGATAGATAGATAGATAGATAGATAGATAGATAGATAGACAGATACCTTAGTGTGTCTTGGTCAGTTTGTAATAGAAACGCTGCCACCATGTGATTAGGTCACACTAACACTCTTGACACTGCATGCAGACAAAGCGGAGATGTGTGGGGGGCAGTGAGAGAGCAAGGGAGAGCAGAGGGGGTGCAGACATTATTCTGTATTTTACAGCATTTATGCAAAAATCGCAGCAAAATTACAGAGAGACCAGCACAGCCTGCAATGTAGGTGTAATTGGTCTTGAGAGAACCTATTTGATGTTACTATGATGTCACTGTAAGGGGTTATACTTCTGTTGGGTCGTTAACAGTAGTGGGTTGCAATGGAAACCCAAAGAGTAGGGTGGCCTGGTTATGGCAAGGGAACAGTTAATAGTTCCGGAAGGCAGTTTGGGCCTGTGTATGTAGTGTACTGTGAGTCAGGATGAGCTGGGCAGCATATCGGCAAGTTTGAGGGGTGGAGCTGGGTTGAGGAGAAGGGGGGCTAGTTTGTACAGAGGGGGCAGCTGGAGTTAGTGACAAGTATGTTCATACGGCATGTTGAGTCCGTGTGAACATATGCTTTTAGATACATGTTTGGATCCGTTGGACGCTGAACGGACCCAAACAAGTATCTAATAATGTGCAATGGGATTTACATTGCTTTTACTTTGAAACACGCATTGGTGTTCACGTGAGTGATTGCCGATGCGTGTCTCATTGCATCTTTCGGATCCGTCTC
The DNA here is from genome assembly GCA_025379985.1 of Phyllomedusa bahiana. Classification (NCBI taxonomy): domain Eukaryota; kingdom Metazoa; phylum Chordata; class Amphibia; order Anura; family Hylidae; genus Phyllomedusa; species Phyllomedusa bahiana. Next base: position 75,420 of record JAODAL010002158.1, on the reverse strand, counting down.
TCAGATCCGTTCCAAGAATTGACATGTCAATTCTTGATCCGAAAGATGCAGCAGGAGCCCTATAATAAACTATTCTGCTGCATCCAACACGCATCCAAACACACAGCTGTGTGTTGGATACGTGTTGGATCCATTTAGGATCCGATTGCCGCTGCGTTTTTGGATGCGATTTTCGGATCCAAAACGGGTCCGAAATCGGATCCAGAAACGCTGTGTGAACAACCCCTTAGAGTTGTCATCTGACAGTCAGAGAAGAGGAGAGAGAGAAGTGTGCCCCTCAGAGATGCAGTAGCCATGAGGGGTGGAAGATATTATTGGCTGTTGTTCGGAGAAAGCCATGTCCTTGTATATAATTCCAGTTAAAGCAGAAAATCCAGGAGAGGCCGGGGAGAGGTCCCCACTCTTGAGTCAGTGAGTGTCCGGAGGAAAGGCATCAATCTGGGGAGCAGCGAGAAATTCAGCAGGAGGCCTGAGCCATAGTGGAGAAGCCACTGAGAACGGTCCAATAGAACAGTGAGGTGGGCAAGCGGAGGGCCCCTTGTTAGAAGCATGTGTGGATGCTGAAGCTGCTTGGTGCCGGGACACGAGCGCACTGTATGTATTGCAACAGCTGCTAAGGATGAGAGTACAAGCTTCATTACTCCCAGACTAGTTGTTGTATCAATTGATTTTCGCCAGTGCATCACACGTCTCAAACACTGCTCCTCTTTCCACAATTCAAAAGAAGTCTTAAGGGTGGTCTCCACAGGCAATGGGTGGACACAGTTGGGACACCGCTATTATACCACCCTGTCTCTTGCATCACCACAGGTCCTGCAAATATAATAACACTACACTGCACAACAGCACAGAAGCCGTGTATGTAGTAACAGGGGAAAGGATGGAGGTCTGTTAGGACAGCAGCATGGAGGTCAGTGAGGGGGCCACAGCAGCAGTGTTCATTTCAAATATGTGCAGCCATATATATGTGAGAGAGGAGGCGACATGTGAGGCACAAAATTTGTGAAGCTGGGGAATGGATTGTCTGACCCAGATCTGCTCTGCAGTCAGTGCTTGGGGCTGCATTCCCCCTGTAATTTGGGCTCATATACCAGCTACAGCGGAAATCAGCAATAGGAAAAAATGTCTCGGAAAAATGCACAAAAAGGTTTTTATCTGACCTGACATTGGTTCTGCTGTATTTTCTTTAGGGATGCTATGAAAAAGGTATCTTAAAGGATACATGTGATGTCATGTAAATCAGGCCTTAGTTTTAAAACTCCTCTTTAAAAATGGGGGAGAACTATGCTGTGTCACCCACTCATCCATGCAGCAGAGAGCGGCTTCTGTTACACTCACAGTCAGCTCCCACATCAAAGTGCTAAACATGAATGTACACCATTAAGTGGATGGGTCAAAGGGGGGGCCAGAAGAAAGCTGTCTCATCCAAACTTGCTCCATTGTGCCCTGTGCTCAGCAGTGTAGATTATGGATAATTATGTATATGTCAGGGCTAAGCTGTGCTCAGACTGTAAAAAAGACCGGCTGCAAACAGCTGTATGTGCGCTCCCTCCCTGAATACACTTGCTGACTGTGACAGCTCTGTGAGTTATACAGACGACCCTCCAGCCACTCCGACAGGGGCGAGTGCACTCAGCAATGGGAGTACCCGGAGGCCGGATCCAATCAGCTGCAGGGGCGTATCCAGGAACCCATTTAAAACTCCCAGAAGCTGAGTGCTGCGCCAGTGATATTCCTGGACTAACTTGTGTTTCTTGTTCTTGTTTTGTTGTTATTTGCTAACCAGTATACCTTTCACCTCCGGGCTTGTTCTCACTACTACCTCAAGGCTTGTCCTCCTGATTTTTTGTGCTTTGCGTCCGTTTGGCTTTTGACCTCGGCTGTGTTTTACATTTAATTCCTCTGGTTCAGATTTTGGCTTGGCGGGTTTCCTATTTGATTGACCTGGACTGTTTGACTATTCTTGCTTCTGACGGCCCAGCACTTTAGCAGCGCAGGGACTGTCCGCCCAGTGCCCGTCTGCCGCCTAGGGCAGCACGTCAAGTAGGCAGGGACAGCGTGGCTGTGGTTCCAGTTAGGGCTCACTGCACCTCCTTTACGTGAACATAATCACAGCCGAAACCGTTACTGGCTCTACCCTCACTATGGAGCCCCATGACAGCTCTGTAGACAGATGCAGGGGCTAACCTAACAGGCTAGTCAAGGATCTGGCGCTTGAGGTAGAACAACATGAGGCTACCCCAAGACAGAAGGTCCCTTGCACTACCTTCCCTCCTGTGGAACCCGTGCAAGTCCCAGTTGGCCTGACAGTTTTGCAGTAACATGAGGGACCTTTGTGGCATTTAGAGAGGGTTTTGCCTGTATTTTAGGCTCGCCCACTTTACCTCATGAATAGGAACAAAGGGTGGGAATTGTTATGTCCCTTACTGGCTGGTCACCCCCCCATGGAGTGGGTATTTCGTTACTCGCATGACTCACCGAACTGTCTTCTGTGGACAGGTACTTTCGCTTTAGGGCGTAACACTTTTAATGACCCAGATAGGGAAGCTGTGGCTGAGGCTTCAGCTGACCACCTTGAAGGACAGGGTGAGAAGACCTGTGGAGGAGTTTTGCTCCGAATTTCGTCGTCTTGGTGCGTTCCCGTCTGGGTGAACGACGCAGCTCTCAATTGCCAGTTTATGATTAGGGTTAGCTGACATGTGAAGGATAGTATTGGTTGCTTACCTACCCGCTGTGGACATTAGATGAGGCCATGGCACTGGCCCGTCTCTGGACGACGTTTTATAGGGGAGAGACGGCAGGGAAAAGTTTCCCCCACCCGGTTGTCCACAACCATGTCACCCCCTAAAAACTCCGTGAAACCCGTTGTTTTTCCGACGTAAACCCAGACGATCCCATGCAGTAGGGGCTTTTTCTGTCACTCTCTTAGCGGCCTAGGACCGTATGATTACTCCGTCGCATCAGGGGTTGTGCTCTACTGGTGGAAACGAGAGCACAGAATTCGGGAATGCGGTCTAAACAGAAGACCAGTTCCGGAAAACTCCAACGCCTAGGTGGTCAGCAGAGGGAATCACCTAGGCGAGCAGTAAATTTCCTATTGTATCTAATAAGTTGCTGTGCTACCAGTTAAGATTTATTTCATACTTGTCCGCTGTCCGGGATTCTGGTGGATGCGTTTGTGATTCTGGTTCAGCTCTAATTTTTTGATGCGTCTTTTCGCCAAACGCTGGGCCTACCTTGTAGACCGCTATCTAGACCTCGCTGGCATGTATGCTGGCTATTGACTCCCCACTCGCACTAGCTCGGGGCGCAGGATCCAAATATTGTTAACCACTGAACTGGAGATTCAGTGGTCCGGGATCCATACATAATGAAACAGGGATTTCTATTCCGTCATGTGAGTGCTGGCCCGCTGATGATGTGGTGTTGGGCTGCCCTGGCTCAGAAACATAACCAGTGTTTTGAACTGGAATTCAGGGAAATTAGTCAGGTGGGACAACGGGTGTGTTTGACAGATGTCTCCTTACCATGCTGGGCAACTGATTTGTCAGGGCTAAATGTTTCTATCTTGGGAAGCGGTGGTGCCAGCGTGGAAGCCTATTGCGGCATCGTTGTCTAAAGGTCGATTCCGGAGCTAGGTTCCCAGAACTCATCCTCCTGTGAACTATGCCCATCCAATCCTGTACCTGAACGACCATATGTGATTCAGTAGGTGTTAAACCCGTGGCTTATCGTCTGAAAATAACCCTCTTCTCTCTGTGTATTCAAACGTGTGTCCCGTCGTGGCACTTCCACCTCCCGTAGAGGTATAGTTCAGCCTGTGACTCCGCCTCTAGGCCTTCCTTCTCCAGTTTCGCATAGAGGGGAGTTAGAACCCAGACCAGAGGAAGGGCCGTGGCCCCTCCTAAAAGGGGGGGTACTGTCAGGTCGCCAAGCTGTGCTCATACTGCAGACAGGCTGCAACAGCTGATATGCCGTCTCCCCCCTGATACACATGCTGCAGGACAGCTCTGTGATGACAGACGCCCACCACCTCCTGACAGGTGGGGCGAGTGCACCGAGCCAATGGGATGGAAACCCGAGGCCGCTCCAATCACTGCAAGGTGGTGGTAGCCAGAGAATCCCATTTAAACTCCTGAAAGCAAACTGCTCCCTTGATATTCCTGGCCTACCTTTTGGTTTCTTCTTGTTCTTGTTTTTTTTTGGGTTTTGTTTATTGCTAACTCATATACCTGACCTGCGGCTTGTTGCTCTCTGAACCCCGGCTTGTCTCCGATTTTTGTGCTTTGCTTCGTGTGTGCTTTTGACACTCCCGGCTTGTTTACGTTTATACCCTGGGCCTGGTTCTGAATTTTGGCTTTGGCGTCCTATTTGATATTGACACTGGACAGTTTGACTATTCTTGCTTCTGACGGCCCCAGCACTTAGCAGCGCAGGACTGTCGCCCAGTGTGCCGTCTGCCGCCTTAGGGCAGCACGTCCAATAGGCAGGACAGGGGCTGGGGTTCAGTTAGGGATCACTGCACCCTCCTTGACCTGACAGTATACAGATATACTGACGATTGTCAGGTCGTGTTCCCATACCTGCTCCTCCCAACTTTAGAGGTTACTAAAGTGGGACACTTCAGGCCACAACCTCTAACCAACAGACACCAAACATAGAGACATCACATGGGGGGTGCAAGTACACGTCTCTAACCAACGCCCCAAACACATGACATCACAAAACAACACCAATCATGCCTCTAACCACAGCCAAACACTATAACAATCACACTAAGACCACGCCCTCTAACCCCGTCGGCCCAAGACACACACATGCCAACTTTTTAATAGCCAAAAATGGAGACATTTTCAGGATTTCGCATGTATCCAAAAATGAAAAATTAAGTAAATTGTTTGTTTATATACAGTAGAGGAAGCATCAGATAGACAGTTTATTGGCGCAAATCTGGTTTCCTAAATGAAAAAGAGAGACATTTTGAGAGCTAAGAGGGACAGAGGGACAAGGGGGAAAAATAGGGACTGTCCCTCCAAAATAGGGAAACTTGGGGGTTGTGTGTTCCTAGGACAAAACATCTGCCCTTAAAGGAAACCTGTCAGGTCGTTTATGTTGACCTATCTGAAAGCAGAATATGACAGAGGGAGAGGAGCTGCGTTCTGTAAAATATAGGATTATATGATTTGATGCTGAATTAATGAGTAAAAAAGCTTAGAAAATCTGTGAAACTGAAAGTACTGCTGACCCCACCCACATATAGTGATTGACAGTTAGCTCTATTACACACGGATACAGGGAAAGCTGCCAATCACTGTATGCGGTCGGGGTAAGCAGGACTCATATATTAAAGGGGTTGTCTAACTAAAAGGATAGCTTTTATGGTTAAAGAATGCCAAAAACAATCACTTGCAATATTGTCCATTAACAGTGACCTACCTATTCCTAGATACCCCTCTTGTAAGGGCTGCATCAGCTCCTCAGGTCGCTATAGCTACGAGACTGTTTGATTCCTCAGATAGAGCAGCCAGTGCTGGTCGATAATAGCTTACATGACCTGGCTTACTACTGCAGCCTAGTGGAAGTCGTAAACACACCCCTGAATTCAAATGCAAACCAATGAAACAGGACTGAGGTAAGATGAACCAATGTAGTGAGACAACCCCTTTAAGGAGTCAGTCAGTATTTTCTCTGCTTTTTACTCAGAAATCCTGCTCTAAGTCATATCGACCTACATATCACAGAGCTCAGCTTCTTTTCCGCTATCATATCCTACTCTCAGACAGGGTAGCATAAAGCTTTAAGTGTATGCATTTTCTATCATAGTTATCATCCAGGGATGGGCTATCTACTAGTATAAATAACAACTGGTGATTGAAATTTAGACTGTGCCAGAAGGATATTAATCAATGCAATAATTACAAAGGCTCATGTATATTTTTCAGTCTTTTATTAAAAATATATTTCCACCTGTAACAGTTTCATATGCAATACAAATGTTTAGTATATTAAAAACATACATATTGAAAATGTTCAAGCATAAAACATTTGCTCTATATATATAAAATGTCCATATTTCCACAAATATTGCAGTGCATTTCAGACGTATTGCTTTCAAAAGTGTAATAATTCAACCTTCCTCTTTTACCTATTTTAGGTCACTCTACCTACATACATTTCAAACAGACAAATACTACATTGCACCTTAAATGAAAAATAAAGCTAAAAATTACATAAGTTAAACAATGTCCACAGAACTGTTTTGCCTTTTACCAGTGGTAACTACTGATATAAGTTACTCTTCAAGAAAACAATATCTCATTCGTATTTGAGAACCAACTGGTCCAAGCTGTGCTGTGATATGGCAGCCGTCATCCAAAGAGCAGAAAAAGTGATTATTATAGGACTTAAAGGGTTTGTCCAGGGTTGAAAAAAACAGGGTAGTGAACCGGGAAGGGGGTAAAACAGAAAAAATAAAAACACCCTTCCAATTGGCTGCAGTGCTGAGCTCCAGTACCAATGTGCTTGCCGATGTCATCATGATCATTGGTATATGACCCAGCAGTTAATTACAGGCCTCAGTAGTCATGTGCCGTTCAAAAGGGATAAGACCATTGAGGCCTGTGAAATCCTGCAAGATCACATGAACAGTGAACATGGCGTCGTCATCACCCGGGAGCAGCGGGACCAGAGCTGAGCGCTTTATTACAGATCTTGTTACAGTACAGAGTCATAATCAGCACCTATAGCGAGCTGGTAAATATATGCTCAGGTACACATAGAACATTTCTCAAAGATTTTTAACATATTTGTAAGAAAATAAAATAAAACTATTGCTCGCTAAGACACCATGTATAACAATATGTGGAGTGCCTATGCGTCCATAATAATACCCATATGGACTCTCTGAAGTGACATACAGAATACTTTCCCACGAGTTTGCCGTTGTTATGTAAGACCTAAATAATGCAATTATTTTTCAGGTCACTTTACAATAAGCAAGTTGTAGGTTCCGCACCCTCTATCAGGTGGGTTTGCTCCATCAAATGATAGGTATATATCTATGTATTTAGAATAGTCATTTAAGTAAGATGTTTGTTGACCCCTCTTTGGGTACTCTAGTGTTTTAATCGTATTAATAAAAGTTATTTTTTAGAATATCTGGATCCTAAGGCATCAATACTTTCGCTAGTAGGTTTTTGTTAGGTTAAGCCTTTCCCTAAAATGGTTTTCTTTTCTCACACATTGATGGCATATAGATATTGTCAATGTTTGATAGGTGCAGGTCTTATCACTGGGACCTGCACCTCTCTCTGTACGGAACCCCTGAAAGTCTCCAGTTAGAATGTAGAGTAGGTCCCGTTTTCTATGGGAATTCCGAGCACAGCTGAACTCAGAATCTTCCATAGAACAGAATGGAGAGTAGTGCACAAGCACAACCGATTCTTCGTTCTGAATGGAAACTCTTGGGGGCCTGTTTCCAATACAGGTGTGCAACAATCGAACAATGTTGTTAAATTCTATTTATATGCCATCAATGTGTGACATGGGTCCAACCCTTTAATATGTTTGTATTCCACACCTCGTATACACAGGTATAAAAACTGCATTGTGTGAACAAGCCTTGAAGAACGTCTGTTATTCTAAGTCATAATCAATGTTTTATTACAATTCTTACAGGAGGAATCAATAAAATTCACTATAACTTTTCAGTGTCTTGTTGAGCCATTTTTGCAGGATAAATTAATTAGGAGTGAATAAATCTGAAAGGGTTCTTTAGTCTTTGGGCTGGAGCTTCAGCTGTATCTATAAACCCCAATGGACAACGTGGGTGGAAACGTAGTGTGAAAAGTTGTATTGTAATGTCCAGTCCTGTTAGCCACCCATACAAGGCTCAAATTGACCAGATGAGCTCTGACTTCCCATATGTAAACATTTCCTAATCTTACGAATAAGATAAAACAACTTATAACTTAGTTTTACATTTCATTTAAATACATTCTACTTTCCAAGTCCTTCAAACCACATGCTAATCATTCAGAGCATAAAACCAGTCTTGTGTAACACTGGTTACCAGTGCACATCAGTACATATGTGCCAAGTTACAATCAGGTCAGGTTCAGATTGTTCGGTTTAGTGCAGGTTTTTATGTATGTTTTCCCTCCAAAGCCAGAAATGGATCCTTCAGTGATAAAAAGTATAAAAAAGGAGTTTTTTGGATCCAACCTTGACTTTGAAAAAGCATCAAAAATTTTCCTGCGTGAACAAGACCTTAATATGGTTTTCCGACCAAAGAAAGTGATGCCATATCGCAAGGATAAACCATCACTTTTTTGATCATCAGGTATCCTGGGCCACATGTATGAAAACTGTCTAGGTCTTAAATTCACTATGTTGCCCATAGCAGCCAATCAGAGCGCCCCTTACATTTTTCCAGAGCACTATATGAAATGAAAGGGGCGCTCTAATTTTTGCTAGGCAAAAAAAAGCGAATTTTGACCTAGAAGGTTTCAACATGTGGCCCCTTTTTCAGTGGGGGTCTTGGGAATAGACCGCCCAAAAAATAATGGTATAGCTTTCACTTTCTATGATGGAAAACCCCCGTGTTATAAAAGTTCAATACAAACTACTATCAATATAACTAATCTCTTCATATTTCCAAGTCTAGTGGAGGTTTAACTACATAGCAGCTTATAAATATCAATATCCAAGTGATACCCATGGGTAGGTTTTTGAAGCAAAAAACAGCATATCAATACATATAACATCGTCCTACAAAGTGACTTCATTTCAAAAGAATTGATTTCTCCTGAATGTCTTTGTATGGTATCACTGGAGTCCATGGTTGATATCATATAAATACTGGCAAATAGAAACTAAACAGAAAAAGTGGGAAATAAACTTTTTTAAAATTTTAACGTATCTCCTACCTGAAAAAAAACTCAACAACTTTAGTCTACTATACATCTTAAAAGGGTACAAAAATTATGGGTCGCCTATATTGGATTGGACAGTGGGACCTCAGTTATCAAAGCTGTACAAGAAAATATCAGGCATTTTGCACATAGCAACATTTACAATGCAGCTTTAATTTTTCCAAAGCCATTGAAAGGGATTCTCCACTTTAAACAATACCTGCAATAAAACGTTCTGCAGCACCCCCAGAGGGAAAACTAATTATCACACAGGACAGTTCCTCCAGAGCAGTGTTCCCCAACTCCAGCCCCTCGGGCCCAAACCCAACGGGTCATGTTTTCAGGTTTCCCCCAACGAATCACGTCCATAATTATATCACCTGTGCAAAAAATTATACCCCCCCTTTGCAATGCTAAGGAAAATGAAAACATGCCGTTGGGGTCTTGAGGAAGGGGGTTGGGGGGACCCCTCTCCAAGGATAGACGTCTTTTAAACCTATAAACCACTAGGGCCAAGAAATGAGGATCTTGAATAAGGAACATAGCTCCCTAATTGTATACATGAAAATGTTTATTTTAAGTAAAAATAACCTGTGATATTTCTATCTATTCTAACCTCTTACCATGTCTGTTTTAGTAAATTCTTGTGTTCCCTGTGAAATAACAAATCTGGAGCCTCTTCTCTTATAACTCTGTCTTGTGCTGTTCCTCTGTTATCCCTCCTAGAAATGTATTACTGAATGTGTCAGCTGGGTGTTACACAAAGGGGTGTGTCCCTAAACTCACTGACTCTGCCGCAAATGATTGGACAAGCAACACCCCCTTAATAAAAAACCCCCCCGACAAGGTTTTAGTAATCAATGTCTAGGAGAGAAATAGAGGGACAGCACAATGCAGAGTTACAAGAGAAGAGGCTCCACCGGAAACACAAGAATTTACTAAAACAGACATGTCAGGAAAAGTCACAGGTTCTCCATATGAATTCTGATTCTGACTACAATGGGCGAGAGACTAATAAGGACAAAATTTCACACTTTCTGCTAAATAGAAACATAATTATGCTGGTGTGACATGTAGTCAGGTACATCCACCCCACATATGTTTCCAGACCTTGAATAGACTCTTCAGAAGTAGGCTAATTTACACTCACCGGCCACTTTATTAGGTACACCTGTCCAACTGCTCGTTAACACTTAATTTCTAATCAGCCAATCACATGGTGGCAACTCAGTGCATTTAGGCATGTAACATGGTCAAGACAATCTCCGCAGTTCAAACCGAGCATCAGTATGGGGAAAGAAAGGTGATTTGAGTGCCTTTGAACGTGGCAATGGTTGTTGGTGCCAGAAGGGCTGGTCTGAGTTTTTTCAGAAACTGCTGATCTCCTGGGATTTTCACACACAACCTCTCTAGGGTTTACAGAGAATGGTCCGAAAAAGAAAAAAAAATCCAGTGAGCGGCAGTCCTGTGGGCGGAAATGCCTTGTTGATGCCAGAGGTTCCAAAGGAGAATGGGCAGACTGGTTCGAGCTGATAGAAAGGCAACAGGGGACTCAAATAGCCACCCGTACAACCAAGTTAGGCAGAAGAGCATCTCTGAACGCACAGTACGGCGAAATTTGAGGCGGGATGGGCTACAGCAGCAGAAGCCCCACACCGGATGCCACTCCTTTCAGTAAGAACGGGGAAAACTGAGGCTCCAATTTGCCCAAGCTCATCGAAATTGGGCAGTAGAAGATTTGGAAAAACGTTGCCTGGTCTGATGAGTCTCGATTTCTGCTGCGAAATTCGGATGGTAGGGTCAGAATTTGGCGTTTAACAACATGAAAGCATGGATCCATCCTGCCTTGTATCAACGGGTTTAGGCTGGTGGTGGTGGTGTCATGGTGTGGGGAATATTTTCTTGGCACTCTTTGGGACCCTTGGTACCAATTGAGCATCGTTGCAACACCTTGTTGAATCTATGCCACGAAGAATTGAGGCAGTTCTGAAGGCAAAAGGGGGTCCAACCCATTACTAGCATGGTGTACCTAATAAAGTGGCCGGTGAGTGTATATGTTTTTCTATCATTGTAAAAGCACAAACTGGGCCCCATTTATCAATAATGTCTAAAAGTAAGACTGTCTCGGTTGTCCATTGCAACCAATCAGAGATCAGCTTTCATTTGGTAATCTACTCTGAAAAAAGTATAGCTGAGTTCTGATTGGTTGCAATGGGCAACAGAGACAGTCTTACTTTTAGACAGTATTGATAAATGAGGTCCATTGAATCCTGTGAGATAAACATTAAAATAAATGCTCGTCTCGTTCTGCATTCCTAAAGAGCTGCATCTTTAAGCATTTGGGTTCCTAAAATTTATCAGGGACTATTTAGGACTTTTTACTGTTACTGAGCTGCAGGGTTATAGGGGAAGACTCCCACATGCCATATCATCTTGCCAAGGCTATGGGTGCAGAAATTGTAAAAGGCAAATCGGCATCCAAATCCACATGTGACACAGGAAGATTTTGCAGCAGATTCACTGTGACCTAATCCGCGGTGCACAAATATACTACATATGAATATCCCCTTAGAAGAGAAAGGCTCCTCTGAGCATCCTGAACTTTTGGAGCTTATGGGTATATGCAGGCAATGTCGAACTGGGATGCCTAGGGCCCACAGGTGGAGTTTATTTTAGGGGCCCACCCTACAGCTACTGTAAATGACTGTAGATACCTCCTGTCCTCTGCTTCTTGCTTTTTGCCACTCTTTCTAAGCTTCTTTGTCTCTTCTGAGAATGTATATGGAGTTAAAAATTAACTTGAGGTCTACCATGCTCCGGGCCAACTGGAGGTTTCCCCTATTCCCCTGTGGGCCAGTCCGAGCCTGTATGCAGAGGCACCACCAGGGCAGTACTCCTGTCAAGGACCCTGATTAAAATTTAGAAAAAGGGGCTTGTTGATATGGTGCAAGATAGGAACTGGTATTGGGTGAGGGGCCCAGATGCTTCGGCTGTGAGGGGCCCTGGAAATACTTCTGGCAGCCTTGAAGGGGTTGTCCAGCTCCCCTTTTTAAGTTCTAATATGGATTTTAAATTCATAGTTAAATGGCCACACACTTTTCCCAGTGTTTACCTATAAATGTATGCAGTCATTTAACAACCAATTTAAAATCCACAAGTCCAGCGCCCCTCCATGCTTCTAGGACACACCGCCCTTCATCTATGAAAACTGTCTAAGCGTAAGACTGTCCTTGCTGCCCATAGAAACCAGAGGTAAACTTCCATTTCTTTTACTGCTTTGAAAAAATAAAGGCTGAGCTCTGATTGGTTGATTGGTTGATATGGGACCAAGGACAGTCATAGGCTATGTTCACACGGTGTAATTGCGGGGCGGGGGGGGGGGGGGGGTCGGCAGCCTCCCGGGCCCCATAACATTCATTACTACAGCGCATATTCGCCGTTTAAAATTACGTGTCATTTATCTCCCTCCCCGGCGAAATTGCACGGGCGGGGAGAGGGAAACTTTATTATTCTCTTTGGAAGTGGATTACATAATGACGGAGTTTTTCACCCTTATTTAGGCGCAGTACGGCACAAAAGGGGGTAAAACGTCCCATTTTAAAAACCCGTGTGAACAACCTTACCATAGACAGTTTGTGCACCCTTTACCACACAGTCCCCAAATCATCATGTAACTTCTCTAGCAGTAAACAGGATTTTGAAAAATTTGGGAATTTAAAGGGCACATGAGAAGGGGGGCTGCCCCAAAAGTCACTCTTTTCACCCAAATCAGTGCAGCCCCACCCTCCTTTTTTAATCTGCCGCACTCCAAATACATCGCTTTACACTTTTTTTAATTTCTGAATTGGGGGGCGTGCGGAGGGGGGGCGCCTACAACCGACAAAGAACAATCTATCTTCATTACAGCAAATCCGGCGCTTTACTTCTGGAACAGGTAAACCACTTCAAGTGGTTTACCGAGCCGATTGTTTTTCTGCAAGAATGTGCCTATTTTGGCATAAAAAGGTTCCAAGTTCAGCCATTTAAATTTAATGTGCGCAAAAAATTGGGGTCAAAGTGGCAAAACAAATCCCGCCCAATGATTTTTAATTAGATAGTGGATTCACTAAACCCCTTTCATTCATTTCACAGAGACTGTCACCCGTAATCACCTGATTTCTCTTTGAGGTACACAACTAAAAATTTTTTATCCCTTTTAAAGCCCTATCCCCCTCCATCAAATACTGTAAAAACGTATTTCAACAGATGCTGTAGTGGGGCCACGATGGGGCCATTAAATTCTATCCTACTTGAACTACTTTTGTCTTAATTAGCGAACATATACTGTTTCTGCACCAGTCTACCACGTACCTGGTGCAGACTTCGCCTTCATTAGCTTAATAAGGCAAAAATAGTCCAACATCTTTCTTGTTTAGCGAACATATACGGTGTTTGCCCCCAAAACAAGAATCCTAAAATTTATTTTAATAGGGGAAACTAGCCCAAATTTGGACCACATTTGCCCTATAGATGTTTTAAACCCCCCCTTTCAAACCTGCGCGGTATCATTTTAATAATTTTAAGGCATGTCCCCAATAAGGGTTTTTGGCCCTTTTTTTTAGGATTTGCGGTTTTTTTAACCCCTGAAAAACGGCCCAAAAATTTAAAAATGGTGCCTATGGAAAACCCGTGCACGGTTTTTCCGCCCTGGGCCCCTATGAACATTTAGCATGTCATTCTTCCACCGGTTTTTCCCACAAATATGAACCCAATGGGGGGAGAGGGGTGTTCCCGCTTTGCGGAGAAAAAAACCCCCTACTCCCCCCCCCCCCCCCCCCCTTCCCTCCCGTTGGGGGGCCCGAAAAAACGGACAAAACCAGTGGCAACCGACGGTATTTGTCCTGTGCAGTGTGGACGTGCACTAACAGATACCACAAATGAGGGCTGGAAATGATGTGACCTAAGAAGTATTAGGCTAAAATGGAAAATACATACATGTAACATGCGGTATTACAAAAGACCTTTTCTGAGAGACGTCTGTCTATACATGGTACAGTGTAACAGACCATTTGTAATGAGCACCCATTGCATAAAAAGATACGTAGAAAAAGATAAAATGTGTAAAAAAATAAAAAGTATGAAGAAGTCATGTCCTTCTGCCCCCACTCCAAATGGGGATTCTTCTTTGGGGTATGGCAAGAGGGGATTCTTTCGTATCATATGAAATAACTCGAACTTGGGTTTTCGCATGGACATCAAACCCTACGATATTAAAAGTTATTTACAGACCCATATCAAGTATTTCAACGACTTCTGTGCACGGCAGTAAATTTTGAAATTTTAAACCTTGGGAAAAATTTCATTTGTTTTAGGGGAGCTATATATCATAAGAAGGTTTATCCCCCAAAAAGCACCTCATGCTACATGACAAATGCATTTGAAGAGCCTAGTTAAAGACTTGTTCCCAATAAAAAAAAAATCCCGGGGGGTTTGCTCTTTTCAAAATTAAATGTGGGCAGTTTTCTGTTATCCCCTGGAAAAGTTTGATTCCCAAAAAACGGGATTTTTCCATTACCCTTTTCTATTGGACATTGTCACACTTTGTATGGACAAGAACTGTTTTCATGTAAGGCAATTTCCCGTTGCAGTTTTTTGCTAACATTAAATATACAAATCAACCGGTTACTAAATTTTAAACTTCAAATGAAAAATTGGCCCTCCAAAAACTTCCCTACATGCTACTTTCCCAAATATAGGAGTCACTCCGATCGTGCAAGGAATATTAGCCAATTGTATGTCAAGCAGGGTTGTAAATGACAGTGTTTTAGATGAGAGTGGAACTTCTGTGTTAGGTCCCGCAAGTCTTTTTTCCCATACGGGGGTAAAGCTTTTTAAGATGCCAACAGCTATTTACAGAAGTAACAAAAAAAAAAAAAAAATAGATGGTTTTAAAATTTTAAACCCCAAAACTAGTCCCCCCAATCTCCAGAAGATAAGGGCTGGCTTATTCTAGTGATCACATTGCCACATTGGTCTCAGTATCCTCACGGTCAATTTCATGGCTACTTTACTGTGCCTCTATTATGGCTATAGTTTCAGGGGGGTTTTGTTTTTCAGTTCAGGTCAGTTCATTAATCCAAAAGGGCACCGACAGCCTTTATTAACTTTTTTGAAAAGGGGGGTGGTCCGAGTTCGATTGTGATCCCATGAAAATCAATTCTTGGAAGGTCCTTGCTTGCATAAGGAGCCTTACAGCCAATATCTCCTGGGAAATAAGTATGCAGATTAGTTTCTCAGAAAGAAAGAAAACTGCCTCTACAGTGCCACCCTTTTGGTTTAAAGTCTCTTAAATGAATACCAAACCCCAATTTTACAGAATAATAAGCCTAGAAATAAATGATAGTGAACAGGAGCTAATCCTACTCCCACTGTTTGTTAGTCCATAGGATTTCCTGTACGTTCACGATACAAACAGTCTTGTAGAAATCATAAAGAGAACTAAAGGTTTAATGTGCTCATCTGTTCTATTTTGGCTGGAGCCTGACTGAAAGGTAAGGGGCCGTTTACACGGCAAGAGCCAAATACTGGTCGGTTATGCGATCGGTATTTGCACTTTGCAGCTGTCCCCACGGCCGTGGGGGGGGGGGGGGGCGGCTTTTCTCCGCAATGAGCGGAGAAAAGCCCTCCCCCTTCACATTGCGATGCACATATTCCATTCCCAATGTTTTGCGGGTGGATCGTGGGCGGAAAACCCGTGCAGTGGGGGCTGCTGCACGGGTTTTCCATAGACCCCCTTCTGCTGGTTTTCTGCCGGTTTTTCAGGCGGTCTGCAAAACCGCAATCCGCCTGAAAAAACTGCAGAAAACCCGTGCAGTGGGGACATGCCCTAAGGCTTATACAAAGGGACTGGATTAGACAATACTTTGTCCTACTGTAGACAGGGGAGAGGCTCCTGCTTCAGCCAGCTCAATTATAACCAGAGTCAGAAACGTAAGCAGGAGAGGGGAGTACCTGGCTGAGCTCTTGGGAGATATTTAGATTTCTTAGTTTTAATTGTAATATATAGCAAAGTAAAATCAAGAAAATTTTCATTTTTTTCTAGGCATATTTTATGAATGTTTAGTATTTCTCTGAAAAGCTAAAAAACATTACTCTAGATATCAGCAAACTAGAGACACCCAGTTGTAAGCAACACTGTTTCAAAGCTCCTCGTCAGTACTGGGTATGATTTTGGTTGGCTGGCTGAAGCTTACACTGCTCTTTGAAGGTAGTGTAGATCCTGCTTAGGGGCCGTTCACACCGTATTTTACACCGTGTTTGTGGTAGTGGTGTGGTACCGTGGAACAAGTACCCTGATGGATACTGCGACCACCGTGGCCCTATAGAGGTCAACAGAGCAAACGTAGTCCTATGTGGATTACATTTGCTCTATTTCCCAATGGTATATGCTTCTCCCGCGGGACAAAATAGCATAGTCTATCATACTTTTGCGTACTGCTGGGAAAAAGAGATCGATACAGGACTACATAGGACTATGTTTGCTCTAATAGGCCACGGTGGCTCAGTCGTGGTATCTGTTGGGGTGCCTTCTTTCATAGCTTCCCCATGGATATAGCAGATGTGGTGTAAAACGCCATGTGAACGGCCTCTTACAGGTAATGCTCCCTAGAATTGTGTCAAGGCTCCATCAAAGGTATCTCACCAAGCCAACCAGCACCCTAATCTGTACAGATGAGGAGCGAGAACACCAAAACATTGCTGGGCTACACATGGGTGTCTCTGACTCTAGAGAGCTAATCTGCATACCTTTTTCATGAACGTAATGCTCCATATACCAGCTGCATGTCCTCATGAAGAGCTAGGACCTCCCGGATGCTATGTCAAGAGCATCTCACTGTTCCAACCAGACAAGAAATAAGAAATGAAGGTTTTCTACACATAGCACTGGTTTGGCTGATATCCCCAGTCATATTTCAAGACTCTTTAATTTACCAGATGCTGATATGCAAGGCAATTAATATCAGATAAAATAGAATCAAAGGATTATACTCCTTAGAGAGAACTGCCTATGAGACCCCATACACCAGGTGGATCTCCAGTATGTGAGCGAGTACCTCCCAAAACCTGTTACAGTCATCTTGTCAACCCAACTGGTACCCTACTTTGTACTGACCTAGAACAACACATTGAGGAACAAAATAACGACTCATAGGTGACATTAGCCTTCCTACATCTGGAGCGCTAAGTGGCAGACATTGAAATCAATGAAACAGTGGTCACTAGAGCCCTGAATTCCCATCATTATATTCATCAGTAGTGGCCACTGAATCCAGAGATATAACTGGGCTTTCGGTTACCCCAGTGGTTGTCTTACCAGTAAGATTTCTGAGGTAAACATCTTCAGTACTCTTTAAAGACTTTCTATGGGTCTGGACATATCTCTGTTAGGTTCTTATATAAAGAGCTGTGTGTTACATTGTACAGAACTAGATCATACCCTATTTGCTTGATGATACAGATGGTACAATCGGCTTGTCACTTGAATACATCAACATGTATATAAACTAGTATACAGCAGGATATACCTATGTCACATGGACTCACAAGGGACAGATGTGAGTCTTCAAGTTTATGACAGTAATGGCAATACCTGAAGCTATAAGCACTGTGGTATGAGGTACACCACATTAGCTGCAATAAAAGATCTGGTATATGGTATCCTACATACTAATATCAGTATGAAGATGAGATGGACATATAAAGTGTTTATAATACTAGTCAGCACATAAGTACAGTCATATACCTTATTGCCATTTGCTGTTGCAAACAAAGCTTCCATAAAAGAGATTCATATTTTCCTGCAATAATCCATACTACAAAATACATTAAGAAAAAAAAAATACACAAGAGCTTATGAGAAAGTATACTCATTAGAATGCCACCTTAGGATTCCAGTGGAAATCTACGTTTAGTTAACTATGCTATAGTCTATGAACCCAAACTCACACAATCCATCAG
Organism: Phyllomedusa bahiana; assembly: GCA_025379985.1. Lineage (NCBI taxonomy): Eukaryota > Metazoa > Chordata > Amphibia > Anura > Hylidae > Phyllomedusa > Phyllomedusa bahiana. The sequence continues at coordinate 57,511 of JAODAL010002158.1, read as the reverse complement.
CTGTGACGTTTCTTTCTCCAACGCCTCTTCTAAATCGTGACATGTCAGCGACTCTCCACTTTGTTTCACAGCGTGCGTGCAAAGCTTATCTTGTAGGCTTCCATAAAGCCCACCAAACTTTGTGCAAGTTCCACATCCTGCAACACAATGTGGAACTTGGTCCGAATCAGCAGAAATACTCACTGTAAAGAGATATTGAAAAGCAATATTATGTGAGAAACAAAAAAGGATAGGACAAGGCTCAATAACACATTTTCTAGTATCAGAGCTGGAATAATTGTGGTTGATAAGTTACCTGTGGACTAACAAAGGTATCTATAACAGGCATGGACTGGCCCACAGTGGAGTAAGGGAAGCTCACAGTGGTCCCTTGGACATGGTGGGCCTGGGTCTGCTTTTTAGAGAGAAAGGCATATGTAATATGTGCAGTAGCTGTAGGGTGGGCCCTATCAGCTCCACTGGTGGGCTCCAAGAATCAGCTCCACTGGTGGGCCACAAGAATCAGCTCCACTGGTGGGCCACAAGAATCAGCTCCATTAATGGGCTCCAAGAATCAGCTTCACTAGTGGGCTCCAAGAATCAGCTCCACTGGTGGGCCACAAGAATCAGCTCCATTAATGGGCTCCAAGAATCAGCTTCACTGATGGGCCTCAAGAATCAGCTCCACTGGTGGGCCACAAGAATCAGCTCCACTGGTGGGCCACAAGAATCAGCTCCATTAATGGGCTCCAAGAATCAGCTCCACTGGTGGGCTCCAAGAATCAGCTTCACTGATGGGCCTCAAGAATCAGCTCTAATGGTGAACCCCAAGGAGCAGCTTCACTGGAGTTCCCCAGACACCTTACTGCTCTGTAGTATGAACCAATGTAAAGATGCACATCCCCAAAAAAATGTATTAGTAAACTATAGGTAAATCACAACACTTTATTCCATCCCTATAAAAACAATTAAAAACACAAATACGAATGTACAATCCTATGACAAGGAGACACATACCTGTGTATGTGCAAAAGCCATAGTATAGATCACAAAGTCAGCACAAAGGTCCAACAGATAGGATGTTCACCAATGTCAGAGTACCAGTTATACTGTATATGTGCAAATTCCATAGTAAAGACCTCAAAATGAGTCCAAAGGTCTAATGCGCCAATATCAAAGTACTAATTACAGATATAGAGTGATTTCCAATACTAACGACAAATACATCCTTGTTAGATAACAATATAATGAGGGAAATGACATAACGTAATAATGTAAATAGCAGGCAAGAACTGGCCTACAGAGTATCCAAGAGTTGGACCTGACTGAAGGGATAGAAGAAAAAGAAAATAAACATAAAATCTGATAATAACACCACACCAAATCAGAAATGTTCCCAATCATAATGCAATACCAAGAAAATACCCATTGGGGCTTGTATGGCAGATGACATCTAAGGCGCGTTTACACGGCATAGGACAAATATTTGTCCTGTTTTGCACCTGTCCCCACGGCCGCGGTGGGGACGGCTTTTCTCCGCGATGAGCGGAGAACAGCCCTCCCCCCTCCCATTGAGAAGCACACATTCTGTCCGAAAACCGGACGGAAGATGGTGCTTGCTCAATGTTTTGCCGCCGGGCAGAAAATCCGTGCAGTGGGGACTGCTGCACGGGTTTTCCATAGAGCACAATTGTGCTCATTTTCGGCCGGTTTTTCAGGCGGTCTGAAAAACCGCAAACCGGCCGAAAACCCGTGCCGTGGGGACATGCCCTAAGAGTATATGTCAAATAATTAATCTGGATTCCATGGCCCAAACACAAAAAAGTCCCATGTCTATTGCTGGTGTATATCGATAATACCAGCTTTCTTAGGGGCCACTAGGTCCTAAGAAGGATTCATTTGCATTGGTATTGAACACCGCTCTATATATTATACTTATAATTGCTACTTTGATATTGGTAAATTTCCAATGTGTTAGACCTTTGGGCTCATTTTAGTATTTTTTTATCTTTTGTATACTAATAATGTTTCTTTTTGGATGTGCACCTCTAGTGTCCTCCTTTGCAGAGGTAGCCTGTAGAGCATATAATACATTGACCTTTAATGGATTAAGTCTGTCACCTTGGCTGTGATAGTGCTGGCGTGGTTTATGTAGTGTTCAGCAAATAATTTGGCCTGCGCAGCATACCTCTGATTGACCTCAAGTTTCCCTTCTCCATAGGATGCTAAATTCCAAAATGACTGGAGACATTACATTACCTTTTCTTACATCCACTATGTCTAGAGGACTAAAGGTTTCTATATCAGTTCAAAAGTGGATTCTTTACTGTAAAAGCAGTGAATGTACAGAACTCACTTTTATGTTAGGGTTAAAGGGTTATTCAAATCACCTAACTTCTGGGCTACGAGATAAGAGTAAGCTGGCAGTACAAAGCAGAGATGTGGCCGCGCATGCGCAGCACTCTCTGTTTTTTTCTGTTGAGGTTCTAAATATAGCCAAGCACTCTCACTCAGCTGTATTCAGGACTCCCATAGAAGAGAATAGTAAGAGTCGCACATGTGCAGTCAGCTCTCTGTTCATTTCTAGGGAAGTTCCAAATATAACAAAACACATGCACTCAGTTGTATTCAGAACTACCATGGAAAAGGATGGAGAGAGTTGTGCATGCGCGGCCACCTCTCTGTTCTCTAAATATTACAGATTATGCAGTTGGAGAGGGGTTATTAATCTAGTGATTTAGGCTATGTTTAAATAATGCACTTTGGTCCCCAGCAAGTTCACACTCCTCACACAAGATTTTAGTGCTTCCTTCAAGGGGAAATTGTGAGCGTCTTACACTGATCACAAAAATAAAAACCATGAAAAAAGTCTTTCAACTGTGGCATGACTTTTTCCCTCATAAGGTAACACTGACATAACTTGTGCAGTATTACTACAACTTTGCTGTTACTCGTCAGCATGCAGCCTTCAGGTACGTTCTCACCGCAAAGGACAAAATCTGTTTGGTTTTGACCTCAGCAGAACCATCCATCCCATCTGGTTTTTGGCTGTTTCTTGACACAAAAACTAGTCGTTTTTTCATTGGTTTTAGTTTTTTGAACTTTTTTTTTCAAAAGTGTACTGAGTGCAAAAAACAAAAGCCACCCAAAAATGACCAAAAACTGTGCAAAACCATTCACTCACTTTCTACTCAGTTTCCATTGACTTCAATGGTAATTTTCTGTCTGGAAACTGAGCAGAAGAATGAATATATTGTAAGTTTTTCGGAATGCTGACGGTGTGAAAAAAATCCGTTCAGTGGGGACTGCTGAGCGGATTTTCTATTGAAGTCTATGGGGACGGTTGCTTGTTGGTTTTCAGACAGTTTCTAAATCTACAAAATCTGACCAATACACCATGCCGTGTGGACGAGTCCTTTGCCTTGGACGTCGTGTACAAGGCACAGGCACTGTAGCTTTGTAGTTGGTAGCAGTTATTCGATATGCCACCTTATAATGCTCAGTGCAGCACCATGTTACGGAATTATTCTATTCTAGAAGAGATGCTCTACACACATTTACTAATATTAGATTAATCATTATTAGTACATAGTATGGATGAAAAAAAAACATATGTCCATCACGTTCAACGCTCAAGTGTGGGGAAAGATGTGGATGAAGGGACGGGAATAGGGAATTTTTAAACTTAGTGATGAAGACTTGGAACCTATAAGGCAAGAACCAAATCTGCCCAAAATGAATATTTAATTTATGCTCCCAAAATTGCTATCAGACTGGATCTAGAATAAGAGATAAACTATTCAGACAACTTCGAGGCAGGGATTTCTACCACTCCACTTCTGACTATGGATACTATAAGTGACAACCCAGCAGATGCTGCAGGATTGCACAGTTGTCCCACTAGTTGTCGCTTTTGCAGCACACACCTTCCCACAGGATTTGCAGTTTTAGCAAAGTGGCATGAAGTTCACTAGAAGCTTGTAGACCAGTTTGATGATCTGTGATTACTCATCTCACACAACCCTAATGGGATATCAAAAGATGATGAATGCTTAGGTTCTGGTCACACCTGCGGTGTTCATTTACCTCATTCTAAAACATGGTAGGAACAGAAAAACCAAAATGATGGTGGTGATGGAACAGTCACATGATAGACACCACCAACACATCATGGATCCCAATGACTAAAATAGGGTCTGTCGGATTTCTGTTATGTTGTCAGTTATTTAAACAGATAATATTACTTTTTCTTTCTGCATTTTTGAGGAAAAAGTGTGTAGAGTATCCTTCCATATGTGAATTCAGTTTTACTTTAAAAATGAAGTACAGTGCTACGCTGAGGTACAGAGTTGTCGGAGGGTTAGGTCATAATGTGATTTCACCTTTAAAAAGAACCAGGGTCAGCCCACACAAGCTTGTTTTAGATCTTTACAGCAGCTGTAGTTAACCTCTAAGATGCAATAGTGAATGAGTATAGGGACTGGATTTTTAGCACTGACGCAAAATGGTTTGTTAGGGCATGTTCCCACGGCACGGGTTTTTGGACGGTTTTTCAGCCGGTTTGTGGCTTTGCAAACTGTCTGAAAAACTGGCCGAAAATGAGCACAATTGTGCACTATGGAAAACCAGTGCAGCAGTCCACACTGCACGAGTTTTGCACCTGGCGGTTTTTCCGCCCGCGGTCCGCCCGCAGCACGTTGTACCTGCACATTCTCCCGTCCGGTTTTCGGACGGAATCTGTACAAGTCATCGCGGAGAAAAGCTGTGCCCCTCGCAGCCGTGGGGACGGCCGCAAAACAGGACGTATACCGGTTGGATAAACCGACTGGTATTTGTCCCTTGCCGTGGGGACGCAGCCTTACAGTTTTCTTTTACATTCTTTAATAGGGCATGTCCCCATGGCAAGGGTTTTTGTATGGTTTTTCCGACAGTTTGCGGTTTTACAAACCGTCTGAAAACCTGAAACAAACTCTCTCCCATAGACTTTAATAGAAAAAACGCCCAGCAGTCCCCAGTGAACGGTTTTTCCGCCGGGCGGACCGCACAACATTGAACATGTTCATTCTTCCGACCAGTTTCTAGAAAGAAAATTAACATTGGAGTCAATGTAAACCGCTCAAAACGTAGCGAGCGATTTTTGGCGCGGTTTTTGGGTGGCTTTCCGTTTTTGCAAAAAAAAGTGAAGAATGTTCCCACCTATAGTGGATGTGTTTTTGCAGCTCCTTTTGCACTTTTTTACACAGGAATTTCCTGCAAAGCACTTCAATGTGAACGAGAGTCTATATATCGCCTTTTTCGCCTAAAGTAACCAAATTTTTATGCTGTTAACATGCACATGTGCTTAAAGTGAAAAAGTTGGCCTTTGTGCATCATTGTTAAATTGTGGAGATAAAAAAATTCACATGGTTTACACCAATCAGGAAAACTTTTGCACTCAGAATACTTTTCAGTTTGAAAAACAATCCAAAAACCTCTGGGAAAACCGGGACAGAAAACAGTGAGAAAAACAGTTCAAAAACTGAAAACAGCTGAAAAACAGATTGGTTTTTGTGACATACAGGCCATGTCACCACGGCACGGGTTTTCGGACGTTTTTCAGGCGGTTTGCGGTTTTTCAGACCGCCTGAAAACCCCCCCGAAAATGAGCACATTTGTGCTCTATGGAAAACCCGTGCAGCGGTCCCCACTGCATGGGTTTTCGCCCAGCGGTTTTTCCGCCCGCGGTCCGCTCAAAAAACGTCGCGCATGTTCATTCTTCCGTCCGGTTTCCGGACAGAATATAAACACCTCAATGGGAGGGGGGAGGGCTCTTCTCCGCTCATCACAGAGAAAAGCCGCCACCTCCCCCTCCCCCTGCGGCCGTGGGGATGGCCGCAAAACCGGACAAATACCGGTCAGGTAAACCGACAGGTATTTGTCCGCTGCCGTGGGAATGCAGCCTAAGGGCGCGTCCACACTGCACAGGACAAATACCGGCCGGTTTGCCAGCCGGTATATGTCCGGTTTTGCAGCCGTCCCCACGGCCGCAGGGGGAGGGGGAGTTGGCGGCTTTTCTCTGTGATGAGCCCTCCCCCTTCACATTCACATGCACAGATTCCGTCCGAAAACCGGACGGAAGATTGTGCATGTAGAATGCTTTGTGGGCGGCCCTCGGGCGGAACTGCTGCACGGGTTTTCCATAAGAGCCCATTGTGCTCATTTTTGGCCGGTTTTTCATGCGGTCTGCAAAACCGCAAACTGCCTGCAAAACCGCCCGAAAACCCGAGCAGTGGGGAAATGCCCAAACAGTCCAAAAACCACTTGAAATGCGAGGCAAAAACAGAGCTGTTTTTGTCCTTTGTCGTGTGAAAGCACCCTACGTAATAGTGAGTCAATGGACCTCACAAAGGAATGAATGGCTGAGCTTCCCATATAATAGCTTTGCCTTTCTCCCTCTTTTACATACCTTCCCAAGGTAAAAAGAAACTAATCTTTATGTTTTCCCTACATTACACCCTTTATATATAAACTACACTTTATCATAAAATGTTAATGTTTTCATTTTTGGGAATCTTAGCAATGACAAAGTAAATAAATAATATCAAGAGTATAAACAAGCAATAATTGATGAGACTAAACAGCCAAAGATCCACATACAACTGATGAGACATCTTCCTCGTCAGGATTCTGGTAAGGTCAAAACATCATATACAGCCTAAGACCTGGTCCACAACAGCTCTGGAGGTTCTGTTCACAGATTCCATTGTGGAAAAAATAGCTCATCATGCTGAACTTTATTTTCTGTTAAAACGACAGACACTAGCTGAAATCTAAAGGACCGCACTGTAGTCTATAGGGCCCTATATGTGCCATTGGTATCTATAAAACGGGTCTGGCTCCACCTCTGTGACAGAGGTTCCAGACAAAACCTCCGAAGCAGATGTGAACCAGGCCACAATGTAACCTGAATACAGATATCATGTAAGGTATTAAATAAAACCTGTCAGCTAAAGCACGCTGTCTCGGCTGTCAGCAGCTCTTGTAGAGCAGGAGGAGCTGCGCAGATTTAGATATAGTTTTATGGATAAACATTCAATTTACCTTTGACTGTATTTATTAGAATACCTGCATATTATAGGCCTGAGTTCAGTGGGTGGTGCTATGTAGTGATTGGCAGTTATCTCTGTATTCAAAATATTTATAGGGCTGTCAGTCACTGATTGAGACCACCTACTGGACTCCTAAGCACAGATATACTGTACTAAAAATGTTACCATAAAACTACATATACCGTGTTTCCCCGAAAATAAGGCAGTGTCTTATATTAATTTTTGCTCCTAAAGATGAGCTAAGACTTCTTTTTAGGGGAGGTTTTTTTTTCTATGAACAATAATTACATTTATTGTTGAACAAAACCTCAACATGTATTAATATACTGTAGTGACTTCATCACAAACATCAGCATAAGCAGCCAAACTCTGAATTGCATAAAAAAAATGCACTATGAGCCACATGTATGAAACGGTTTTGGTCTAAGGCTATGTCCACACTGCACATGATTACGATCGTATCTCCGGCGCTTTTCGTTTTTTAAAAGCGCCGGAGATACGATCGTCAGTGCGGTGCCATAGACGGCAATAGAAAAGACGAGTTGCAGTCTACACAGCTTGTCTTTTCTCTGCCCGTCTTTCGGCAGCGGCGTATTATACAACATGTTGTATAATACGCCGGTGCTTCTCGTCTTCTTGACGTCTTCCCATACAATGCTATTGTATGGGGGGCGTCGGGAAAACGAGAAGCGGCCGCGGCTTTTGCACAAAGCGTGACAAAAGCCGCGGTCCTGCATCAGAGAGAGAACGGCCGCTTTAAGGGCCGTTTCTTCTCTGATGCAGTGTAGACATAGCCTTAAACTCACTTTTTTCCCAATAGAAACCTATGGGGAAAAAAGTGAGTTTTAGACCCAAACCGTTTCATACATGTGGCCCTTTGTCTTATTTTAGGGGGTGTCTTATTTTCGGGGAAACAGGGTAAATCTGCTTGGCTTCCCATGCTCTATAAAATGCTGGTAGAATGAACAGCATATGTTAAATAACAGATTTTGTTTTACTTTGATGATTGAGTGTTAAAGACGCTATCACCTATCCACTGCTGGGACTCCACCGATCCAGAGATTGGAGGGACCTGTGTACCCATCTGAATAACACGCAGATCAACCATGGCTACTATAACTTCATTCAATCTCCATAGAAGCCCCGGCAATCAGACACCTACCATCTATTCTGTGGGGTAGGTGATAAGCTACTAATTTGGGACAAGGTAATCTCAAATTAGTCGTTTATAGCCTACCCACAGGATTGGTTATAAGTTTTGGGTCTCTATGGAGACTTAATGGAGCTGCAACGCCCATGGTTGGTTACATGCCATTGAAATGGGTACACAATGGGTAAGGATATTTTTATAATTTATTACATTGTATTTATTACATTTATTACATGAGATTTCTTTAAAACATATAACAGGTTGCTTGAGTCAAGAAATTTGACCAGGACAGGAAAATTTCAATGTACTTTCTGTGTACATTGAATGAATGGGGCTGGCACTGTCACTTTCCTGTCCTGGTCAAATTTCTTGACTCAAGCAACCTATTATATGTTTTAAAGAAATCTCAATTTGAGGAAGAACAATTTTACCTGTGTGTTCATCTGTGCTCAACAACAAAGCGCATTGTGGTGCCATCAAAGGAAGGTGGAGCCACAATCCTAGGCCCAGGCTGGGAAACCATGCTGATGACCTGTTTTCCATCTGGACAGCTTAAGGATCCTCTTCTGATATTGGTGGCTTGTCCTATTGATGAATTCACAGTTGCAGCCCCTGTGGCTAAATAGTAGGGGCTATCAGCCATACCTATATCCCCAGGCTGAGATCCCTCCACTACTGGCATTTCATAGGAGTGTTCACTGCTAGGATTGGAGAGTTGTGTTTGCAGGGTGTTTGGGGGGAAAACAGCTGCTGGAGCAGTGGGTAAAAACCCAGGATAAAACATATAAGCAGGTCCATATGCACCAGGGCTAAGCGCTAGTTGTGGCATAGGGAGAGGCACAGGAGTTACAGGAGGAGGGGGCACAGGAACATCAACATACTGTCCAGTTTCTGGGTCAAACAGTCTTCTTTTGATTGGCTGTACAGGAGTGTCCACTAGATAATACTGTCCTGTAGCTAGGTCTACCAACATCTTTCTCTGGGTTTGGGGGTACATCTCAACTGGAGTGGCTGAAGGAGGAGAGTAGTAGATAGGGCCTTGGGCACTGGGCATTGTCACGGCCATTGGTGGCAGAGGGTGATGGTAGATGGCAGCTGGTGGGACAGAGTCAGGGGTCTGAGGCTCAGAGCCTGCTGAAGGTGCTCTGGTAGGTTGGACCCCCTCCTTTACCTTGTTGCTCCAGTCTCTGGGGGCTTTGATGGGGCTCTTGGGACTGGAGGCTTGTGTCTTGGTGCTGCATGGAGGGAGGGTGCACAGGGCTGCAGACTCCCGAACTGTGGCAGCAGCTTCCCGGATGATACTGGTGCTATCTCTGCTGCTGGGGGTGGTTTCTTTGGCATTGCCAGGGTTCTCCCGGCCACCGCTGCTGGCAGGGGGGTCCCGGGTACTCACTGGAGGTTTCCCATCAGCCTTTACCGGGATGGTGAGGTAGTTTTCAAAGTCAGCGCTGGCTTTGCGCACCAGAGAAGGCGGCTGCATCTCAGTCTTCTTGGGCTCCTCGATGGACATGCTGGGGATCTTCAGGGTGGTGGGTGGCTGTGGTCGGGTGTTCTTGGTGTTGAGGGTGGACTCCAGGCTCTGCTGCTTGCTCTTGGCTGGGGCAGCGCTCACAGTGAATACATTGACGTTGCTGGTCCCGGTTCTGCTACTTGGGTTCGTCTCCTGCTGCTCCTGCTTCTTGGCTTCCGTGAATTTGGACACCTGAAATGTCCTGGGGGGCGCCTTGTTCTCCAGGGCCGGCGGGGGCTTGCTGGGGTTTTTCTCTACACCGGGGTGTGAATTGCGGCGGAGCAGCGGCTCGGGCGCTTTGTTGAGCAGAGGCACGGACGCTTTGCGCCTCATCTCCGGCTTGGCTTCGTCCGTCAGCTTTCCGTCAGCGGACGCTTCGTGGCAGGCGATCATGGAGAGCACATGGCTGCCCTTCAGCGGCTGCGGCTCGTCTTTGCGCTTCCACTCCCTCTTGTCAAAGACGTACAGCTGCTCCATGGTCTTCACCGCGGCCGTGAGCTTCTCCAGAGCCGCCTTGGACTGTGGAGACTTCACCTCGGGCTTCACCTCCGGCTCTTTGGGCTTCTCCTGCTTCCACTTGGACGCCGATACGATCTTTACCACCGGCATCCTGGGTCCAGTTTTATTGGGCGCAATGGTGGCCACCGGTAGTCTACCCGATGCCCGGTGCACCAGGACGGTGTCTGCAGGAGATAGCCCCTTATCTCCTGCGCCTTCCTCCTCTCTATTCTTCACAGCCTGACAGGTGATCACAATGGGGGACATCGAGGAGGAGACCTTGGACACCGTGCTCAGCTTGGGCTTGTGGTCGCTGGTGCTGTGGTCGGACATTACGCTGCCCCGGTCGCTGCCCTCCCCTGTGTCGTGGCTGTAGGAGCTTTTCAGCAGCTTCCTGACGTCTCTCACCTGGTGAATAGCTCCCTGCGCTTTGGGTTTGGCTTCTCTGACATCTCGCACAAGGAACTGAGGCATCTTCTCCAGGACCTCAGCTCTGGAGGGCACCTGATTCCTCAGGTCTTCTGCAGCTTTGGACAGGCTGGCAGCACTGGCTGCTAGGTTGGGGGTCAGCAGCTTGGCGATGTTAAATGGCCCATCTTTGTTCTCGGTGGATAATCCCAGCTTTGGTTTAATCTCCTGGGGCTTGGGGGTGATCCTGGGGGTGAGTCTGCTGACTGAAGCCTCCAGGACCTGGAGCTTTTCACTCTTGATTTCATTCTCATTGCGGCTGAAGCAGGTCTGGTGGGCAGAGGTGGACACCGAGTACTTGGTAGCTTGCTTCTCCACCTGCTTCTCTTTAGGAGTGTGCTGCTGGATGCCGGGGACATAGAGCCTGGACATCTTGGTGGAGTGCGCAGAGGAGATCTCCCCTAGCTCTGCTCTCCAGTCCCTTTCTAGGGGGATCTTTATCCTTCTTGCTTTGGCAACATTCTCTTCAATTTTCTTCTCCATCTTCTCTATCTCCTTCTCTTTCCAGGACCTGAAGGCGCTGTTCTGACTGCGCAGGAACATGCCCTTCATGGTCTCGGATGCGCTCTTCTTCATCTCCCCTACGCTTTCTTCTCGGTGGCCCTCAAAGGGTGACATCTGCTTCTCTAAAGTAAGATCTTTGGGGGTCGCTGACTTGGCCTCAAAAAACTCCCCTAAGTCCTCACTGCTGACCAGGGTGAAGTCTGAGCCCGCCTCGGAGAACTTGGAGTTCTGCCTCTGGAGCCCTTTGGCTCCTTCGCCCTCCTTGGAGCCAGCCTTGTGCGAGGTGTCGCTGAGCTGACCTCTTTCCATCCTGAACTCCTGCTCCAGCTGCATCTTCTTGGAGATGATGTTCTTCAGCAGGCTGGAGGCATACTTGGACTTGTGGGTGCCCTCCATGGCTTCTGCTAGGGTGCTGCTGCTGCACTGCTTGCTCACCTCCACACTCGGAGCCACACGCTCTCTTGGCAGTGTCTCTGTAACTCCATCTGCGCAGGCTGAGCCTGGAGCATGGTCAATCCCGAGGAGCTTGCTGGCTCTCTCAGTCCCGGCGAGCTTGCTGGCTCTCTCAGTCCCGGCGAGCTTGCTGGCTCGCTCAGTCCCGGCAGCTTTCACGTTACTGCTGCTGAAATTCAGGGTCTCGGTCAACGTTACGACCCGGGAGCCGGCCTGGATGCGCTTGGAGGAGCTTGCTGGGTTGGCCCCCTTGTCTGCCACTTCGCTGACCACCAGCTCGAAAGCCTTAGTCTCGGACTTGTTGCTTGCTTGCACGTACACCTGCTGCTCCTTGCTCGCATCCTTGCCCAGCTTCTTGAGGCCAAAGTTGGAGGTGGTGGATGAGTGTTGGTGCAGGGTCTTCTCCGCTTTCTGCGCCAGGAAAGAGCCTCCTTTCCAGTCCAGGTAGGTGGACCAGCTGTTTATGCCGATGTTCTGGTCAGACAGAGACGTGGTGGACTCGCTGGAGCTGAAGTTGATGGCTTCGAAGTAGGGGTAAGCCAGGCTGCGGAAAGCCCTGGAGGTCAGGTTGCGCACCTCCTTGTCGGCGTCGTCCAGCTCGCTGACTGCGCTGGAGGCGCCGCTGGAGATGTCCGCATGGACCCCGCTGCGAGCCTGGAGCCTGGCCGGGACGGCCACCAGCCGGTGGGCATCTGCTGCCTGCAGGTAAGGGTGGCAGCTCTGCAGTGCCTTGCTGCCAGGGGCGGTGGACAGGCAGTAGCTCATGTCTGGATCATGCTTGGCATCAGCAGGGGCGCTGTTTTGGTTGCTCTGGGTGTTGCTAGGCTCATTTATAGCCTTGGATGCAGTTTTGATTGATAGGAGGATCTGGCCCTTGGAGATGATGCCAGCCTCGTCCAGCCTGCTCCTGGTGCTGCTCCCGCTGTCTGAGTAGGTGCTGCCCAGCTCGGTGCTGCCCAGGCTGTCTGTGGGGTTGGGATCACTGGCCGTGCTCAAGTAGTAGCTGCAGTCCTCTTCATCGGTCGGGGTGCCCCCCTGGCTGTCAAACGAGGCGTACTCCAAGAAGCTGCAGGGGGCGCTGTCCACCGGCTCACTCCAAGTGGATGGGGCCAGCGCAAAGTCAGGGTAGTCCGGGTCCTGGTCAGCCTCGCAGAGCTGGATTTCGTGGGTGGTGATGTAGTGCGCCTCGTCGTTGGCACAGCCGGGGGACGGAGAGTGGCTGGCACGGGAGGAGCCCTCACATCTGCCCCCTGTGGTTGGGAGCTCGCCAGCTGCGGCCGGACTCTGCTCCGGACTCCTGCGCTCCGTGCCCTGCGCTCTCCCCACCGCGCTCAGGGTGACGGTTAGCCCGGCCGTGCTGGCTGCCCTGCTCTCGGGGCTGATCTCCACGTAGCCCGCTTCAGGCTCGGGCTGTGCCCCCTTCTCCGGGCTGTGCTGGTGCATGGCGCCGGGCTGTCAGGCTGAGTGGCACCGGCTGAGCTGCAGCCCCCACAAATGAAGGCAATGCAGATGGGAAATTCTTCTTTTCCTGAATGGGATCATACGTCACCCAGAGAGCGGCTTCAGTGACATTGAGGGTGACACAGGGGGGGGCTGACATGTGCCTTTGTAGTGTGCAGCATTGTCCCACCAGCAGCACAGGGGGCATTTCTTGCCAGCCGCCCTCTGGGCATGTTCAGCCTTCACCCTGCTCCTAATAAAAATGCTGGGGCATGTGGGAACTCCAAGTATCAACTTTCCTACAAAATCCTGACATTACAGGTCCAGGGCTGGCAGCAGATCGGAGGGATTCATATTATTTCCATTGTGAGACATAGCAATCCCTGGTGAATGAGATGGTTGGACAGGTACAGTAGAGACTTGGCTGTGATCACCTGAAGTGGAGAGATTCAACCAATAATTTGTTTCCTGCTGAATTCAGCCTAAAAACAGAGGGTGAAGCAGTAGAGTAGGCCACTCCTGTGGACACGTGATTGGATAACACAAATATCCCTATACCCAACGTATACATCTCCATCAATCACTTATGTCTGGTTTATACCTGAAGGTGCCCAGCGGGGGTGGCCATGGCCCAATACTGCACTGCTCGCTGCAGACTACTCCTGTGTATGGCTAAGTGATTGGATAACACAGATATCCTCATACCCAATGTATACACATCCATCAATCACTTGTGTCTGGTTCATATCCAAAAGTGCCCAGGGGTGGGCAACCATGGCCCACTTCAGTGCTCATGTGCATGGACAAGTGACTAGATAAAACAGATATCCATACGGTAAACCCAATGTATACACCGCCATCAATAACTTACGTCTGGTTTATACCTGAAGGTGCCCAGGGGTGGTCAGCCATGGCCCAATACTGCACCATGCATTGCAGGCAACTCCTGTGTATGGACAAGTGATTAGACAACACAGATATCCCCATACCTATTGTATACACATCCATCAATCACTTGTGTCTGGTTCATATCCGAAAATGCTCAGTGGTGGGCAGCCATGGCCCAGTACTGCACTGTGCATTGCAGGCTATTACTGTGTATGGACCAGTGACTAGATAAAATAGATATCCATATACCCAATGTATATACTGCCATCAATCACTTATGTCTGGTTTATACCTGAAGGTGCCCAGGGGTGGGCGGCCATGGCCCAGTACTGCACTGTCTGCTGCAGGCTACTCTTTTGTATGGACACGTTATTGGATAACACAGATATCCTCATACCCAATGTATACACATCCATCAATCACTGACGTCTGGTTTATTCCTAAAGGTGCCCAGGAGTTGGCGACTATGGGGCAATACTGTACTGTGCACGGCAGGCAACTCCTGTGTATGACCAAGTGATTAGAGAACACAGATATCCTCATACCCAATGTAAACACATCCAGCCATCACTCACATCTCGTTCATACTCAAAAGTGCCTAGGGGTGGTCAGCTATGGCCCAATACTGCACTGTGCATTGCAGGCTGTTCCTGTGTATGGACAAGTGATTAGACAACACAGATATCCTCATACCCGTTGTATACACATCCATCAATCACTTGTGTCTGGTTCATATCCGAAAGTGCTCAGAGGTGGGCGACCATGGCCCAGTACTGCACTGTGCATTGCAGGCTATTACTGTGTATGGACAAGTGATTAGACAACACAAACACTGTATCCTCATACCCAATGTATAAACTTCCATCAATCACTTACGTCTGGTTCATACCCAAATGTACCCAGGAGTGGGCGGCTACTGCCTAATACCTGTGTATGGACAAGTGATTAGATAACACAGATATTCATATACACTATGTAAAAGATTTAGGCCAGGTTCACTTCTGTGTCGGGAGGTTCTGTATGGAGTCTCCATTGCAGAGATTCTTAGTTCACATGCTTTGATCATAAATGTTTAAGCCATCCCCAACTTTCAACGGGACCCCAAATGCGGATGATCCTACACTATTACTACCTCTCTTTTGAGTTCAATTCAGTCTTCTCAATTGGGTCATCCAACCTCCATAATCAAGAGAGAAAAAAACACCAGCTTTATAAGCACACTGCACTGGTCTAGTAACCTGTGGAGATGGGCAGGGTGCAGAAAACCAAAATGAAGGCATCCACTCCTCCCTGTATAAGTTAAAAGCAATATATGCCAAATGCAACGTATAGTTCTGCACAAAAAAAATTCTGAAAAACACACAATGTGAACACCAGTGTACACTGACATGGCTGAGGTTAATATACACACACTCCAATATAGTTGTGCAGAACTATACGTTGCATTTGGCATATATTGCTTTTAATTTATACAGAGAGGAGTCAATGCCTCCATTTTGGTTTTCTGCACCCCACCCATCTCCACAGGTTACTAGACCAGTGCGGTGTGCTTATTAAACTGGTGTTTTTTTCTCTCTGGATTATGGAGGTCGGATGACCCAATTGAGAAGTCTGAATTGGGCTCAAAAGAGAGGTAGGAATAGAGTAGGACCAGCCGCCTTGAGATCCCGTTGAAAGTCGGGGATGGCTTAAACATTTTTGATCAAAACATGTGAACTAAGAACCTCAAAGTTTTTTTCATGTATTGTAGATAGCATTAATGCTTGTTTGCAGGTTTCCATGTCGTTTGATAGCTCTTTTTCCTTTGCAGAGATGGCACTGGATCCATTTCATGACAGTTACCAATACCACCTGACTACAAAAAAATAGATCTGCAGGCTGCGCTTTCTTCTATTTTTTGTCATGTTGGATGGAGTTGATGATGAAGCCTCTGACGCACATGTGAACCCGGCCTTAGTGTTTCAGAATTTGTAATGTAACAGCTCACGCCCTGTGCACTCGGTAGATTTTTCTGATTGAAAAATCAGCTGTATATCCAACAGTGGAAATCCCAGTGGATTTATGCTTCAAATTTTCATTTGCTTTTCCGCAAATTTTATCACAGATTAAGCACAGTCTGTGGGGCTAATCTGCATACAGTCACTGGCAAGGTTTCCACACAAAGAACACATCACAAGTGTCAGGTCACTCAAATCCGCTTCAGAAAAATCATCACAACATACGAACAAAATCACATGAAATTCTGTAATGTGAATGAGGTCTGTGATGGTTAGTGATGGCAAAATACCTCATTGTTCCCCTTTGTCTGCAGGGAATCATGAAGTCTGCCATCTACTCCTGCTTATGACAAGGGTATAGAGGCAAGAGAATGACATAGAAAGCTACTGAGTCCTCCTTTCCAGTCAGGTGATAAAGGATATCCCATGTATGTTTTTTTAGTACTATTTTAATTAGATGCTGACCACCCACTGACTATAAACGTCCGGGCGATCGACATCTAACTGCACTGGAACATCCATGTACACTAATTGTGCAGCTGTGGGAGTGGAGGGCTGGCTGTCAGCATTATCCGACTCTTTAGGCAGTGTTCACACGGCTTATTCAAGCCATAATTGCGGGATGGATTTCGCCCGCAGTTACGGCTTGAATAAGGAGCGGGAGCGCGGCGGGGGAGCTGCCCGCCGGACCCATAGACAATACATATACGCCGTAAATAATGTGCATGTCAGTTTCTCCCCCCGCGGCGGATTCGCCAAGTGGGGAGGAGCGACGCAATCCATAGTTCTCTATGAGAACTGTGGATTACCGTAATGACTGGGACGGATTAGAGCCGTACTGCACCGCAAATACGGAGCGCAGTACGGCTCCACTCCGCGCCCAAATAAGCCGTGTGAACGAGGCCTTACTGAGAGGTCAGGGATGGACTTACATTAGTTCCTGCCTTCTCAATAACTGTATATACAGCGCTCAATGAGTGCTATATACACAGAGATATATAGGAAGCCTTCTGGTGTCCTGCGTCTTGGCGCCAACGGTCATGGGAAAACATCCAAAAAACATTATATAAAACTGCCCCCCAAAAGGTATTTTTCTGACCTTATGCAGGGGCACAGTATGTAAAATAAAATATTTAAAAAAACAATATTGTATTAAAAAAAACAACAGCCCAAACTGCAACTATTATCCCCACCCTCAACAACCCTAAAACTTTATATCACCTATATATAAACATCTGTGAGAGAAAAGTGACACAACTTACTTTTGCGACACTTTTGCTGTTAAAAAAAATGAAAAAAGCGAAAACAGAATTTTTTCTTTTTATTACTATTTTCCTTCATATTATTAAAAATAAATACCGTATAAACTCGAGTATAAGCCGAGTTTTTCAGCACAAAAAATGTGCTGAAAAATCCATCCTTGGCCTATACTCGAGTCACTGTCGGCGCTTGGGCGCTGCGATGGCCCAGGTGCCGTCAGGGACACTTCAGCTATACGCGACTCCTCAGGGAGTGCATATGGTTGAATGCCGAGTGAGCCGACAGATTCCGGGCACTTCAGTGGCCCGGGCGCTGTCAGTGATCTCTTCCCCTGTATGCGACTCCTCCGGAGCGCATACAGGTGAAGAGATAGCACTGCAGAGCAGAGAGCGAGCGCTCCCTGCTCCACAGTGGACTCCGGACAGCCGAAGACTTGCGGCTGTCCGGAGTTTCCGGCACAGGCAGCGTGTATCATCACGCTGCGTGCGCGGCCTGATGACATCACCCTGCCTGTGCCGAAGACGGAGCAGAGCGCCCGGGAGTCGGAGCAGCGAGGGAGCGCGGTAAGTACTTGTATTTTTATTTTTTAAACTGCCTATGGGGGCATATACCTGCCTATTACCTGCCTATGGGGCCATATACCTGCCTATAACCTGCCTATGGGGCCATAAACCTGCCTATAACCTGCCTATGGGGCCATATACCTGCCTATTACCTGCCTATGGGGCCATACACCTGCCTATTACCTGCCTATGGGGCCATAAACCTGCCTATTACCTGTCTATGGGGCCATTTACCTGCCTATGGGGACATGTACCTGCCTATTACCTGCCTATGGGGCTATATACCTGCCTATAACCTGCCTATGGTGACATATACCTGCCTATAATCTGCCAATCGGGACATATACCTGCCTATACATGCCTATGGGGGACATTAAACTGCCAATAACCTGACAATGGGGGAAATTAAACTGCCTATAACTGCCTATGGAGGACATATACCTGCCTCTACATACCTATGGAGAACATTAAACTGCCTATACCTGCCTATGTAATTTTATTGGTATCCATTTTTATTTTTGAAATTTACCAGTAGCCGCTGCATTTTCCACCCTAGGCTTATACTCGAGTCAATACATTTTCCCAGTTTTTTGTGGCAAAAGCAGGTGTCTCGGCTTATATACGGGTAAGCTTATACTCGAGTATATACTGTAAAACTAAAGCCTAACATAGCACGAAAAAAAGGCCAAAAAATTAGTAGAATAAACTTTAGCAAGAAAGTGTTAGGCTATGTCTCCACTGCACACAAAAACGTCCATTTATTTCAGCGTTTTTCGTTTTATAAAAACGCTGAAAAGATTACTGAAAAAAGAGGTCCCATAGACTTGTATAGTAAAATCATTCTGTTGCCTCTACAAACCGTCTTTTTTTCTGCTTGTTTTATTTTCTGGTCCTTTTTTGAAACATGTTGCAGTAAAAGACTGAGCAGGGCAGAAAATGTACTATTGGAGTCAAAGTGCCAGACTTTTGGCGCGTTTCTTAGCAAACATACACAGCAAATCTAATGCTGTGCATTTCTGCATAAAAAACACGGCAAAAACACAGGAAAAAAAAGCAAAATTTGCAAAAAAACAGATGTTTTTTTCACCAAATTTTGACAGGCAGTGGACAAAAAATTCATTTTTAGGAACGTTTTTAGGATTTGGTTTTCAGGTCGTTTTTTGTCCAATGCCGTGTAGACATAGCCTTTACAGTGTTCAAACCCTCATATCAGGAAAAGGGGAGGGGGTAAATGGCTTGGTCAGGAATTGGTCAACATATGTGAATATGTCAATATTTGATCTTTGTTTTAATGGGATACAGTAGGCAGATATAGGTGATGTCACCAATCAAAAAGATACAAAATTAAGGCCATGTCCCCACTGCACCTGCTGGGGCCGGTTTTTCAGATGGTTTGCGGTTTTCCAAACCGTCTGAAAAACCGACTGCAAAATTTTACACAGGTTGATATGGAAAACTGATGCAGCAGTCCCCACTGCACAGGTTTTTCCCCCGGCGGTTTTTCAGACTGTTCTTCCGTTTTTCGGACGGAATATGAGCATGTCAATTGCGGAGAAAAGACGCCCAAACCCCCCCCCCCGCCCCTTCCCGCGCGGCACAAAAAACGGACAAATACCGGTCGGATAAACTGACCAGTATTTGTCCTGTGCTGTGGGGATGCACCCTAACTAATGTACTATATATAATTAAAAAAACATAGGGCCACATGTATGAAGTCTAAGACTTTCTTTGTTTCCCATAGCAACCAATCAGAGCCCCTCTTTCATTTTTCCAGAGCACTATATGAAATGAAAGGGGAGCTCTGATTGGTTGCTGTGGGAAACAAAGAAAGTCTTAGACCTGGACAGTTTTCATACATATCCCCCATAATATTAATAGATTATTACCCGTTTAATGAGGCATGGTGTATATAGAGTGTACAAATATAGGTTAAGAAACAAATCAAAAAGATATAAAACAATAATAAACTGACTACTCTTCATAATAAAGAACATAACATTAATAGATTATTACAAATTTAATGAGGCATGGTGTGTATACAGTATACAGATATAGCTGATGGAAAAGATCAAAAAGATACAAAACAATAATAAACTGACTAATATACATAATAAAGAAGATAATATTAATAGATTATTAAGTTCTTAAAACGGTTGTCCCACTTTAGTCAATGATGGCATTTCTCTAGGATACACCATCGTTGTCTGATGGGTCTGGGTCCCAACTCTGAGACCCGCTCATATCATCTAAAAGAAACCCCGAAACCGCTCCGTCCTGAACATAGACATAAATAGGAGTTCTGAGTATAAGCAGCGATGCTCAAAGTTACTTTAAAAACATCCTCATACTTTATTCAAACAAAACCATATAAATATTACGTTGTGGGTAATAGGAAACACGGACACGTTTCAGGCAGATTGTCCTTAGTTAAAGCATGAGGAAATAATCTATCTTAGAATGTCTCTTATACCTGATCACAAATCACATGATGCAAAAGCACCAATGCAAGTAAAGGTAAGTATACAGATCAAAAGAAGAAGGATATACCTAAAATATATTATCAATAAAACCATGAAAAATAATTAATATGGAAAAGAAACATCCTATTTAATGTTTAAACCACATGGTGTTCTAGCTTCTAGGCCAAAAATCCATCAGGATTCTCTGCTAAGTAATTTTTTTTAAGATTCCCTCCATTTTTGGGCCCTCCATTATTCTATATACTTACAAGCGAAAAGGAAGACAGATCACTTGCAGAATCGCGGTTTCCTGTCACCAAAACATGCAGAGTTTTCTCACTAGGCTGTTTCACTGACTCAGGCAGTTTGCACTCAGTCTCCTCAGGCTGTGGGTGGTTCTACAGCAGTGATTAGCATATTCCGCTTCTAGCAAGCTGTTACTCTGACTGAGATTGTTATCTGCACCAAGATTACAGTTAAACCAATCCTTTTCAGTCCTTACAACACAGTACCCTTTGTTTAGTGAAGCTAATCTTGTTAGATATAATTAGTTTGCTCAAGGCTCAGCCCGTCCATGGGGTGAAGTCACTCCCTGCGCTCTGATCTGTCAGCTGATCAGATAACATACATTTGTCTGGTATGCAGGTTACCATAGATACCTGTATGCTCTCAGAGAACTCATAAAATTTCTCTTATCTCATGGCTATAGTAACATTGACAAATGTATTTAGAATATGTCTTCATTTTAGTGTCCCTTTTTGTTAAAAGCTAATCTTTGTACTGAGAAACCTCCTTTAATATTATCCGAGTGTGTAAGATAAAAAACAATAAACAAACTAAATTGAACTGAATAAACTATATATAATGTAAACAGGACACTTTTAGATTGAGGTCAAAGGCCACACGGATGAAAACTGTCTAGGTCTAAAACTCACTTTGTTGCCCACAGCAACCAATCTGAGTTCCCCTTTCATTTCTTATAGTGCTCTGGAAAAATGAGAGGGGCGCTCTAATTGGTTGCTATGAGCAAGAAAGTGATTGCTAGACCTAGACAGTTTTCATACATGTGGTCCCAAGTGCTTATTCGGACCATGTGCCACATGTATGAAAACTGTCTGGGTCTAAAACTCACTTTGTTGCCCATAGCAGCCAATCAGAGCTCCCCTTACATTTTTCCAGAGCACTATATGAAATGAAAGGGGCGCTCTGATTGATTGCTGTGGGCAACAAAGTGAGCTTTAGACCTAGACAGTTTTCATACATGTGGCACATGGTCCGAATAAGCACTTGGGACCACATGGATGAAAACTGTCTAGGTCTAAAGCTCACTTTGTTGCCCATAGCAATCAATCAGAGCTCCCTTTACATTTCATATAGTGCTCTGGAAAAATTTAAGGGGCGCTCTGATTGGTTGATATGAGCAACAAAGTGAGTTTTAGTCCTACACAGTTTTCATTTATGTGGCCCCTGGTGTTACAAATTGCAAAACAAAAAGTATCAAAACAAGATAATCGGAAAACAAGACTTCTAATGTTACTTTTTAAACTGCCTTCAGTCCACATTACAGCCAAATAGCGGGGATAATAGAGAAACATTTACCTTTTGGCTTGTCCTCACGGCAAGGGTTATTGGTCGGTTTTTCAGATGGTTTGCGGTTTTACAAACCATCTGAAAACCAACAAGGAATGCTCCCCCACTGCACGGATTTTCCGCCGGATGTTTTTTTAAACTGCCGGCATTCCTAAAAACTTAGAAAATGTTCATTATTATACCAAGTTTTTTGGCAGAAAATGAATATGTGTGTGAGAAGGAGAATAGCTTGAATCCGCAAACCGCGGACGAAAGCCGCCCCCCCCCCCCATATGTCAAAAAAATACTAAGTACTAGTCGGGAAATCCGTTCGGTATTTGGTATTTGCTGTGTAAACAAACCCTTATTCTGCATCAACAGTAATATTCAACATATCTTACAAACAGGTATGAGATTTGTACCTCGTCGGCATCCAGTCTGGGGTCTCATTTAGCACTCAGTTTTTTAACTATTACATCTTCCAAGATGAGTACTTTCTACAAAGGGATTCAATAGGTGTGGTCATGTCAGATTGATGGCGTGTCAGTGTACAGTTAGAGTAGATCATTTTACTTTATGCGGCTCATCAATAGTATCTCGTCATTTTCAAGACATGCATGCATGATATATCTTCCTTTTTGTTTGTAGGTATAGAGAAAGTGGTACGGTCCAAAATGGGAGGGGATCGCTACAAAAAATTACTTAGTAGAGAATCCTCATATGGTTTAAACATTAAACTGTGTCACGGTTCATGCCGCGGTCCCTGCTATGGACCATCAGCGTGCCCATGTCTCCAGTGTCCCAGCTGCTGCTGCGGCATCCTCTGGTGTCCCTGGCTCTTGTCTCTCACCTGTCCCGATTCCTGGCAGTACTGCAGCTGTTCCTGCTGACAGGTCTGAGTCACCATTGCTTCATCCAGCTCCCTGGCGTCCTGTGCGCAAACGTGCTCCCTCTATAGGCACGCGCGCGGTACTGCACTGCATTTGAAGAGTCAGTGTTCCTTTGTCCAGCCCAGTGACCTGTGACCTCTGCCTTCTTAAAGGGGTTGTCTCGCTACAAAGAATAGCTTTCAAATTGTAGGGAACACAAAATAAAGACATTTTCCAAATATATTGCTTTGTTCATCTGTTTTTGTTAAGGAACTACAAGTGAATGTATCACCTCCCTGGCTATTTCAGTTCCCTCAGTAACCGACCTGTGTACATCTCTCCCCCCTGCTGTTTGTTCTATGTGAGTGAGTGACATCATCACACAGGTCCGTGGCAGCTCTGTGCTGGGCAGCAGTAAAAAGCTTGATTTATCTAAAGTAAACAGCACTAATTAAGGCTTTTGTTTGAGGGATCAGACAAAAACCCCTACTAGTAGTTTCAGAGAAAGCTTCTGACTAATCTGAACTAATTAGCAACTAAAACACAGAATTGAATACACCATGGAGCTGTATGCAAATTACAGTCAGTCTGAACCAGGAAGTGACAGAATATTCCATTTATGCATCCTATGAAACTCTGTAGGGAGACAATGCCTTTAAGGAACTTCCTCCCTGTGCTCCTGATCAGTTCATTGTTGTGTTTCTCCTGCATAGAGCTTGACCCCTTGGCTGCAGCATTGCTGCTGTACCCTATACGTTTATCAGTTCCTGCTGAACTTCTGCTGCTGCACCAGTCTGTTAATACCTGTTGATATCTGAATTAATACTAAGTCTGCTACCATCCTGCACTGTGCCATCCATTTAACGGCTACACCCGCGGTGCCCTGTGTCTGTTCCAGCACCAGCTATCCAGTTCTGCACTTTGGCTACCTACCGCGAGTGTTACCATCTGCGCCCGCGGTGGGCCCAGAGGATCCGCCATACCTGGATGTTTCTAGCCACCCTGGTTAGAAAACGTAACAAACTGGATGTTTCTTACTAATTATTTTTCATGGTTTTACTGGTAATGTATATTCTATATATCTTTTTTCTTTTAATCTGTATACTGACCTTTACTCACTTTGGTGCTTTTTCATCATGTGATTTGTAATCAGGTATAAAAGTTATTCCAAGATAGATTTTTTTTTCCTCCATGCTGTGACTAAGGACAATCTGTCCGAAACGTGTTAGTGTTTTATATTACCTATGGCAGGTAATTTTACATTTTTCATAATATTTTAATGGTTTCATCTGAATAAAGTATGAAGATGTTTCAAAAGTAGCTAATATAGCTGGATTAGAAGCTCATGTATCTCTTCCATTCCTTTTGAAGATAGGTGCAGGTCCCAGAGGTAGAACCCAGATCTACCAGACATTGATGGAATATCCTGGCCATATGTCATCAATGTCTAAAGTGGGACAACCCCTTTAAAGAGGCATGTTTTATATACAGATACAGGTGATGGAACCAATCAAAACTATACAAAACAACAATAAACTAACATACATAAAAAAAGAACATAATATTGATAAGTATTAAGCGTTTAATGAGGCATGTTGTATATACAGATATAGGTGATGGAACCAATCAAAACTATACAAAACAATAATGAACTAACTAATGAACATAATATTGATAATTAAGCGTTTAATGAGGCATGTTAGTATATACATGCACTAGAGAAATATGGAGTGGACTGTGTACAAAATGCCAGTTGCTGATTATACCCTCTGTCGGCAGCTGAGATGGGAAAAAGGATAAGTACACCTACATGTATCACTACCTCAGGCTGTCTGTACAGTATATGTGCTGGTTTTATGTAGTTTATGGCAGCAGTGCATGTAAAATTGCATCAAAAAAGTGTCAATTCACAAGGTGCAGTCAAATTGCAGTTTAGAAATTATGAACATCATAAACCTGTGGCAGAATGCTGCAGTTTTTTGCTGATTTTTCATTACTTGTAGCTAAAACTGCAATATGAATAAACCTTTAGACACCATTTAGTCTATGTTAACATGGTGTAATAAAGATGTTGACATATAAATGCCTATTTCAAGGGAAACCTGTGCATAAGATTGTGCAGGCTTTTTATTTTATACCCTTTTTGGTGTGTTTACCAGGAAACAAAAGATGTGTATTTGGTGTATATTTTGCAAAGCCCATTAAATTTGATAGAACAATTACTCATTTAATATATGATGTTTACGTGCCAAATGTGCCCTGCACTTTTGGGGTTTTTTTATGCGTTGCATATTTTTAAAAAAATGCGAAAATATGTGCCATATGCACACTGGGGCGTGTTTCTGTGAAATACAATGGAACATGTATAAAGGCCATTTTTGATGTGTATTTTGGATCATAATATGCATGTATTACACACAAATTTACACATCAAATTACTCTGTTTTAAGATGTTTTAAGTTTTTGTGTTAATCCCAGGCCATAAATGAAGGACACAGGAGCTGTCTGGGAGTATTTATGATATATAAATAATATAAATGTTATTATTTTTTAAATAAAATAATACAAATATAATAATGATAAAAATAAAATAAATTAATGCTGATGAGGCTATGACAAATAAAAAATAAAAAAAACGCAAGAATTCCATCTCCAGAGGAGAAGGGCGTTCTTCACTGTAAGAACTGTGAATCTGTGGAATAGCTGCCTGAGGAGCTGGTCACAGCAGGAACAGTAGAGAGTTTCAAGAAAGGCTTAGATATCTACCTGAAACTGAAGAATATTAATATGTACGTAGCCATGTAAAACTGGATCCTGGCTGGTGACGGCTCTGGGTTCACTGATGGGGTCTTCCCTGGAGTAGATTGTGGGTTCCAGGGCATTCACCAGTGAGGAGGCTGGGCTTAAAATCCTTGTCTCCCTACCTTCACCCACATTTTCCCCACCCTTGGTTGAACTTGATGGACACATGTCTTTTTTCAACCATACTATGTAACATGCACAGACTTATCTGCCCACTCAGCTTCAGTGCAGTGCTGGCAGTGCTTTCTATGGGTCTTTTGTTTAATTTAGGTCCTGGCAGCTAGATCAGCATCACAGCAGCTTTTTATTGGCTACAATGGTCACATGGCACCAGAGGCGTAGCTACAGGGGGTGCAGCGGTAGCAGTCGCTACTGGGCCCAGCAGCCTAAGGGGGCCCAAAAGCCCTCCTGCCACATAAGAAGACACTAGTTTTTTAATGGTGCATGGTAACTGGGGGGCCCATTTCACTTTTTGCACCAGGACCCAAGAGTTTGAAGTTACACCTCTGCATGGCACTGCTTACATCACTGCTTGAAACTGCTCAACTCTAAACATTGATGTCAGACAATGGCACAATGGTCACGAACGGACTGTGAGAGCAGTGGCAACGCTGGAACGGAGGTGATTGGGGTAAGTATGTCAAGACAGCCTCGGCAAGGGTAATGACATATTAAACAGAGAAGCCTAATTATGCCGAGAAACAAAATCCTAGACCAGGGTCAGGGATGGCAGTTTTTAGTATTGATGTAACACTATGGGACTCGGTATTCTACCTTTATTAGGTCATGGTTTTTGTTATTAACTTGCCTATAACAATGGAAAATTTATGGTACTTGTTATTCTTCAAATTGTTTGAAACGCTGATTGTTATATGATTTTCATAAAGTGCCTAATAAAATATATTTAAAAAAAAAAAAAAGACAGCCTCGGCAGCAATCTTTTTTTTTTTTTTTTTCTAAATAGTCACCTGGAAAACCCCTTTAAGGTCCTTGATTTCTCTTATTTTTTAAATCCACTCTTGGCTTTGGATTAAAAAAACTACATCTAAAAACCTAAACGTGTCAACACACCCTAAGGGTACGTTCACATGGGGCAGGTACATTGCAGATATTCTGCCGTGGATTTACTTGCAGAAAAATTCTCAGTGTATTAAAGTAGCAGCAAAGTGAATAAGATTTTTAACAAATGTCATCCACATGCTGCAGAGAAAACCTGCAAATAATTTTCACGGAAATTGCGCTGTGGACTTAACATGTTAATTTACGCTGAGGAAACACTATGGGTGACATGTATGATTTTTAGTGCGTAGACGTTACTTTTTATGGGCATTGTATTAGTGTAGAATACACCTGATTTATGAACCCGGTCTACAGCGGGTTAGAAATCAGGCACATTCTAGCGTGTAAATGTCAATTCTGGATCAGGTAAACCACTTTGAAAGTGGTTTACCTGTTCCAGGAGTAATGGACCTGGAATTGCCGTACTGATGCTATAAATCTATAGCTTCGTACGATTCTAGTGCACCCCGCTTCAATTGCGGGAGTTTTAAATCAATAGCGAACGGGGCTGCACTAGATGTGGGCTGAAAAGATGCCAGACTACTAGAGCAGCCTCATTCACACATGTCGCCCTATATGCATTGTCAATTTTTCTTGTTGAATTTGAAGGGGTTCTCCACTGCACACTGCTGCCCATTAAAAGTAAAAAAAAAATAAAAAAGATAGATAGCATGTCCTACTAACGTGTGCTAGATGTGAATTCCACTTCTTGGATCAATGGGCCCCTGAAATTCTTGACTCAGAATGAAGACGGTCGCACTACTCTCTGTGCACTACTCTCCATTCTGTTCTATTGGAGTTCTGAGTATAGCTGAACACTCTGCTCACGTGTACTGAGAACTGTCATAGACCAGAATTGAGAGTCATGCACAAGCCTGACCAGCTCTCCATTCTGGAAACTTTTGGGGCCTATTCCTAAGTAAAATAAGAAAACTCTACTCACCTTCTTCTGGTTCCAGGGTCAAGTCTCTCTGGTCTCCTGTCTTCATTCTTAATGTTAGTAGAGGCACATGACCGCTGCAGTGATGACATCACCAATGGGAAGTTCAGGAATGACAACAAAAGGCCAGAGAGACACGAACTGGGAACTGGAGAAAGGTGAGTAAATAATTTTTATTTTATTAGAGCCCCAGGTGAAATGAGGAGGACAACCCCTTTAATGCCTTTAATTCTAGTGCAGCAAAAATCATGAAATGGTTCAAATGTTCATAAGCAAGTTTTTTTTTTTAACTTCAAATGCATCAATAGTCTAAATTTCTTATTTTAAAGGAGTTGTCTCGCCATGCTGTATCAGAGCCACAGCTAGCTTCAGACTCACACTGTTGGTAAGACTATGGGTAGTTCTATAGCTGTGGTTGGCAACCAGCTCTGCTCTTCCTAGCTATTATTGTTACAGTGATATGAGTGCAAGAAGTTTATAATTTGTAGTGCACAAAGCTACAGAGCCCTAAGGGCATGTCCCCACTGCACGGGTTTTCGGACGTTTTTTTCAGCTGGTTTGCGGTTTTGCAGACCGCCTGAAAAACCGTCCGAAAATTAGCACAATTGTGCTCTATGGAAAACCCGTGCAGCAGTCTGCACGGGTTTTCCATCCCGCGGTCTTGCCGCCCGCGGTTCCCCCACAAAACATTGTACCTGCACATTCTTCCGTCCGGGATCTGTGCAAGTCAATGTGAAGGAGGAGGGCTTTTCTCCGCTCATCGCGGAGAAAAGGCGTCCCCCCCCATGGCCGTGGGGACGGCCGCAAAACAGTGCAAATACTGGTTGCATAACTGACCGGTATTTGGCACTTGCCGTGGGAAACCTGCCATTTATTTAAATAAACAAGATCCTGTGCTAGAGATAACAAACAGTAGGGAGTGACACCATGGTCTCTGAGGGCAGCTGGAGAAATCAGGTAAGAGAGCAAAAAGAGAGGTGGTCGGTAACCTAGACAAACTTACTGTATGTACACTAGCAGTAGACAAAATCTTCTTTATCTTCTGAACAAAGGAAAATTAAAACAGCAATGTATTTTGTAAAAATATTCATTTACCTGTCCATACATGTTAAAAGCAAATTATTGTGGTGAGAAAACCCTTTTAACCAAAGGACTTATTGCAGGCAAGACAACAAGGACAGAAATCAAATTATGATTTGAAACTGAATGCAAACTATTCCTACAGGTGTCTCAACCTTTGGATATCACTTTCAAACCCTCCGATTCTATATAACCAGTGTTGGAACAGACTGCAGACTGGGCTGGTGGTTTTGTAACAGGGTTTTTCCTCTTCAGCAAATTTGGAGCAAGTTACAGCCGTGTTTGAGGAGGAATCCAGCAAGCTGCAGAAAGGGAAAAAATACTATTATTTGGCTCATTGGTAGTGTTGATCGAACTGTTGTAGAAAAGTTAAGTTCTAGCAGAACCTCTTGAATTTTTAGAACCCGAACCGAACATTTTACTGTTAGTTCTAGTTTGACACGCCATTTCAGTTTAGTTTTCAGCAGCTTTCTGCACTTTTGGCGGCCATCCAATCAGTGCTGAGCACAGAGAAGTGTCAAAAACCTAATCACTGAGGTGTAGGGCTCGCATTGGCTGCTAAAATCACATGACCATGTTATATATATCACTGTATTGCCTTTTGAACACCGTCTCCAAATCTCCTATGTGTCAAAGGGGCTTTTGGGCCCCCTCAGGATGCAGGGCCCTGTAGCAGCTGCTCCCGCTGCACCTCCTATAGCTACCCTCCTGTTTGCAAGCTGTCCTCATCTTCTCAGTTAGCCTTTGAAGGGAATTAAGTATTTTAGCCTCTTAATTTTTTTCTGTCACTCTTAGAGCCAAATTTCCTTCACTAAGTTGTTCCATGTATCCAGTTTACTGTTATGGATGGTAATTACAGCCAGGGGCGTCGCTTGGCAGTTTTAAAATGCCTGCTGCCCCGAGTGTCTCAGTCCCCGGCCAGCCCTCATATCACTACAGTAGCGCGGCGCCGCATTGTTCACAGTAAATGCGGCGCCGGCCACTACTACTCGGCGCTCACTAGCTCCGCTGCCGCCGCGGAGACTTCCTGTAAGTTATTGCGCACTGCGCAGGGTCGGGGGAGATCGGCGCTTCAGTCAAAAAGGGGCGCCGGACACTACTACTCGGCGCACACTAACTTCCTCCGCTGGCGTCACCAGGGGCTTCCTGTATGTTACTGCGCACTGTGCAGGGTCGGGGGAGAGCGGCACTTCAGTAAGCCTAGGAGTGCGGGCGACGGCGCCTGGTAGGCTCCTCCTCCAGTCACTAAGTGACCGCGCAGAGCAGCCGGCAATAATAGGTATTTATAGTTGGGCTGGCCAGGCTCAGGCTGAATGAAATAAATCTTCTGACATGTCTTGGGGAGCAATATAATTTAACTGAAAAATAACTATCAGTTCTGTGGGTTACTCTGACTCACAGAGCTGACAGTCTAAGGTTAAATTGATCAGCTTTATTGGTAAAATAACAATGCGACCCTCAGACCTGATCAATTTAACTGTGGTCAGGGTAACCCCCAGAGCTGACAATCATATACAGTTATATTGATCCATGTATATCTAACCATAAAGCTGATCAATTTAACTATAACTGTCAGCTCTATGGGCAGAGTTGTAACCCACAGAGCGACCCACAGACTGGGGGACCTTGCCTTTTCCCATTTACTGTAGGGACCTATGTCTACCAATATACTCGGGGGAGCTTTGGCTAGGGTATATACTGAGGGACCTATGTCTATATACTGTGGGAACCTGTGCCTACCTACATACTGGGGGACTAAGCCCCCTACATACTGGGGGAACTATGCCTACCTACGTACTGGGGGAACTATGCCTACCTATGTACTGAGGGACCCATGCCTACCTATTTACTGGGGGGGACCCATGCCTACCTATGTACTGGGGGTACCTATGCTTACCTATATGCTGGGGGAGCTATGCCTACCTATGTACTGAGGGACCCATGCCTACCTATGTACTGGGGGTACCTATGCTTACCTATTTACTGGGGGAACTAGGCCTACCAACCTTTGTTTCCCCGATAGTAAGACCCCCCCGATAGTAAACTTAGGGGGAGTTTGGGGAGGTCACTAATGTAAGACGTCCCCCGGAAAGTAAGACGTAGTAAACTGAAACTTTTGTCTCCCACTGGGGCCCGCGTTTGGGCCCGTGCGCCGACCCGGGACGCTTTAGCTATATGCGGTTTCCCCAGGGAGCGCATATAGCTAAAAGCCGAGTAAAACGCACAGTGTTTCCGGGGGTGCGCTGGCCCGGGAAAATGTCCGGATTCCTTCCCCCTATATTGGGCCCCCTCCGGAGCGAAAATAAGGTTTAAGGGGTCCCCCTGCGGGGGGAGAGGCGAGCGGTCCGTGCCCCCAGTGGTCTCCGGGCGACCGCAGACTGGCGGGTGTCCGGGCCTTTCCCGGCACCGGCCCGCGTGCATGTCATCACGGGCGTGCGTGGCCTTTATATTCCAAAAAGCCCGTGCCGGCAAGAAATAGAGCAGAACCCCCGAGCGCGGAAAACGGAGCAGGGGGAAACCAGGTTTAAATATTGTTTTTTTTTTATTTTGAAATTAAACCTTAAAAGCCCCGCTTATAAACCCGCCTACATGCCTTTAACCTGCCTTTTACCTTCCCCTATACCTGGCCCCAGCTGCCTATACCTGCCTTTTTACCTGCCCTTTTAAACCCCCTACAGCTGCCTATACCTGCCTTTAACCTGCCCAAAAAGCTGCCTTTTACCTGCCACAGTGCCCCCATACCACCTTATTTCCTGCCCTTTTCCTGCCCACAGCGCCTATTCCTGCCTACGCCCCGGGCCCCTAACCCCGCCTACACTGCCTACAAACTGCCTTACCTGCCCCCTACCTGCCTCAGCCGGCCCCCATACCCTGCCTTCACCTGCCCCCAATTCCTGCTATGGGGCCATTATCTTTCCATGGGGGCCCCTTTTCCCGCCAAAAAATCTTCTTATGGGGGGCATATACCTGCCTATTACCTGCGTATGGGGGCCCCAAAACCTCCAAAAATAAAATACCCCGGAAAGTAAGGGCTAGTGGGGTTTTGGGGGTTTTAAAAAAAATGTAAGATGCTGTCCTTTTCTTTTGGGGGGAAAAACGGGGGATATACTGGGGGGGGGCCCATGCCTTCCGTTTATGGTGTGGATTTTATATACGGGGCACCTATTTCCCCACTTAAAGGGCTAGGGGGGCCCCCTGCTTACCCAGCTTTGGGGGTTATGGGCTATCTATATAATTTTGGGAAACCCATGTCTACCTATATAATGGGGAGCCCTATTTTTTACCCACAAAGCTTTAAGGAAACCCATTTTCCAAACTACATACTGGGGAGGAAACCCATACCAAACCCAAAACTAATATGTTTCAAGGAAAAACACAGCTCAAACCCCTTTGGGGCAAATTTTTTCCCCAAAAAGAAGTCTCTCACAGCGACCCCCTGCGGGTTTCCCGTCTCCACGGACCCCACCGCCGGCCCAGGCGGAAATACACGAGCAAACAAAAGGAATCCGGGGATTTCTCCCGTCCGAGATGCAATCCCCCATTGGGGGGTTTCCCCATGAAATCCCAAAAATACGGGTATCGGGAAAATTTGCAGCTTTTTTAGAAAAAAAAATAATAAAAACAGCACTCAAACAGCATACCCCCGTTATTTGGCAAGGGGTGCATAAACCCCAAACGCGTTGTTCTTCTGCCATACGGGGGGTTAAAGCTGTTTAGGCTGCCCTTTTTTTTATTGTTTTTTTTTACAAAGCTGCAACATTTTACCCATAAACCACTTTTTTTTTTGGATTTCATCGGGCAACTGCCCCCTCGGGAAACTGCAGTCTCGGAAGGGGGGGAAATACCCGGATATCCTTTTAAATTTTTTGTATACCCCACCAAACTAAATGGGAGTCTACGTAAAAGGGTTCTTATCTGCCTACTTTGGGGAAATTTTAGATACCAACCTACTAGGAACTTATATACCCACCAACCTAATAGGGACCTTATACCTACCAACCTACTAGGGACCCATATAAAATACCTACCCGGGGGGGCTATTTATCCCCGCCCACTTGGAGGCACAATATAACTACCTTCCCATTGGGGGGCCCCAAAAACTAAACCCACCTAGGAAAGACCTATTTACCCTTTCCCACTATTGAAAAATGCCACCCACTTGCTTGGGGACCATAGTCTACCTACTTATGGGGGCTTCTGGGGGGTGGCCTTTCCCGTCTATTTTTTGGGGGGCCCCATTAAACCACATCCTACTGTTGGGGGGGGGGGTTATACCTCTTACCTACGGGGGCTTATTTAAAATATAAAGGAAAAAGGTTGACTCCTCAACCCCACGCAGGGGCCTTGGCTTTTTTCCATGGAAAGTAGGGGCTGGGGGAGGAGCATAACCATGATAAAAAGCCACCATAAGGTAGGTAGGTATAAAACCCTTTCCCCCCCCTTTCAGGTAGGTATTTTAGGTGGGGGAAAAGAAAGGGATTCTAAAAGTTTGTGTGGAAAATTTTGCAGAGCGGGGTGGGGGGCCGGGAAAATTTTATCTGGTGGTCTGGGCTGAATGGAGAAAAAAAAAGAAAGAGAATGGACTCCAATCAGAAAAAAAATGTCCCCTGTAATTCACTTTATGTGCCTTTGTGATCACTTATATGTCTGCAAAGCAAACATGCACCCAAAGCATTTTACCACTCCCTTGGTCATTTTTTTGGGTTTGTGATATATATCTGCCAGGCACCTGTTTAGGGGTTTTTTTAGTTACATGTGGGGGGTCCATTTAGTCGGCAGTATTATTTTGCCCTTTAAAGGGGGATTGTCTCGCTACAAAAAAATAGCTTTCAAATTGTAGGGAACACAAAATAAAGACTTTTTCCAAATATTTGTTTTTTCCCTTCTGTTTTCCCAAAAGGAGATAAAATGTAAATTTTTAGGGACCCCTGGCTTTTTTCATTTCCCCCTCAAAAACGGACCGGGTAAAAAATTCCCCCCACTGCTGTTTGTTTTATAAAGATAACATTTGAGTGATTTTCATCACACAGGCCCTGGGAGTGTCCTTTTGCTGGGGAGAAGAAAAAAAGCTTGATTTATTTTAAAATAAACAGAACTGTAATTGGGGCTTTTTTTTGGGGATCAAAATTAAGAAGCCTTTTTTAGTAGTTTGAGAAGTTTAATTGATTAATTAGCATCTGAAAGCACAGCACAGCACTGGTGTCAAGCATGGAGTTTGTATGCAAATGAGTCAGTCTGAACCGGGAAAATTAAACAGAGATTTTTTCTTTGGCATTCTCTGAAACTTGAAGGGAAAACAACCCCATTTTTTAAACCAAATTTAAAATTATTAAGGGTTTTGGGGATTGTTGGATTTTTTTTTAGTAACCCAACATACGGGAAAAAAGGGTTTTATTTGCTCCTTTTATTTGGTGTGATATTCAGTAACCCGTAAAGACTATTATTTAGGGGGGATTTTCTGTGTCTATGTAGGTGAGGGCTTTTTAAAAAGGGTTTAAATTTTTCAGGGGCTTTATTCTCATTCTACAATACCTGCGAGGGGGGATGTAAAAGGATCTAGTGGACTATGTGGAAAATTTAAACTGACAGGAAAAATTTTTTCCCATTTTTTGTTTAAAAATTAAACATGCCACAGTTTTCCCAAAGTGGGGGTAAAAAAATGCAGGGGATTTTTGGGAAACCCCTCACTAATGAGGGAATCCCTAACATAGAGGGCCCGGGCCCCCGGATTTTTAGGGGCCTAGCAAAGCCCCTGATTAAAGCTTTCCCAAAAACCCAGTAACAGATGGGTTGGTTTGTCAGGCTTGGGGAATTTTCCCACGGGGGGGAAAACCTGGTGGGGCCCCCCGGGCATTTGGGAAAACCTGGAATATTTTTTTGGGTATTTCGAACAACGGATCCAAAAAACGCTGAAACAATCGGATTTAAAAACGACCAAAACGTTTTCCCCTCCGCAAACTGTGTGTTTGGATGGTGAAGGGCCTGCAGCAGGATCACCCCTATATTTTTTTTAGGGGCTCCTCCCGCGTCTTTCAGACCAAAGAATTGACATTGGGAAGGGTTTTTGGAAGGATCCAAAAGATGCAGTGAGAGCGCACTGGAAATCACTCGTGTAAACCCCGATGCTTTTTATATTGAAAAAATGTAAAAGCATATTGCTATTTGTTAGCTGCTTGTTTGGGTCCATTTATGGACCGACAAGCGGATCCAAACACGCAGCTCAAAAGCGTATGTAACATGGACGAAAACAAGCCGTGTGAACATACTCTTAAACTGCATATACATACTTGGAAGAGGCAGAAAGGCAGAGATATAAAGGCAAAAAGCAAGAGACAGAGTTCAAGAGGCATGTACAGGGTGTAGGGTGGGCCTCCAAAATCAACTCCACAGGTGAACCCCAGAATCAACTCCACTAGTATGTTCCCAGAATGAAATTCCACTGGTGAGATCTAGGCATCTCAGCCCGGGTATACAGTGCTGGGGCCCACCAGTGGAGTTGATTTTTGAGGTCCACTACTGAAGATGATTCTTGGGACCCACCAGGGGAGATGATTCTTGGGACCCACCAGTGGAGCTGGTTTTTAAATCTCACCAGTGGAGTTAATTCTTGGGGTTCACTAGTGGAGTTGACGCTTGGGATCCACCCTACAGCTATTTTACATGACTGCACATCACTCTTGAACTCTGCCTGTCTTTCTTCACCTTTCTCCCTAAATAGAAGCCCCAAGTCTGCCATGCCCAGAGGACCATTATAGTCAGGGGCACACTAAGGGGCTTCCCTGCTCCCTTGTGGGCCAGTCCGAGCCTGTATATATATATGATTATTGTTTGTATATTCTGCAAATGTTAAAAGCATCAGTATATCAGTTTAAGGGGTCATGGAAAGAAGCTTCACTTCACATTAGTTTCAGGTAACATCCGGGCAGCTAAACTTAGAATGAGAGTCATTTATGCCAATGGAATGAAATGCATCTTGATCAACACTGCAGGAGGATGGGACAGTTTACTAAGCGTCATATTCACTTGTACTGTAGTCACTTGTAAAATGTTCAAATTGGTAAAAAATTATTACACTATTGTTATATCTTTTTACATGTGGATAAAGCTTGCAATAACCTGATAAAATATAGGAAATAGAAGTGATATCTATAATTTGATAGCATTTTATATTTTAATATGCCAATAAGGCTGACCAGGGCGGCCAACAGTTCATAAATTCCTGGACTGTCCATAAAACAGTCCTTTTTTTTCCAGTGTCTAATTTTTCAGAAACTGGATGAGCTTGTATAAATTATTATTTTACAGTTCATAGTAAGTGCTACTACTGTTCTCATATTAGTAGTCTGTTTTATAGACATAAATCAATTATAATCTTTAGGGTATGTTCAAACGGCGTCTTGCGGTCCGTACCTGTGCGCTTAGAGGAACATGCTAATCAGAGTGGGGGTGGCCCTCGGCCCCACTTTCATTATCACGTCACTTCTTTCCTCCGGCGTTCAATATGCGTTGGGGAAGATGGCAGGTAATCACAGTTCTCTCTGAGAGCTATGATTACCGTAATTACAGAAAGTATTTCGGGGCCATTGCAGCGTAATTACACCGAGAAATATGCCCTGAAATAAGCCATGGGGACATCCCCTTAGGCCATGTTCACACAGCTTATTTGGGTACATATTTCAGCCCATAATTCGCGGCATGCACAGATTCCGTCCGGAAACCGGACAGATGATTGTGCATTTTCAATGTTTTGCGGCTGGACCATGGGCGGAAAAACCGCCCGACGGAAAACCCGTTAAGTAGGGACTGCTGCACAGGTTTTCCATAGAGCACCACTGTGCTCTTTTTCGGCCGGTTCTTCCGGCGGTCTGAAAAACCGCAAACCAGCTGAAAAACTGTCCGAAAACACGTGCAGTGGGGACATTACATAAATAATTAGGAGGTACATTACATATACAGAGCTCCCTTGACATACAATATTAATGACCATTGTATTTTAAAACCATAACTTTATGGACAACTGTTTATTGGTTCTGAAACACCAAAGTGTTACCAACTCTAAGACAGCAGCCGGGAAGGTCTGCAACTGGACATATATACCAGCTAGGTTCTGGACATATACGTGGAGGAGTCCAGAAACACGTCGCCAAGTTATGGAACCTTGGTGAAATGGCAAGCCAGTTAGATAGGTGTCAAGAGCATCAGGCTTTTGGCACACATTTATTGTAGTCTTTAGTATGGCTTCCAGCCATCCCGGGTCGGCTTTTCATTGGGAGTAAGCATAGAGCAGAGTGGGTGCTTCCTCCCCATGTTTCACGCCAGGTTTTAACTTGCCTATGTAAGGTCAGCAGGTCAGCTGACTAGGTGTTGGCTGCAACTTCAGTCTACCATTTGGGCTGGAGACGGTTACACTGGAGGAGGCCAGTGTCTGCTACATCATATCTACGGTGCTACTCAGGTGTTAGTGAGGGAACTATGCCTATGTATAGTAAGTGCTCAGACGAGCAGGTGTTTTGTTATGTTTATGGCTGTGCATGTTATTGCTATATGTTTTCTGCAATAAACAAACGAAAGCAACCGTTTGTACCCTACATCTGCCTCTGTCTCTATGCCTGAAGGACATATATATATATATATATATATATATATATATATATATATATATATTTAGTCAGAAGGTATATAGGGCCCCCTTAAGCGCATATATATATATATATATATATATATATATATATAGCTAGTCAGTAGGTATATAAGACTCCCTTTAGTGGATAGATATATAGAGGGTTAGTCAGTAGGTATATAGAGCCCCCTTTAGTAGATGGATATATAGGGCTAGTCAGGAGGCATATAGAGCCCCCTTTAGTGGGTAGGTAGGTATACAGTGCCCCCATTAAAAATAAAAAAATAACACTCACCCCTCTTCAGTTCCTCCACTGAACACTTCTCTTAGAATCCGGAGCAGGCAGCGTGACATCCTCATGCCGCCTGCTCCGGACGCCGCTTCCATTGTGTACTAGGCCATAAGCCTAGCAATAGGTTTGTGGCCTAATACAGACAGCGGAGCAGTCACCTTGATGACATCATCGCGCCGCTTGTGCCGCTGTCTGTAATAGCCGCAAGGCTATTGCAAAGGGCTCAACAGCTGGGATCGGAGGTTCTCAGCCATCTTGCCTGCCCTGTGGCGGTTTGCTGCATTGCTGGGTCAATGTAACCCAGTGATACAGCTATGTGGCAAGGGAGCCTGTGATTATTGGTAGTAGTGTACTGGTTTATATTCAGGAACAGTAAGGCAGTATCATTTAGTCACTATGTGGTAGCTATATGTGGTCATGGTGTGGTGGTATTATTTAGTCACTATGTGGTGATGATATTGTGATATTATTCATCCACTATGTTGTGATTTGTGGTCATGATGTTCCGAAATTTTTATAGTGGTATTGGTTTAGTAATTAACGGTACGATGACATTATAATATAGCGGTATTATGTGGTCACTGTATGATCATTATATAGAGGTATCATCCATAAAACATTGTCTTACAGCTATTTGTATGGCTTTCTGTATATACATTATGTTGTGTTGGTCTGCTGAAGGGGGCAGTGCATGATTCTGTTAGGTGGGGGAAGGTTAAAGGTGTGTCCTGGTGTGATGTCATTTGTTTTGGCGTGGTTGGAGACATGGCCTGATGTGTCTCTTTTCACAGTCTTTAAGGGCACGTTCACACGCCGTTTTCAAGACGTATAGCGGCGCATACTGTGTACTTCTAAAGCGCTGCCATAGATTTTCACTTATGTGTCGAGAAGACGTGACATACAATACGCATCAGGGAAAACAGCAGGTAATCATAGCTCTCAATGGGAGTTATAAATTACCGTATTTGCGGGCCGTACTTTGGGTGTATTACAGCTTAATTACGCCACAATATAAAAAATATGCCATGTGAACATACCCCAAAAGGTGGGAAGTATGCTATTGTTGAAAAGACTGGAGGCCTGCTGTGTCTATGTGACTATTGTAAGAAGGAGAGGAAGTTTGCACTGATGATTTGACTATTGTTAGAAGGAGTTACAGCTATATTGGTGCTTCTGTTACTGTTAGAAAATGTAAAAAGTGATACTAACCTCCCTATTCAGCTTTGTTCCAGCGCCACCTCTGCTGCTCTTCTGTGTTCTTCTGTTTTCTTCCGAACCCTCCGGTTCAGAAATAAATGCCAGGAAAAGACGTGTAACCTCTGCAGCCACACAAACCGGATTCGTGGACCAGGAAGACAACAAAAGACTCAGAGAGAGGCAGCATTGGATCAGAGGGGAGTTAGAAGGTAGCCATTTTTTTTTCAATTGCAGTAGCACCAATTTAAAATAAAAATGTAAGTTAGGCAGCTTCTTTAAAGGAAAGTGTTACTGTATTGTGACTCATAAGGCTAAGTTCATAAATCTAGCTGCATAAATAAATCAACTGACCACAATGGTTGGTTACAATGTTCTACCATGTACAGCTGAAATCATCTATGGGCAACATGTCCCAATACGCAAGCGCCATTTTTTTAGACTATTTTGCGGCAAAAATACCAAATTCTCGATATAAATGAACTGTAATATACCAAAACTAGGCACATTATACGGCGGGCACGACACATCGCTACAAATGTAATAGCAATCATTAATACGCTGTGCGCCTCCATAACACAATGCGCTTATTGAGGCGCATTACATACACTAGTAATAAGTTGTGCGCCTCTGTTACGCATGCGCTCCCCGGCAGCATCTCCCGCTGCCGGCGATGCCACAGCCTCGGGCTGCGGGCGCGCCCGCAACTCTGAACGGCACTTACCCTGCCACGCTCCTGTTCCCGGCCATGCGCACACTCCCGTTGCCGGCCGTGAGCACGCGCGGTACTGCAGTCAGGGTTTAAGGGACAGCGTGCCGATGATTGTTTTTCATTGGGCGCTGATCCTATTTAAGTCCTGCCCTTTCCTACTAACCATGCTGAATCGATAGTGCCCTGTACCTTGAGAGGAAGCGTTCCTGTATATCTTGTTGTCTTCTGTGTACCGTACCTTCTGCCTCCGTCCCTTGACTACAAACCAAAGCCGCCTGTCCTGACCTTCTGCCTGTCCCCGACTACGAACCATTGCCGCCTGTCCTGACCTTCTGCCTGTCCCCGACTACGAACCATTGCCACCTGTCCTGACCTTCTGCCTGTCCCCGACTACGAGCCTGCTTCACGATTCTGTACCACGCAACACCTCGGCCGCCACCGCGAGCAAGTCACGTCAGGGGTAGCGACCTGGTAGCAATCCGCCGCAGCAAGTCCATCCCGCTTTGCGGCGGGCTCTGGTGAAAACCGGACCTACTTAGATTCCGCTCCCTGGCGTGGCTTACACCATCGCTTGCCGAGGTCCAGAGGATCCACTTCCACAGACCGTTACAATTCGGCCATGGATCCCGCCAAGGTGCCTCTACCAAGTGTCTCTGACATCACCACCATCGTGGCCCAGCAATCTAAGCAGATCACGCAGCAAGCGCAGCAGCTTAACCAGCTGACTACTATGATGCAGCAGCTCCTTGCCACTCAACAGCAGCAGCAGTCGGCTGCGGTGGCTGCTCCCGTGGTAGCCATTCCGGGGATTTCTGCCGGTCCTAAACTTCACTTGTCCATGCCGTTGAAGTTTGATGGGGACCCTAAGGCCTGCAGGGGCTTCATCACCCAATGCACCCTCCATGTGGAACTTATGGCTAGTCAGTTCCCGTCTGAAAGTTCCAAGGTGGCCTTAGTGGTCAGTCTCCTTTCCCGGAAAGCCCTGGCCTGAGGGACTCCCCTCTGGGATCGAGGCGATCCGGTCACAGCTGATCTTGCGACATTCCTGCAGGAGTTCTGCAGTGTCTTCGAGGAGCCTGCCCGAGCCTCATCTGCCGAACCCGCCCTGTTGAACTTGTAGCAAGGGAACTCCTCTGCAGGAGACTACGCCGTGCAATTCCGCACACTAGCATCGGAGTTGTCTTGGAATGATGCCACGTTGTGCGCCACGTTCAAGAAGGGCCTCTTCAGCCAGATCAAGGATGCCCTCTCCACCAGGGACTCTCCGTCTTTGCTAAGTGAGCTCATCCTTCTCGAAACTCGTATAGACATCCGTTTCTCAGAGAGACGGGAGGAGCTCCGTCAAGAGCACGAACCGGGTCGAGCACGTCGTCTACCCCGTCTTACGCCGTTGTTTCTTCAGCCTCCACTGCCTTCTACACAACCTGCTAAGGAAGAAGCCATGCAAGTGGACAGAGCCCACCTGACGCCGCAAGAACTTACGCAATGACGTGAGAGGAACTTGTGCCTCTACTGTGGCAGCCCTGAACATCTCCCCGTATCGGGTCGCGGGCGCATCCGCACCCCGGCGGCATCTCCCGCTACGGATGACGCCGTAGACCCGACCCCAGGTTGCGGGCACGGTCCTGCAGTCAGGCTTAAAGGGAAAGCGCGCCGATGATTGTTTTCATCAGGCGATGATCCTATTTAAGTTCTGTCCCTTCCTACTACCTTTGCCGAATCGATAGTGCCCTGTGCCTTGAGAGGAAGCGTTTTCATATATCTTGTTGTCTACTGTGTACCGTACCTTTTGCCTCCGTCCCTTGACTACGAACCAAAGCCGCCTGTCCCCGACTACAAACCATTGCCACCTGTCCTGACCTTCTGCCTGTCCTCGACTACGAGCCTGCTTCATGATTCTGTACCACGCAACACCTCGGCCGCCACCACGAGCAAGTCACGTCAGGGGTAGCGACCTGGTAGCAATCCGCCGCAGCAAGTCCATCCCGCTTTGCGACGGGCTCTGGTGAAAACCGGACCTACTTCGATTCTGCTCCCTGGCGTGGCTTACACCATCGCTTGCGGTGGTTCAGAGGATCCACTTCCACAGACCGTTACATATACACTAGCACTGATACGCTATGTGCCACGATTGCGCAGTGTACCTTTGTTTTGGCACAATGCGCCCTTTAAGGTGCATTAAGTTAACTATGGAAGGTATACCAGACACCAGATTTTTGAAAGCATAGTACTTTAAGGCGCACTTTATGCACCTAAAATCTGCCACGGCAACACCAATTTTCGGACATGTTGCCCTATGTACCTATTGTCTCCTATCATCAAACGGGACTAAAGATTAAGAATAAAAGGAAGCTTTTGCTAGCTCTTTTGTGTCAGATACAAATTTTAAGGATTTGGTATGTCTAAAAGATCATCAAATAAATCCATTAAAGTCATTTTGCCAATCAAAGGAAATGAAGTCCTTGCATTATACATGGGAGCATCCAGTCTCTCCTAAGATGAAAAGCTCTACTGTCTTGTAAACACTGTCCCTAGATAAAAATCGAAGATGTGTTGTACAGTGGGAGGCACAGATCAACAACTAAAATAATACGGGGGTAATAGTGTCATGAAATAGTTTTGTTCTCTTACCTTAAAATATTAAATCTTTGTCATTGTTCCAATTTTAAAGGGGTTTTATTAAATCTTTGTCATTATTCAAATTTTAACCCATTAAGGACCCAGCCAGTTTTGACCTTCCTGACACAGCCCTATTTTTTGAAATCTGGCATGAGTCACTTTATGTGAGAATAACTTTTTGACACTTTTACCTCTCCATGTGATTCTGAGATTGTTTTCTCGTGACACATTGTGCTTTAAGTTAGTAAGAAAATTTTATCCTTGTTTTTTTTGTGAAAAATATCAAAATTTCATGAAAATTTTGAAAAATCAGTGACTTTGAAAGTTCCAAAATTTCTGCATGCAAGAAAGATAATTATTCACCACAAAATAGTTTATAACTAGCATCTACCATATATCCACTATAGGTTGGCATCATTTTTTTTTAATGACATTAGAGGGCTTAGAAATTTAGTAGTAATTTATCACAATTTAAAGAAAATTTGCAATATAAATTTTTTTTAGGGACCATTCCAGTTCTGATGTGGCTTTGAGGGGCCTGTATGTTAGATACCCCCATAAATGATGCCTTCTAAGAAACTAAGAAACTATTTACAACAGTGTTTAGGAAGTTTGTTAACCCTTTAGGTATTTCACAGAAATTAAAGCAAAGTGGAGGTGAAATTTCAAAATTTCACTATTTTTGC
Source organism: Phyllomedusa bahiana (assembly GCA_025379985.1). Taxonomy (NCBI): domain Eukaryota; kingdom Metazoa; phylum Chordata; class Amphibia; order Anura; family Hylidae; genus Phyllomedusa; species Phyllomedusa bahiana. Next base: position 14,812 of record JAODAL010002158.1, on the reverse strand, counting down.
AGATTTTCAATATTTATCCATTATTCACTGGAATACGGTAAATGTGACTAGGTAAATGCAATGTAATATTATTTCCCCCAGGTCTGCCGTTTTTTGAAATATCTCATATGTAGCCCTAGTGCATTATTTGGCTCAACCATAAGCCTCAGAATAGGAGGAGCACCTACTGGACTCTGGGGTCTCATTTTCAATGCAATCTTATTTAGGTGCCATTTCAGGTTTGAGGAGGTCCTAGGGTGCTAAAACTTAATAAACACCCCTAAAAAGACCCCATATTGAAAACTATACCCCTTAAGGTATATATACAGGTGTGTAGTGAGTATATATCGACCCCATAGGTGATTCACAAATTTTTTTTAGCATTAGGCTGTGAAAATTAAAAAAAAAATTTTTTCCAATAATCTGCAATTTTAGCTTCAAATGTTTCATATTTACAAGGAATCCTGGAAAAAAGAACCCCAAAACTTTGTTAAGCAATTTCTTCCAAGTTCATCAATACCTTACATGTGGGTGTAAACTGCTGTTTGGGCGCATGTCAGGGTGTACAAGGGAGGAAGCGCTATTTGGCTTTTGGAACGCAGATTTTGGTGGGGCCATGTCGCATTTGTAAAGCCCCAAAGTAGCAGAACAGGTGAAACCTTCTAGAAGTCGCCCCATTTTAGATTCAACCCCCCTCAGAGATCTCATTTAGGGGTGTTTTGTGCATTTTGGGCACACAGGTGTTCCATCGTTTTTTTTTAGCCTTGGGCCATGAAAATGAGGGGGAGGAGTGGGGGGAAACGCAGTTCCACCATTGTTTTTTTGGTTTCAATTTTACAGGGTTCGCCGAGCAGTGTAAATTATGTTATAACCCTTTACTAGGGGGGTCGGTACAATTGAATGGTATAAATTTTAAATAGTTTTTTATGTTTTATTACTTTTACACAATAGAGACAGGTCTATAAAAAATTGAGTTTCTATGTTGTCCTATTCTGAGAGCCATAACTTTTTTTATTTTTCTGTGTATGGAGCTGTGTACAGGCTTGTTTTTTGCGGCATGAGTTGACATTTTTATTGGTATCATTTTTTGGGGGGACAAGACTTTTTTTTTTTCGTATTCAAAAGCTTTTATTAAAGAAAACAAAATGAAAAGAGAATACACAAGAACAAGGTCAAATATGACATGAAGGCTGTGAAACACTAAGATCATGTAGCATATAAGCAAAGGTTTTCATTTCTCTGATGTACCGAAACAGGAATTATCACAATTGAAACATTAAAAGATAGTCTAAAAGCTCAACAGAGAACATTTCCAATCGTTAAGATCGTTGGGCATTCCCCATTCAGGAGCAAGATAGTAGATGACCCAAGCCAGGGTCTAGCATGGGACTTACTTAGCAGTAATACACGCCCCAAGTGAGGAGTGTCCAATCTACCATGACAGGAAACATGTTACGACATCTATCAGCGAGGACAACGTAGCACAGCCTCATGCGGAGACCTTGCCTAGAACGTAGATAAATCAGAACAAAGGAAAACAGTAAAACAATCTATCGGCTCTTCGGTGGCACTGCTTGCGTTAGATCATTGCCTGTATCAATTTACATCCATAATAGTTGGAGCGTGAGTTAATCATAAATAGTAAGAACTCTAACCCTGATAAGAGAGGTATTGATCCGACCTGCAAAAGAGGATCCAGTCCTCCCATGTATGTAGGTATTTATTATAGCATAAAGGGGAATTTGATATGAACTCCTCCAGTCTCTGCAACACATGAACCTCTTTGAGCCAGTCTGTTATTGACGGGCAGGTTGTGGATAGCCAAAGCCTAGGGATAACTAATTTCGCTGCCAAAATCAAGAAACTAAGGAGATGGGTCTTGAGTGTGGAGTTAGCAAGAGGAATGTCGAAAAGCAGAGTAGCGGCGGGGCTGTTTTGTATTTTTATTCCCATAAATCTATAAATTATGTCGAGCACCCTGTTCCAAAAGGGTTGCAAGACAGGGCAGCCCCACCAGATGTGGGTCATAGTACCCCTCTCGGTCTTACAGCGCCAAAAGACACTAGGGGAGTTGGGACACAGGGTGTGTAACAGAGCTGGGACTCGATACCATCTTGTTAAGATTTTATAGTTCAACTCGTGCGCGCTGGAGGAGACAGAGGATTTATGTGTGAGCTGGAACGCTTTGTTCCAGACCTCCTCGGAAAGGGTCATATTGCGCTCTCTCTCCCAACCTCTCTGAAAGGCAAGTCTCTCAGTGGGCTGACTGCCAACCAGTAGCCTATAGAGCCCGGAAAGTGTTCGCCTCTCGGAGTATCTACCGAGACACCACAACTCAAAAGTGTTCGATGGTCTGTGCACATCCAAAAGATGCTTCCACTTTAAGTAAATGCATCGTAACTGGTAGTAGTGTAATCTCGCGAATCGAGTTGTACTTGTATCATCTACCAGCTCTTCATAACTCCTCAAGGCATCCGGAGAGAGCACTTGTGCAATCACTGAGAGAGTAGCACTTGATCCCGACAACGGAGAAGAGCGTGGGAGAGGGAGTCTGGATCTTCCGGGTTACCCAAAAGTGGTGTGTACGGATCACCCTCATTTTAGAGGCGTAAGATCTGTACACAGAGATCGAGGTCTGTGCGGGTGAGCATTCCTCTCGGCAGCACTGAGGGCGGGAGCCAGGGGAGGGCCGCCACAGGGGCCCCATAAAGGGTTGTTTCTAAGCGAACCCATAATTTGGAACTAGCATTGTTGAATGCGTCCAGAATATGTACTGCTACAGCGGCAAGATAGTACATCTGAAAATTTGGGAGAGACAGACCGCCTTCCATCTTTGGGCGCGTCAGTGTGGACTCCGCTACTCTGGGACGCCCACGTGCCCACACGAATTGGGAGACCAGCCTACGCAGGTCCCTAAAAAAGGTCCTAGGTAACTTGATTGGGACTGCCTGAAAAAGGTACAACAGGCGGAGAAGAATATTCATTATTAAGATGTTAATCCAACCTATCCAGGAAAAATCTCTTTTGTCACATTTCAGAAGATCCTGTTTAATTCCGGATAGAAGGGGGGCAAAATTCAGGTCAAAGATCTTATCTGGATTTGAGGGTATCTGAATCCCTAAGTATTGGAAAGAAGAGCCCACCCAGGCAAAAGAAAAGGAGGATTGCAATTGGTGCAGTATGTGGAGTGGGATATAAAAGCTCAGGGCTGAGCTCTTAGTCATATTTATTTTGTGGTTGCTGTGTAACCCATATTCCTCCAAAACCCCCAGTGCCGCCGGGAGGGATGAGGACAGATCTACAAGGTGCAACAATAAGTCGTCCACAAACGCAGAACACTTAAATTGGAGGCCATCCACCCTGATCCCCTTGACACGCGGATCACTGCGCAAGGCCTGCATCAAGTGCTCCATCACAAGGGTGTATAGAATGGGAGATAGGTAATGGCACCAGACAGGGATGCCCACTATGTCCAAGGGTGCCGATAGCGAACCGTTGACCCGAATTTGGGCCTGGGGGGGAAGAGTAGAGTGCCATAATCTTTTCACGCATCACTGGCCTTAGGCCAAGGACTCTAAAACGGCATGCAGAAAGGGCCAAGCAACGCGGTCAAATGCCTTTTCCGCATCAAGAGACACTGAGAGGCACGGGATCTTTCGTGAGTGGATGTGGTGGATAAGGGAAAGGGTTTTGAGCGTATTATCTCTCGCCTCCCTGGAGGGAACGAAGCCAACCTGATCTAAGTGTATGATCGAATTAAGCAAGGGATTGAGGCGATTGGCCAGCAGCTTAGCATATATTTTGGCATCCGTATTGATCAAGGATATAGGATGGTAACTCTGGCATTGTGTCGGATCCTTACCTTCCTTCGGTATGACCACTATGTGTACTTTTAAAAAGGCCGGGTCAAGTGGGGAGCCAGGAGAGGCAGCGTTAAACGCCTGGAGCAGAGGCTGTGTCAGTTCGGTCTTCAGGGTCCTATAGAATAGGGCCGTATAGCCGTCTGGGCCAGGACTTTTGCCAGATGGTAACGTATGTATGGAGCACGAAGTTCCTCCTCAGTAAAGAGTTCCTCCAAGGAGGTGAGAGAGTCCGCTGGGAGACGCGGGAAAGCAGTTTTGGATAGGTAGGAGTGGAGAGACATGGTATTAGTCTGTCGTGAAGGGAGGTTGTATAGTGTAGTATAGTATCTGCGAAATGCTTCTAGGATATCCTCAGTGAGATGGACTACCCGCCCCTCCCTATTCTTAACATGGGACACAAACAGGGAAGCCCTCCTGTCCCTGAGCGCACGCGCTAGGTACTTGCCCGGCTTATTACTCCACACATAGAAAGAGCTAGAGCAAAGTTGGCGATATCTACTGTGCCTATTATCCATTAATTGTAGAATTTCATGACATGTTGGGGTGAGTGCCCTCAAGTCGGACTCCAGGCCTGTGGATTTATGAGTAGCTTCGAGAGACGCGAGTCGTGCTAGGAGACTGGAGTCTGAGAGAGGACTCCCGCCTGAGGCGCGCACCGTGTTTTATTAAAATTCCCCGTAGCATACATTTCAGAGCTACCCATTGGGTTTGTGGGGCTGTTGGGTCGGATAGATGGGCCAAGGTAAACACCTCTATCGAGCGCTGTAAATCTGCCAGGCACAGGGAATCTGACAATAAAGATTAATTCAGCCTCCATGAAAGGGGGGGGGCGGGTGTGGTGCAGGAGGCAAAGGTCACAGTGGATAGGGGCATGGTCCGAGTGGAGGATGCTCCCCACAGAGGCCGAAACCACATACGGAGGAGGGAATGTTGGGAAGTATGTTAGTCGTGGGGTATAAAAGTTGGGGGGAAAAATGAAAGGTATCACGGGGGCCGGGTGCAAAAAACCCCCACACGTCCACTAAAGATGATGGCCCCATAGAACGGCCTGGGGGTTTCAAGGAGTGGGTTTTTAAGTTAAGTTTAGGTCACCCCCGAGCAAGATTCCCCCCGGGCGAAGCAAGTCAAGCTATCCCCGCGTTTTGGGTATGAAGGAGAGTTATTTTCCCCGTGTTGGGGCATTACATCACCCGGCCACTTTTTTAGGTAAAAACCCTGGTAACGGGTTGGACCCCCTTTTGCCTTCAGAACGCCTCAATTCTTCGTGGCATAGATTCAAAGGTGCGGAAGCATTCCTCAAGATTTTGGGTCCATATTGACATGATGGGATCACACAGTTTGTCGGCGCACACCATGATGCGAATCCCCCCCGTTCCACCACATCCCAAAGATGCTTATTGGATTGAGATCTGGTGACTGTGGAGGCCTTTTTAGTACAGTGAAAAATTTGTCATGTTCAAAAAACCCCGTCTGAGATGATTCCACTTTATGAAATGGGCATTTCCCGCTAAAGTAGCCCTCAGATGTTTGGGGGCATTGTGGTCATAAAGGGAGGGGGCTGGGCAGCAAATATAGGTAGGCTGTGGGTTGAACGATGCTCAATTGTACCCAAAAGGGGCCCCCAAAAAGGGGGCCAAGAAAATATTCCCCCCAACCCGAACCCACCAGCCTGAACCCCTTGATACAAAGGGAGGATGGATCCATGCTTTTATGTTGTTGACGCCAAATTCTGACCCCTACCTCCGAATTTCGCAGCAGAAACGAGATCATCCCAGGCAACGTTTTTCCAATCTCTATGTCCCAATTTTGAGGGGCTTTTGGGAAATTGGAGCCTAGTTTCCTGTTTTTTGCGGGAAAGGAGTGGACCCGGTGTGGTCTTTGCTCTGTGCCCATCTCTCAAAGTTCCCGTACTGGCTTTCGAGTGCTCTTCTGCATCCCTTTGGGTTGTAAGGGGGTGGCTTTTTGGGAGTCACTGTTGCCTTTCTATCAGCTCGAACCGTCTGCCCATTTCTTTGCCCTCTGGCATCAAAAAGGCTTTTTCCGCCACGGGACTGCCCGCTCACTGGTTTTGTTTTTTCTTTTTGGACCATTCTCTGTAAAACCCAGAGTGGTTGTGCGTGAAAATCCAGGGCAGCGTTTTTGAAATACCAACCACCCCTTCGGGCACCAAAAACCTCCCACGAAAAGGACTCAAATCACCTTTCCCCCCCCAACTGATGCTCGGTTTAAAACTGCGGAGTTTGTTTTGACCATGTCTACTGCCTAAATGCCCGAGTTGCCGCCATGTGTTTGGCTGTTAGAATTAAGTTTTTAACGAGCAGTTGGACAGGTGTACCTAATAAAGTTGCCGGTGAGTGTATATATTTGCCCTATAGTGCCCTAGCGTCCGCATCACAGAAGGTGTCTAGAATCTCAACGGGGAGTGACTTGTGGAAAAAAATGGCCACACCCTTGACCTTGGGGGTGGCTGCTTTTATGGACCAAAAGGGAAGGGACCCTTTGCGTTTGGATTGGATTTGGGGGGGTGATGAGTCATTGGAGACAGACATTTGAGATTTTTTTTTTTGTGTAAATGGGTTTCATAATTTTGATCTTTTTCTGGGGAATTAAAACCCCTTCACATTTAGGGATGTTAACCTGGGTTAGCCCTTCCTAGTGGCAACGATTAAGAAGCCAAGATCCCCCGAACTAAGAAGACTTGCCGAGAGCCAATTCGTTTGAACCTTAAAAAGATTAAAAAAAAACAGTAAAAGGGAAAAGAAATTTAGGCCAACAAGAAGGGCCAAAAAAAAAAAAGCTTGCAGATTTCTAACTGCAAGGACCCTTAAAGGGAAACATGATGGTCCATACTATGTGGGGGGGTAATGACCTTGGAGGCAGCTTTTCGATCGCCGAAAAGAGCAGGACAAGGAGAAATAAAGGGAAAAATGACTAAAAGTGTCTGGCTCACTAAACTGAGCCTTCAGGGCTCTGAGAAAACTTTAGAGATGGACGTTCCTGCCAGGGGAGAGAATAGAACCAGAACGTTGGGGTAAGGGGGGGGAAAAAGGGGGAAGGGGGAAAAAAGGGAGGGGAAACGGGGAAAAGGAGAGAGAGAAAAAAAAAAGGGGGGGAGAAGGGGGGAGGGGGTATGGCGAGTTAATACAGTAGATACCTGTCCCGGGCAGGACCCCACCCATCGAGTCCAGAGATGCTCCAATTGAAAATTTTCTACGCTGTTCTAACGGAAGGTAGAAACAGGTATTCTCAGTTGAGAGGGAAGGTAACTAGAAGGGTCTGGGACCACTACGTGATCCCGACCACAATATTCAATTTATCACGTCCTGAGAGACAGAGGGGAGGAGGGCGAGAGGCCCAATCTCAGGTGTGAAGGCAATAGCTGGCTAGCAGAAAGAAACCAGTCCTAAACATTGAACCGAATTCGCAGAAGAGGAACAGAGAAAGCAATAAGCCACAATCCTCCAACGGGGTGAGTAGCTGTTCAGCGATGCGGTCCCATCCTAGGGGGATGACTGTCCGGACTCCCCTGACGTCGTCTGGATCTCTGGGGTTTAGAGGCAGTTAGGTGAGGTCGAAGAGTCTGGTTGTCCAGGAGCGGTGGCCAGGAGGGAGACGGGGCAATTGAGAATGCCGCTGGCCAGTCCGGTAATGCCACCTCCGGGAGACCCAGAGTGGTGATGAAAGACGGCAAGTCCTCCATTGAGCGAAAGAGAATTAACTTGTCTTGTGATGACCTGTAGGGAAAAGGGAAACCCCCATCTATAGGGGATATTTCTTGTCTGCAGGACTGATAGAAGAGGTTTGAGCGCCGCCCTCAGTCTGAGGGTTCGCCTCGAAAGATCTGAAAATAAGCTCAATTTGAGACCCTCATATTCCACTTGAAGCAGGCGAGCTTTACGCATGATCTCCTCCTTGATGGTATAGTGGTCGATCCTACAGATAACATCCCGAGGGCGGGTGATATCCGTTCTTGGCGGTCGCAATGCCCTGTGGGCCCTATCGAACTCGATGAATGTATCTTCTGGCCGACCCAGGACATGGTTAAAAATCTTTGTCAGGATATTGGACAGTTCCACAGTTTTAACGGATTCTGGAAGACCTCGAAGCCTGATATTGTTGCGTCTATTTAGATTTTCCAGGTCATCTAACTGGACAGCTAGGTGAAGTTGGTTCGAGCTTTGCTCCTTCGCCGAGGCTTGTAGATTAGATATAAGGCTGTTAGTTTATTCCTGAGCCTTTTCTAGCTGATGCACCCTGGCTTGAAGGTCTGCTACATTCGATTGGACCGGACGAAGGTCTTGTCTCCATGCCTGCTGCATTTCACTAGCCAGGCGATGCATATCTTGCTTGGATGGTAGAAAGACAGGAGAGGGCCCTTTAATTTGGGTTTTGACTCTAGTGCGAGTCTGGCATCTTCGGGTGGCAGAAGACATGGGGTCTGGATGCACAGAGGGCTTGCCAGTGGTTGAGATACAGGGGACGCAGGAGCGCTGTCGCCCGCAGGGTGTAGTGGGCTGCCGCCCCAAGTCGAGGAATTTGGGCTAGAGGCCCAGGAGGCACCATCACGTGCAGGGCCCGCTGCAGACACAGCTATATCAGAGAAGGGCCTGGACCGAGTCAGGGCAGCAGGGGGGGGGCTCCCGGGGACAGAAGCTGATGGGACTACAGGGGGACGCACCCCTCTCTCCATGGGCACCCCGCCACCACCCCAAGCCACGTCCAGGGCCTCTCGGGGGGCCTGCGGGCCGAGCCGAGCCGCGTGAGGAAGCAACAGGAGTTGGCGTTATATGCTTCAGGGGTGCGTGATGGGACCCCCAGCTCGAGGGAGATCCTCCCACAGGTGTGGGGGCAAAGTCCTTTTCAGGGTCCCCTCGTTCAGCACCTTGCGTTGGGTGTAGAGGCCCAGCTGTTTTGTCAACTATTTGTGTGGGTCCTGAACGGCTTTAAAGAAGGCAACATCCAATGCTTTATTTACTTTATTATATGAGTAACTCAATGATTACATAAAACTACAAGAAGATAGTGTGATATTGTATATACTTTTGCATAATATAGATTATAAAGGCAAGGCACGCATAATATTGGTTACAAAGGCAAAGCATGCATAATATGGATTACAAATACTCACATCACATCTATATATGGGTCAAAGCTTCATCAGGCATCTTTTAAGCATCATCTATTGGCATCAGCCGGTAACTCGGACCAGCGACGATAGAGAGATAATCCTGAGATCAACACCGTGCACGGGTGCCCCCATATACAGGTCCAAGCTTCACCAGGCATCTTATCAGCATCATCTATCAATAACATCAGTTGGGAGAAGGGGCCTGGGATATCCACACTGTGGCGTTGAGGCGTCCCTCTATAGCCCACAGGTACAGCTACTTCTAACCTCGCAGCAAACTTTCCCAGCTTATATCTTACTTGAAACAAATGCCTGCGTAACCAAGTGTTACGCAAGCTGACAGATCAGTATTTTTTCCAGTATAAAGCCTCCCTCCTTCGAATGGCCAGTTCTTAAGAGGTTAACCCGGCACTGGAAAAATCCATGACTTGATGCTGTACACCTGGTTACCATGAATTCCCTCTAAACAATTACTACCCAGTGAAGTTTAGACCAGCACAGAGCTATGTGACTACTTGGTACAACGCTCCCACAACAACGAGGCCCTGATAACAACCCTCTGTGTCAATATACTGTTTCTCACAAACATTTACCAAGCACTAGGAAAATTACAGCTTAAAGACTAGCTATTATCATCTATAGTCCTTAAAGTGATACTGTCAATATGGATTCCGGATGGTCAATAAATCTATTAGCACTACACCAGCAAATGAACCCCGGATGACCGCTGAGTGTGTAGGGGGATCATGAGACCAGCGATGGTCTGGCTCGTCGGGGTCCTCCAAATCAAAGTCCTCTACAGCAGGTCGGTCTCCTGGGGACTGCATAACCCAGGCGATGATCAAGGAACCCCCAGCTCCCCCGATGGTGCAGTGGGGGTCTTCAGCTGCCCAGTTAATGGAGCTGTTTTGCGGGGTTAGAGCTTGACTATCCCCTCCCTGTATGACAGATGCTGCAGGGGAGCAGGAAGGCGCCAGGCCGGGGGGCCCTGATGTAGCCCCAGTGTTCTTATCAAGGACAGGGGCCGGACACTGGCTGGCGTTGGGAGCATTCAGAGGGGAGAGACGAGGAGTCCCCTGAACACACTGACCTTGTCCTCCGGGATGTACACCGCCGGGCTCCGCATCGAGCATAGTCGCATCCTACAGAGCCTGCGATGTGGGACCGCGCGTTCTGTGCTGTGATGCGGCTGCTCCGTGTCCCGATGTGGGACCGCGCGCACTGTGCTGTAATGCGGCTGCTCCGTCTCCCGCCTGCTGCGGGTCTCCGGCCGGTAATAGCAGACTTTTCTGTGCGGCTGGGGAAGTCGGAGTTCTGGAGTGAGCGTCCGGGGCTGTCGGGCAGAGAATAGGAGGCTGCGTTGAAGCCCGGCTGTTAGACCGCGTGGAGGGCGCACAGCAAGATGGCGCCTGAGGGCCCAGCAGGCCGCCGGATGATTCCGCTTCTCCTAGCCCCTGCAGGGGCGCGAAAAAGTTGGAGATGGTGAGTCCCACAGAGTCCACAGGGGTGCCGGAGGCAGTAGCTGCCTTTTTGTTCCGTTTTTGGCCCATTTGGAGTAACTAGAAGCGGAGATAATGCTTGTCCCTGGAGGAGCTCCTGTAAAGCACGTATTGTCCCTTACATAGCTAGGCCACGCCCCGATGGGACAAGACTTTTTGATCAGTTTTAAATCCATTTTTTGGAAGGCAGAGTGAAGAAAATACTGCAATCCTAGTATGGGTTTTTATTTTTATTGTTAACAGCGCTCACTTTGCAGTATCCGTAATAAGTTTGCTTTAATCTGTGGGTCGATACGATTACGGCGATACCCAATTTATATATTTTTTTTTATGTTGAAGCACTTTAAAAAAAAAAAAAAGTGTTTTTAGTGTGTAAAAATATTTATGCATCGCTATCTTCTGAGAGCCATACTTTTTTATTTTCTGTATACAGAGCTGTGTAAGGACTTTTTTTTTTCGGGATGAACTGACGTTTTAATTGGTAAAATTGTTGGTGTTTTTAGGAGTTTTTGATCACTTTTATTCCATTTTATGTGCTGCGGATGAACAAAATTTTAAATTTCTGTGATTTTTTTTTTTTTTTTTTTTTACGCCGTTCACCGTACGGATAAATTAACATGACAGATTGATAGGGCAGGTCGTTACGCACGCGGCGATACCAATATGGGTACTTTATTTATTTTTGATCTTTTTTGGGGCGATTGGCGTTTGTAAAGGGGAAAAGGGTGGTGTCGTGTTTTTTATTTTATTTTTGGGTGTTTGGTTTTACTTGTTTTTCACTTTTTTCACTTTTTTTAATTTTTCCATTTTTTTTTTACTTTTCTTTAGATCTTCATTAAATTTAGGAATCAATGCCACAGCTTGTTGCTGTGCACGGGTTTCCCTATGGTAACTGTCGTCACGTTTGCCGGGCCGTGCCCACAGGGCACAGCCGGGCATCGTGACGTCACAGAAAACCGGAGGGCATTCTATGCCCTCCATGCTGTCTGTCAGCACCACCCCAGCAGCGCGATGTGGGGCTGCGGTTGCCGACAGAGACGCAGGGGGAAAGCGATCTACTCCTGTGTCTCTCTTAGTTATTGCGCCCCCGATGGTTTGCGATAATTAAGGGTTAACCGCCCCCGCCCCCCCAAACCCGGAGCGATCTCGGGTCGGGGCCGCCCGTGCGGGATGTCAGTGTAATTTTAAAGCTGGACACCCGCGCCGATCGTGCGAACTCTGCTTTAGAGTTCGCGCGATCCTCAGGACGTATGCATACGTCCAGGGGCGTGAACCCCCAAACCACCTGGACGTATGCATAGGGGTTTTCTTACCATGCTGAGTCACAAGCATCTTCACACTCACTCTGCCTTTGTCAGGATGTGGGTGATTCTATAGCAGTGATTGACATATTTAGCTCCCCCATAATTAGCTGAGACATTACAGAGACGTAAGTGTATGAGATTTAATCTTCAGTAAATAAAGCTAAGTGCTCTGAGGAGTGAAAGCAATTGCTCATCTATTAACAAAAGCTAATTTTGTTAGAGATAATGAGTATGATCCATAATGAGTATGATCCGTAATGATATCACTCCCTGCTCCCTCTCTCTCTTTAATCAGGAAGGAACATATGGTGGCAACCAGAGAAATTTCTCTCATCTCATGACCAAGGTAAAATCAAAAGACTAATGTATTTAGAAAGTCTTCAATTACCTGTCCATACGTGTTGTAAGCTAATCTATGTAGTCAGAAAACCTCTTTAAGTCTTTGTTACTTAAAGGGGTTGTCTCACTACAAGGATTGCTTTTTATGTTAAAGATCTTGCAAAAACAGGTCCTTTTGCAATATATGTCCATTAACAGTGTCCTACCTATTCCAAGATATCCCCTCTTGTATGGGCTGCATCAGCTCCTCAGGTCGCTATAGCTACAGACCTGATTGATCTCTCCTGATAGGCTGCCAGTGCTGATTGCTATAGCTACAGACCTGGCTTCTACTGCAGCCTAGTGGAAGCCAGTAAACACACCCCTGAATTCAAAATGAAACCAAGAAAACAGGACTGAGGTAAGATGAATCAATGTAGTGAGACAACCCCTTTAAGTACCTGTGTCAGAAAAAAAAACACGCTATAGTTCATACTAAGGACTACCACATGGATTCCCATTGAAAATAATTGGATGGAGATTTCTTGCGGATTCTAATATGAAATCTGCATCAGAATTCACATTCAGAAAACTCTTTATGAACGTACCCTAAATGGCCAGCATATTCCACAGCACGTTGCAATTCAGGCAGTAAATATACAAACAAAACCAAATCGTTCAAAATACCAAATGACTCAACTATTCAGATGAAAAATGAGGACGCAGACATCATATACAAAACAAGGTAATACACATGTAGCTGCATGAACCATTCACCAAGACAGTATTTGTGTAAATTATCTTAAAAAAGTGAGTACACCCCTCACATTTTTGTAAATATTATGTTATTTTTTTTCTTGGGAAAAACGGAAGTTTAAAAAACCCCTTTTGTTAAAAATTTTAAAGTAGTCAGTGTACAGCTTGTAAAAACAGTGTTATTTGGTGTGTGGCCCAAATTTAAGAATTGTCCAACAGCTTTTTTCAATGTTTTTAAACCCAAGAAAAGTATTTTTAAAATATGTACCCAAAAAACTTTAAAAAAGTGTGGTACGTTTTTTGGTTTCGTTTTTTTTGTGCAGAAAGGGTACCCTTTTGGGTTTTAAATAAGATGTCTGATGCGTAAAAAGGATCAAAAAATTTGGACGGGGCAGCTGAAAATAGCAACTTTAGCCTGCATGGTTACTTTTCCCCTCAAACTTTCCTGCCCTGTGGGAAATGTGTCCCGCAGGAAATCCCATTTTCCCGTCAGAAATTAAGGAAAATTGCACCCCATGCTGGGTTTACATATGCTCTTTTTAATCCTTTATGGTGCTGTTGCAGCTGGGTTTCAAAAACCTTTGGGGGAAATTTTTTTTAAATGTAACCCCCCAAAAGGGGTACTTGCAACGTATTTATTAATTTTAGTGTGAACTTATGCTACTACTGCACATTGTAAAGGAAATATATGGTTATGTAAGTTTCTAGATGGTGGAAACACAAAAAGTTCAGGTTATGATTCAGACAGAAAAAGGGGAGATGTTAGAAAAAAGGGTAACAAATAATCATGGTGCCCTTTTGGGGGGTGCAGGGGGGAAAAATTTATTGGATAACTGGGTGTCAAAACCGCTTGGAGAAAGGTTTTGGGCCCCTGTTTGGGGGAATAATTTCTTTGTACTCCATATTGGGGCCCCTCCACTGTCTTTAAAAACCCCTCCCCTTGCATCATAGGAATGGCAGAAAGAACTGGCCACGGGCCGGGTTTTTTTCCTTTAAAATAAGCCGGGGTTTTCCCAAACTGCGGGCCCCCCAGCTGTTTGGGGAAAATACAACTCCCATCATGCCCAATGGTTTTATATAAATGATCATGGGGGTTGTGTTTCCCCAAAGTGGAGGGGCCCCAGTTTGAAAACCCCCGGGGGAATTGTAAGCTATCTCAATTGCGGCACTCAATAAGCTATTTTACCCTGTAAGCTTTTCAATTGTGACGCCCTACAAAAAAGAGCCCCTTTGTTATTGATATTATTTGGTTTTTTGGTTTTTACTGGTTGGCAGTAAAAACCCACCAGTGGCATTAATAAACATATAGTAATGATATGTAGCGGTATTATTTGGGGTTTTTTATTTTGTTGTTGTTTGAATTAAAGGGCTGGGTATATGGGTTTTGGGAGTAATATTTCCCAGTGACACTCAAAGTGGCCGTATTTTTTGGCCCTTATTACTTACTTTAACTCACAAAAATTTTGACAAAAAAACCAACAAAAACTAAATCCGTTTTTAGGGACAAATTTCATTTTTTTTTTTTCCCCTTTAAAAATTTTTTTCTTTTTCTGGAGTTGGGGGTTTCAGAGAGGGGGTTGGCGGGGGCTGAGGTTTTTGGGGGGGAATTTGGGAGAGTTGGCGGGGATAGGATGGGCCCGACTCTTCAGCTGTATGGGCCCTGAAAAATTTTTGAAGGCGGGGCTGGGGATTTTCTGGAAAAACCCCAAAATCTGTAATAGTTTGTCCAATACTGCTCTGTTTAAAACAGTAAAGTTTTGGGGAGGGAAATTGTAGTTTATCTGTGAAAAAGGCCCCAAAAGCAAGGGAAAAAGAGAAGACGAGAAAAAAGTAGAGCCCAAAAAATTTATATATTAGGCTATGTTACCGGCTTAAAATGGGCCCGTATTTCGGCCCTAAATTGCGCCGGGGTGTGCAAATTACCCGGGTGAAACGGCCCCCTTTATTTCGGTTTTTAATTTCACA
>JAODAL010002157.1:0-204233 GCA_025379985.1 Phyllomedusa bahiana | reverse complement strand
GGGGGTTTAGATGGGGGACCTGTCCCCCCCTTTTTGGGTGTAGTATAGAGGACCGTCACCTCCTGTGGGGTGTAGTATAGAGGATCTGTGAGCCCCTTTTGGGTAGTTAAGGACCTGTCCACCTCCTGTGTGGGTATTAAAGGATATGTAGCTCTCCTGTGTGTGTGAAATAAGGATCTTCGCTCTTTTGGGGGTGTAGTATAAGGAAAATCTGCACTCTCCTGGGTGTGGTATAAAATGTGCAGCTCTCCTGTGTTGGTATAGAGGACTGTCAGCCTCCGGGGTGTAGTTAGAGGATCTTAGTAAGAGGACTTCACTCCCCTTGGGGTTTGTATAGAGGTGGTTTCACTTGAAGCAGGCATGGGAAATCTAATTAGTAACACTTTGTGTGGGAATGTCTTGGCTTTGCCCAAAACACAACTTTCCATTGGAACCCACGTGGATTCCGTG
Organism: Phyllomedusa bahiana; assembly: GCA_025379985.1. Taxonomy (NCBI): domain Eukaryota; kingdom Metazoa; phylum Chordata; class Amphibia; order Anura; family Hylidae; genus Phyllomedusa; species Phyllomedusa bahiana. Next base: position 203,783 of record JAODAL010002157.1, on the reverse strand, counting down.
AAGTAAATCCTCTGCATTAAGCTCCATAGAAATCCTTCCGTCTGTGTTTTCGTAAAACAACGTAGATCGCGCTCATTGATTGGAAACCACATGGACAGTTACCATTGAGGTCAATGGGGATGGCTGCAGCGCTAGTGTAAAACCCATCCCAAACCTCATAGAGGTGAATGGGGCTCATTGCTGACTGTACCTCTGACGTAAAAAAGCAACCCAAAAAATCCTGTAAAAATATGCTTGGATTCCACCATGTCTTACACATTTTTTTAAAAACGCAGCCCTTCCCCTTTTCACACGGCTTATTGCCGGCGTAATTGTGGGGAGGGATTTCGGCCCGCAATTACGCCGGCAGCCGTGCAGGGAGGGAGGGGGCCTGCAGCTCGCCGGCCCCATAGACAATGCATTATCTACGGCGTGTACGCGCCGTAAATAATGTGCATGTCACTTTCTCCCCCCGCGGCGGATCCGCTGAGCGGGGAGAAGAGACTGAATCCATAGTTCTCTATGAGAGCAGTGTATTACCGTAATTACTGGGACGGATTGGAGCCGTACTGCAGCACAAATACGGCTCCAATCAGCGCCCAAATAAGCCGTGTGAACGAGGCCTTAGGCTATGTCTACACAGCGCAGGTTTTTGATCAGATTTCTGGCAGATTCAGTACTTAGAATCCACTGAAATTCCGACTGAACCTAGTGCTGTGTAGCCCTCAATAGAAAATCCGTGCAGATTGTAGTGAGGATTTGTAAACCGCTGGCCACGTGGCGGCAGATAGAACACGTTCTATCTTCTCGGGATTCCCATAGCCTCAATGCACGGAGCTGGGTGCAATCTGGAATCACACCCTCTTCTTTCTTGCGCACAAACCGTGGTGTGGCGAAGTTAAAATCCCGCCAGGTTTCTGACGGTATTATAACTTTAATATTGTAGACATAGCCATAGATGCAGAAGTATTCAGACTTTAAAATGATACATTTTTGCAGTATCATTATTTTTTTTTTTTTTTTACAAATAAGCTCAGACTTTATCCCAAAAAAGTGATCGCTAGTAGAACAGTGTCAAAAACAAAATCTCCAAATCCTATGGTTAGGTAAAAGCATGAAGTAATTCCTGCACAAAGTGATACATGGCAGTTGTGTCAGGAAGGTCAGAACTGGCTGCAGCAATGGTAAGGGGTCAAGGACACAGCCCTATCTCCTGCTCCTAAATATATGCAGAAAACAGAGAATGGCCCTCGCCTCTGCTTTTTTACATACAGCATCTCACAAAAGTGACTGCAGCCCTCACATTTTTTGTAAATATTGTATTATATCTTTTCATGGGACAAAACTGAAGATAGGACGTTGATACAATGTAAAATGTACAACTTGTATAACAGTGTAAATTTGGTGTGCCCCCAGAATAACTGAACACACAGCCATCAATGTCTAAGCTGCTGGCAACAAAGGTAAATACACCCATAAGTGAAAATGGTCAAATTGTGCCCAAAGTGTCAATATTTTGTGCGACCACCATTATTTTCCAGCACTGCCTTAACTCTCTTGGGTATGGAGGTCACTAGAGCTACACAGGTTGCAGCCACAGGAATCCTCTTCCACTCCTCCATGGAGCTGGTGGATGTTAGATGCCTTGCCCTCCTCCACCTTCCATTTGAGGCTGTCTCACAGATGCTCAACAGGGGTCAGATTTGGAGAAATGTATGTCCAGACTTGTCTTTGTACTCCTCACCTGGTTGCCGCCACACATGCCAAATCAGAACCAAATAAGTTTATCTTGGTCTCATCAGACTACAGGACATTGTTCCAGTAATCCAGGTCCCTAGTCTGCTTCTCTAGCAAAATACGGGCTTTCCTCCTGGGACGACAGCCATGCAGACCAATTTGATGCAGTGTATGGTCTGAGCACGAACAGGCTGACCCCTTTAACATCTGCAGCAATGCTGCCAGCACTCATACATCTAGTTTGAAAAGACAATCCCTGGATATGACTGAGCACCTGCACTCAACTTCTTTAGTCGACAATGGTGAGGCCTGATCTGAGCGGAACCTGTCTTGGTCACCGTGCTCCCCATTCACACCTGAGAACTTGTAACACTAATAAGACACATGACACGGTGAAGGGAAAATGGCAAATTGGGTACAGTTTGTCTGTCTTCACTTAAGGGTGTACTCACTTTTGTTGCCAGCGGTTTAGACATTGATGGCTGTGTTGAGTTATTTTGAGGGCATACCACATTTTATACAAGCTGTACATCGACTACATTGTGTCAAAGGGTCATATCGTCAGTGTTGTCCCATGGAAAGATATAATACAATAGTCACAAAGATGTGAGGGGCGTCCCCACTTCTGTGAGATAAAGTGTGTTGCGTAATTCAGATGTATAAAAGGAAATAAAAAAGCACCGTGTGTGAATTGTGCCGTTCCCACCCGTAGGACATTTTACGTTTCTTTTTTATGCTCCTTTAGATTAAAATACCAGTTTTATGCAATTAAATGCACATAAAAAAACTGTGTGTGACCCCAGCCTGGAGCAGATAAAGGGCTCTTGAGCTGTACTGGAGAATACAATCTACTGTTCCCTGTTATCAGCCATGTGGGTGACTATACTGCCCTTCAGTAGTGAATCACGTGCCCAAGACCTCAGAAAAATGTCCCTTGCACGTTTATCAGTAATGCTCCGGCTTCTCCCCTTGATTACATTTCTGTAATGGGATTATTTAATGGGATTACATGGGGTATAATGTCATTTATTTACAAGTCTTTCTTTGTTCACCTTAATTAGCCCTCTGATTAAATTATATGGCTCACGGAGAATACACAGCATTGTATTGTGCTCTTATTGTTCCAAAAATGGTCTTACAAAGGTGGATCTTGTGTTATCAGTGAGGGAGGTTGGAAGAGAGAAGATGGGAATCTCCATGGGCATTGTGCTGCTGAGCCAGTTATACTCTGCTGATATCTGCTGCGACATGTACTGGAGCCCGTCATGTGTAATTGTGTCTGGAGAGCTGCCGTAGCTAAGCCTATCATGTGTGATACTCTGCAGACTCCCATAGTTGTGTCTGCTGAACTAGTGTAGCTGAGCTTATGGTGTGATATTCTGCTGAGACCAGGTCATGTGTAATTGTGTCTGGAGAGCTGGCGTAGCTAAGGATATCATGTGCGATACTGTGTGGCTCAGCTGTTGCATCTGGACACATCAGATGTAATGTCTGCTAAGCCTGTGTATCTAAGCCTGTCAGATGTAATACTGTCTGCTAATCCTGTGTATCTAAGCCTGTCAGATGTAATACCGTCTGCTAAGCCTGTGTATCTAAGCCTGTCAGGTGTAATACCGTCTGCTAAGCCTGTGTTTCTAAGCCTGTCGGATGCAATACCGTCTGCTAAGCCTGTGTATCTAAGCCTGTCAGATGCAATACCGTCTGCTAAGCCTGTGTATCTAAGCCTGTCAGATGCAATACCGTCTGCTAAGCCTGTCAGATGCAATACCGTCTGCTAAGCCTGTCAGATGTAATACCGTCTGCTAAGCCTGTCAGATGTAATACCGTCTGCTAAGCCTGTCAGATGTAATACCGTCTGCTAAGCCTGTCAGATGCAATACCGTCTGCTAAGCCTGTCAGATGCAATACCGTCTGCTAAGCCTGTGTATCTAAGCCTGTCGGATGCAATACCGTCTGCTAAGCTTGTGTATCTAAGCCTATCGTGTGTAATACCAGGGCTGTGGAGTCCGCAAGTCAAAGCCCCGACTCCGACTCCTCAATTTCCTAAACCTCCGACTTAGACTCCTGACTCCCTCATACATGGCGCATGTTTAAGTGATAACTTTACTGTAGTAAAATGGTAATATCAGGCTGTTTACCACCTTATGATACAATAATCAAGATATTTAGGAAGAACAGACACTGACAAGCAAAAGGGTAACAATGTTTTGATCTTTTGAACACTTGTGGCTAGAGTTGAAGAAAAAGCTGTATTTGTATCCAAGTCCAGTGTGGAAGAGACCTGGGATCAGATTTTGGTCAAGATGTGCTTGAATCTGATTCAGAGCCCAGAAGGATTCAGGCAGTATTGAAAACCAAAGGTGGGTTTCCCAAATACTAACAAAATAATAAAAATTAACATTTTGATTTTTAGGAGCAAAACAGTAACAATGCAGTTACAGGAAAGAATCTGCAGAACTAAGCAGATGCTAAATACTTGCAAGTCACATTTATATTCTACTTCTTTGAAAGCAGGTGAAAAATGTTGCTGAACTCTGTTTGCCCTGGGAGCAGAATCTTTTCCCCTGGGGCAGCGCTTTGCCTGCACCATGTCATCAATTACACTCCTCATGTGATGAGGCTGAAGATATGGGAGCAGTAGCACTGGCCGCACCCAACTCCTCTTGCTCTTTGCACTGCATCGAACAAACTGGACCAACTTATTATATATTTTCGGAGTCGGTCCATTTTATGACGACTCCGACTCCTGCAAAATAGGCTCCGACTCCACAGCCCTGTTTAATACCTGTATCTAAACCTATGTTAAAGAAGTTGTCTCACTACAAGGATTGCTTTTTATGTTAAAGATCTTGCAAAAACAAGTCACTTTGTAATATATGCCCATTAACAGTGTCCTACCTATTCTGAGATATTCCCTCTTGTATTGGCTGCATCAGCTCCTCTGGTCACTATAGCTACAGACCTGTTTGATCTCTCATGATAGGCTGCCAGCACTGGTTGCTATAGCTACAGACCTGGCTTCTACTGCAGCCTAGTGGAAGCCAGTAAACACACCCCTGAATTCAAAGTGAAACCAAGAAAATAGGACTGAGGTAAGATGAATTAATGTAGTGAGACAACCCCTTTAAGCCTATGGTGTGATCTCTGCTTGAGACCATGTCGTGTGTAATTGTGACTGGAGAGCTGGTGTAGCTATCAAGTGTAATACGGTGCAGCTTAGCTTCTGTATCTAAGCCTATGTTGTGTGATACTTTCTGGGCTAGTGTAAGACATTTCATTTCACATGTGTTTATGGTGTTCAGCTTTTCTTGTTCCAGATTCAATGTTTAAGCAAAACTTAAAGGAGTTGTCTCCCTTCAGAGTTTCAGTGAATGCATGAATGAAATACTCTGCCACTTCCTGGTTCAGACTGACTCATTTGCATACAGCTCCATGCTTGTACAGCTCTGTGCCCTGCTATGCTTTCAGATGCTAATTAGATCAGATTAGCTTCTCAAACTACTAACAGGACTTCTTATCTGATCCCTCAAGCAAAAGCCCTAATTACAGTTCTGTTTATTTTACATAAATCAAGCTTTTTACTGCTGAGCAGCACAGGACACTGCCATGACCTGTGTGATGACTCACTCACTGCTATCTCATAAAACAAACAGCAGGGGGAGAATTGTTTACAGGTCAGTTACTGAGGGAACTGAAATAGCCAGGGAGGTCATAAATTCACTTGTATCTCCTTAGGGAAAACAGAGGAACAAAGCAATATATTTGGAAAATGTCTTTATTTTGTGTTCCCTACAATTTGAAAGCTATTCTTTGTAGCGAGACAACCCCTTTTAAGCAAGGTTCATTGTGAGAAGGAAAAACGTCATTTTTTTTCAATAAAAATCAAGGTTGACCCGTGACTTTGACCAAATTCTTCATTTTGGCCTGCTGTGTATTTGAGTTTGTCACCCCAGATATATACTAACTCTAGAGAGATCAAGGCATTCATCTGGCTATGCAGACATTAGCCATGTTGGCCCTCATTTGCTATTGTGATTGCACCAAAAAAGTGTCTTAAAATGCACCAAACAGTTGCACATTTTTGGTACATGTCGCAGGCACATCTATTTTGGGCTGTAGATGCTTTTTGCACACTGTGTGACATGGGGGCGGGGCTTTGTAAAAGTGGGCATGACCACAAAGAGTCAAAATTCATGCCAAAAATCCACCAGAATTCTGTTAGCCCAAAAAAAATTGGTCTGAAGCAGCACCAAATGTATCAATTGGCTTAAGCCACTGTGATAAATTCGATAGTTTTTTAGACGGCCTAAGTTAACGCTGTTGAACTTTTCTATAGCGATGATAAGGGTATGTTCACACGATTAAATAGGCGTATAGCAGCGCGCACTGTGTGCATTGCTATACACCCGCAGCTTCAGAAGGACGTGCTGGACAGCGCATCCCTCTGAAGCTGTCACTGACAATCACTCTCCCCAGCGCGTATTTGCCGGGAAGAATTGACATGTCAGCGCTTTCCCCGGGTGCATATTGTGCGCGGGGCGGGGGGGGGTGGGGGGGGAGGGAGGGTGGAGAGGGGGGTGGGGGGGGGAGAGAAACGGGTAATCTTAGTTCTCAATGAAAGATATGAATTACCGTAATGCCGGCCCGTACTTCAGGAGTATAGAAGCGCAATTACGCACTGAAATACGGACCGACTACATTGTGTGAACATACCCTAAATGAAGGCCGTTGACTTTGGGGCGACATCGGCTTGTTTCAGTAGGAGCAATGACAAAGATTTCTATAAAGTAATTTGGGATCCAAGAAAAATTCGGGGTGCTTATTTTTCTTAATTCTGGTATCTTTACTCTTTTAAGCAGATTATGCTTAAACCATGGCACAAGTAGAGAAGAAAGTGGGGCTCCTCCGAAAGTCGTCCGCCTCCAAGAAGCCCTTGAAAGAGAAAGTGGTGTTGATGTACGATGAGATCTTTACGGTGAGTTGTTTTTCTAGATTTATACTCCTATTTCTGTGGCCCCGGTTTTAGCATCGCTTTGCTTTTTTGTAGCACTCTGCATAGAAGCAGGTACTATAGTACTTTGTTATTTTTTTATCCCATTAAGGGATAAGTATTGTTCCACTTTTCTTTTTTTTTTTTACACTGAATGCTAATATATTACAATCTGTGTCAGTATCACACCAGTTGCTGTCAGGACAACACGCAGTGTGCCCTGACAGTAGGCTTACTATACAGAGAGCCCTGGAGCTACTCTAGGTCTCCAGGGCTGGCTTTCTAGACATTCTCCAGGCTCCTTTGGGTATAGAGAATATCAGCAACCAAATTGGGTGGGGTAATTCCCTTTGATCCTGCCACAGTCACAGATTGCAGCAATCACAGGGTGAAACAGCGGAGATGAACGTTTCCTCCCGTCCCTGTCGTGCACAGAGACTGCTCTAGGAACAGAGCTGCTAACTCGTCCATAATTGGGAAGTCCCACAATTGCAAAACTGATTTGAGTGAACTAAATAAACTAAAAAAATAAAAAAAAAAATGGAATACAGACTTTAAAAAAACAACAAAAAAAAAGTAAACTTTTTTGACCTGAAACTATTTAAAAGAAATCTAATCTAAGAATTACATAAAAATAAAACCTTAGGCATTATGGGGAAGAAAGGTGAAAGGTGAAAGTAGTAGAATTAAGAGTGTTACGGTTTTCAAACCCCAATGTATTAAAATAAATTGTCTTGGGCAGGGTTCACAAAGTGTTTTTTGATGTGTACATTGTATCAGGATTTATAAGCCAAAACCAGGAATGGGTCCAAAACACTGTAGAGAGAAAAACTTTCCCATTGTACTTTCTGTAGGTTTTATTCTTGATTTTGACTTAAAAAAATACTGCTGCAAAACAGGCATCACAAACAGTGGGATCTCCGTCTTAACTCCTCCCCGACATTGGATGTAATCAGTCGGGTAGGGGTTAACGCAAATAGAGTTCGCACGATCGCCGCGGGAAACCAGCTGTACATCACGCCTGACATCCCGCAGCATCGGCCTAAGCAGAGCTTACTGGGATCACCGTTACAGGCCCCTTGGGGGAAAAAGAAAAAAAAAAAAAAAAAAAAAAAAAGGGAAAGTGCGAAAAAGAAAAAAAGTAAAACACAAAAGCTGAAATAAAAACACGTACACTGCCCTTTACAAACAAAATAAAAAATAAAGTACACTTATTTGGTATTGCCACGTGGTAACCACTCCCAAAAAATCTGTCTGTATTTTCCCCGCATGGTGAACACGTAAAAAAAAAAAAAAAAAAAAACACACCAAACAACGTCACAGAAAATCGCGTGTTATCTCGCAGCACATAAAATGGAATTAAAAGCGATCAAAAAGACATCGAAATGCCAGTGGCACCAGTTCATCATCAAAGTGCTTCAACATAAAAAAAACTATAGAAGGGGGTTTCCCGAAATGTATCGCCCCACAGGAAAAAACAAACTTGTCACAATACTGCCGGTGGCCCCTATTAAAAATTTATTAACAAAAAATTTGGATTTTAAAAGCGTCAAAAAGCCTGGCCCCCACAAGAGTGATACCAATAAAAATGTAAAACTCATCCTGAAAAAAAATAAGCCCCTTCATAGCTCAGTTCACAGGAAAATAAAACCGTTATGTCTCTCAGCCTATGGCGATGCAAAAAACGTGTTTATATTGTGTAAAACATATAAAAAAATTTACAAAAATTGAGTATCGCTGTAATTGTATGAACCTGCTGAGTAAAGCTAGCATGTCATTTATACTGCACGTTGACCACTATAAAAAACACTAGCAGGATTGCTGTATTTTGTTCAAAACTCCTCACAAAAACCTTGATAAAAAGTGATCAAAGTGTAATATGAACTGCATAATGGTACCAATAAAAAAAAAGTAAATTTTTCCCCGCAATCGCGGATAAAAGCCCCCCCTTCACATTGGCTTTCACAGATTCCACCCGGGAAACCCGGGAAAGGAAGGTTGTTAAGCCAATGTTTTGGGGCCCGGGGACCCGGGTGGAAAACCCTGCGTGGGGACGTGGGATGTGCAGGGTTTTCCATGGCACTTGTCAAATTTTCGGGGTTTTTCAGGCGGTCTGAAAAACTGCAAAACCGGCTAAAAAAACCGGCCAAAAACCACGTGCCGTGGGGACATGCCCTAACTGTGCAAGAGCAGCAACTTCTTTGTTTTGAACAAGTAGCTCTGGGAGCTCTATCAGACATTTATGGCATATCTTACTAATTATGCCATTAAAGGGGTTGTCTCGCCACGCTGTTTCACAGAGCCAAACAGTTCAAATTTATGCTTACACTTTTCCCGGTCAGACTGCGGTGGTTTTTATGCATAATTTTATTAGCTTGTATTTTAGCTTTTGTTAATCTCCTGCACTCTGTCGTGCAAACTTTGTGCAGAGAGCTACAGAGCTCAAAGTAATCAAAGAAAAGTAATTAGTCTCCTTTGTTTGTTAGCAATAACACAATCGGTTCTCAAGCTGCCAACAGTCTTGCGTGGCGACCTCAGGTGAATTCACTCCCTGCTATCAAATAAGACAGAGCATAGAGAGAAAGGGATAGTACGATGGTAACCAGAGAAACGTGTGCACTCGCAGCTGATAAAATCTCTCCTATCCTTTAAAAGCAAAAAAAAAAAAGCAATTTTATGGAAAAAAATCATAAGGTGGACTGCCCGGGGCTTGAGTTACAGCGTGTTATATAATGGGTTCCTTTGTTTTCTTACTTTGGCTCTGTGCACTCTGCACTTATAGTAACTTCCCCTTTTATGTCAGTGCTTTTAGAAAGCTATGAAAAGGGTGAAATTTTTAAAACTGCCATAGAAGCAGCCCCAGCCTAACCCGGGGTGGCTGCATGAATTGCTTTTTGGGTCTGAACCTCGTGGTGAGACAACCCCTTTAATAACGGTAATATCCATTTGTCCTAACAGGGCATTGGGGCAGAGGGTGTCTTTGTGAGACAACCCCATCTACTTGAATGCTATTTCTGGCGGGTAGTTACCACCTGACTCTGCTGTCATTATCAAATGCTGTATATTCTGAATTGTTGATTTTCATATGGCAAAGGTAATTCCAACTATCCATGGCAATGAAAAATTTCGACCAAACGTGTTGCCATGGTTTTTTTTTTTTTTTAAAATTTTAAAAAGAGAGGCCCTAATCATAGGTTTGATGGAGCGTGCACTCATTCTGAGCAGATTGTTTAGGTCTTCGGGAATGGCATTGTTCAGCACCGCAAGTAACACAAGCGCCTGTGCGGCTGCAGTGACGAGAGCCATTGTTTTCTATTAATTCCTGCTGATCGTGTTCTAGGGTGTTTTTTTAATTCTTTTTTGAATAAAATTCACAGCTCCGGTTGCCGGAAAAGATTAGATGCACAGATGTTTATGAAGATATGGTGGCCTCTGTGGCCGGCTGATGGTGGACGTCATGAATGTAGCGCACTCTAGATGGACCTCAACTGAGACAGTAGTGCTGTTGGCCTGAGTTGTCTCTAACCTGTGGCTCCTCTGCTGTTGTGAACCTATGGGACTTGGCATGCTCTAAAAGGATGTAGTGTGCAGCAGCCCTCTTTAACCACTGGCTTTTGTGTTACCAGACGCCCCAGTTTACTTCAGTAGCAGTGATGTTGAACCTGTGCCTCTAACTATTGTAGCCCTGTCCTGACAACTAGCGGTGCTCCGCATTCTCCAGATGTTAAAAATCTACAACCCTTGCCCTTATGGGAATAGTAGTTTAAAGGGGTGTTATTGTTTGAGCTGCTCATGCTGTTCAGTTAATTTTCTCAGATTGAGTTTGAAATCCAGGGGCGTGTCTCTCCTCTCAGCAGGCGTGCCTCTCCTCTCAGCAGGCGTGCCTCTCCTCTCAGCAGGCGTGCCTCTCCTCTCAGCAGGCGGGCCTCTCCTCTCAGCAGGCGAGCCTCTCCTCTCAGCAGGCGGGCCTCTCCTCTCAGCAGGGGGGCCTCTCCTCTCAGCAGGCGTGACTCTCCTCTCAGCAGGCATGCCTCTCCTCTCAGCAGGCGTGCCTCTCCTCTCAGCAGGCGTGCCACTCCTCTCAGCAGGCGTGCCTCTCCTCTCAGCGGGGCGTGTTTTTCTCCTCCAGCAGGCGTGCCTCTCTCCTCACAGGCGTGCCTCTCCCCCTCAGCGGGCGTGCCTCTCCTCTCACAGGCGTGTCTCTCCCTCTCAGCAGGCGTGTCTCTCCTCTCAGCAGGCGTGTCTTCCTCTCAGCAGGGGGTGTTCTCCTCTCAGCAGGCGTGTCTCTCCTCTCAGCAGGCGTGTCTCTTCTCTAAGCAGGCGTGTCTCTCCTCTCAGCAGCGTGTCTCTCCTCTAGCAGGCGTGTCTCTCCTCTCAGCAGGCGTGCCTCTCCTCTCAGCAGCGTGCCTCTCCTCTCAGAAAGGCGTGCCTCTCCTCTCAGCAGGCGTGTCTCTCCTCCAGCAGGCGTGCCTCTCCTCTCAGCAGGCGTCCCTCTCCTTCAGCGGGCGGCCTCTCCTCTCAGCAGGCGTGCCTCTCCTCTCAGCAGGCGTGCCTCTCCTCTCAGCAGGCGTGCCTCTCCTCTCAGAAAGGCGTGCCTCTCCTCTCAGCAGGCGTGCCTCCCTCTCAGCAGGCGTGCCTCTCCTCTCAGCAGGCGTGCCCTCTCCTCTCAGCAGGCGTGCCTCTCTCTCAGCGGGCGTGCCTCTCCTCTCAGCAGCGTGCCCTCCTCTCAGCAGGCGTGCCTCTCCTCTCAGCCAGGCTTTGCCTCTCCTCTCAGCAGGCGTGCCTCTCCTCGCCGCAGGCGTGCCTCTCCTCGCAGCAGTCGTGACTCTCCTCGCCGCAGGCGTGCCTCTCCTCGCAGCAGGCGTGCCTCTCCTCGCAGCAGGCGTGCGTCTCCTCGCAGCAGGCGTGCCTCTCCTCTCAGCAGGCGTGCCGCTCCTCTCAGCAGGCGTGCCTCTCCTCTCAGCAGGCGTGCCTCTCCTCTCAGCAGGCGTGCCTCTCCCTCAGCAGGCGTGCCTCTCCTCTCAGCAGGCGTGCCTCTCCCCTCAGCAGGCGTGCCTCTCCTGTCATCAGGCGTGCCTCTCCTCTCAGCAGGCGTGCCTCTCCTCTCCGCAGGCGTGCCTCTCTCTCACAGGCGTGCCTCTCCTCTCAGCAGGCGTGCCTCTCCTCCAGCAGGCTTGCCTCTCCTCTCAGCAGGCGTGCCTCTCCTCTCAGCAGGCGTGCTTCCTCTCAGCAGGCGGGGCCTCTCCTCTCACAGGCGTGCCTCTCCTCTCAGCAGGCGTGCCTCTCCTCTCACAGGCGTGCCTTCCTCTCAGAGCGTGCCTCTCCTCTCAGCAGGCGTGCCTCTCCTCTCAGAAAGGGTGCCTCTCCTCTCAGCAGCCTTGCCTCTCCTCTCAGCAGGCGTGCCTCTCCTCCCAGCAGGCATGCCTCTCCTCTAAAGCAGGGTTGCCTTCCTCTCAGCAGGCGTGCCTCTCCTCCAGCAGGCGTGCCTCTCCTCTCACAGGCGTGCCTCTCCTCTCAGCAGGCTTTGCCTTCCCCCCTCAGCAGGCGTCCCTCTCCTCTCACAGCGTGCCATCTCCTTCAGCAGGCGTGCCTCCCTCTCAGCAGCCGTGCCTCTCCTCACAGGCGTGCCTCTCCTCTCACAGGCGTCCTCTCCTCCAGCAGGATCCTCTCCCCTCCACAGGCGTGCCTCTCCTCTCAGCAGGCGTCCTCTCCTCTCAGCAGGCGTGCTTTTCCTCTCGAAGGCGTCCTCTCCTCTCAGCGGGCGTGCCTCTCCTCTTCAGCAGGCGTGCCTCTCCTTCAGCAGGGCGGTGCCTCTCCTCTCAGCAGGTGCCTCTCCTCTCAGCAGCGTGCCTCTCCTCTCAGCAGGCGTGCCTCTCCTCTCAGCAGGCGTGCCTCTCCTTCAGCAGGCGTGCCTCTCCTCTCAGCAGGCGTGCTTCCTCTCGCAGGCGTGCCTCTCCTCTCAGCAGGCGTGCCTCTCCTCTCAGCAGGCGTGCCTCTCCTCTCAGCAGGCGTGCCTCTCCTCTCGGCAGGCGTGCCTCTCCCTCTCAGCAGGCGTGCCTCTCCTCTCAGCAGCGTGCCTCTCCTCTCAGCACGTGCCTCTCCTCTCAGCAGGCGTGCCTCTCCTTCATCAGCAGCGTGCCTCCCCTCTCAGCAGGCGTGCCTCCCTCTCACAGGCGGCCCCCTCTCACAGCCGGCCTCTCCTCTCAGCAGGGTGCTCTCCTTCAGCAGGGGGGCCTCTCCTCTCCAGCGGCGGCCTCCCTCTCCCAAAGGCTTGCCTCTCCCTCTCAGCAGGCGTGCCCCCTCCTCTCAAGGAGGCCTCTCCACTCAGCAAGGCGTGCCTCTCCTCTCACAGGCGTGCCTCTCCTCTCAGCAGGCGTGCCTCTCCTCTCAGCAGGCGTGCCTCTCCTCTCAGCAGGCGTGCCTCTCCTCTCAGCAGGCGTGCCTCTCCTCTCAGCAGGCGTGCCTCTCCTCTCAGCAGGCGTGCCTCTCCTCTCAGCAGGCGTGCCTCTCCTCTCAGCAGGCGTGCCTCTCCTCTCAGCAGGCGTGCCTCTCCTCTCAGCAGGCGTGCCTCTCCTCTCAGTAGGCGTGCCTCTCCTCTCAGCAGGCGTGCCTCTCCTCTCAGCAGGCGTGCCTCTCCTCTCAGCAGGCGTGCCTCTCCTCACTGAAGAACTGTGACATCATCATTTTGTTTAAAGCAGGGGATGCAGAAGGTTGTCTGAATATAACCGCTCTGTAGCCTTCTGCATGCTTATGTCTGCAGCCTTGAGGCTCCAAACTCCAGCAAGCACCTGTCATATGTCTTAGTTTACACACAACTGAAAGCCAGCAGCTGTTACTTCTAGTGGTGTTCATCCAAATTGTACTGACAACAAGCAGAGATCTTTTCTCAACTACAAATGTCAGCTTCAAGTAAAGATCTCTGCTTGCTGTCAATGACATGTGAGTGAAAACATTGGGGGAGAAGCAAATCAGCTTTGAGAGAAGGCCCTGCTCAGTCTGTAACTAACTTGGGCCGGTGGTGCAGAGGTAGAGCAGTGGTAGACTATTGCTTTTACAACAAAGGGGTTTGGAGTTCTAGTCCCTCACAGGGTATATTTTTTTTTTTCCCCTAAACTCTACACATATGTAGAGAGACCTAAAATATATGTTAATCTCTATAATTATATATATATACACATACAGGGCTCCCCTATATCATGTCTCATCCCCCAGAGTATATGCATTGTATCACGTATTTGGAAGTGCTTTTGGTGGGGACTGCAAGGATAGGACACTATATAGGGGAGCTTTGAGTGTGTATATGAAATAAAATTATAGATGGGCTACACATATATTTTCATATCTTTACATATGTTTTACAAATTTTAAAAAAAAAAAAACAAAAAACTAAATGATCGGGCTTGAACTCCCAACCTCTGTCTTGCAGGGCTAATCAACCCAAAACTCTGCACCACAACAAGCAGCTTATACAGACACAATGTTTTAATCCTTATGTTATACACTACAGGTGATGACGTCAAAAGGAGGCGGGGCTTGCATTCGATCTGAGGAACAGAACGCCTTCTTTTCCAAGTAGCAGCTTAAGGACTGGATCTGTGGGAGGTGAATCAACCCTTGGCAAAGCCCCTTAAACAGCCAGTAAAATTTCCCAGAACATTGACCCTAAAGCTGGAGATGTACATAGAGCCAGCAGACCTTTGTTTCACTATCGATTTTAACAGCTCAGAGGGAGTAAACACAGAGTGTGCAGGCAGCCAATCACAGCGCAGGGGGCGTGGCCGGGGCATTTCCTGTCTAGGGGCGTATCCCAGCAGGCTGAATGAAATGTCAGCCAGCCAATCACAGTGCAGGGGGTGTGTCTAGGGTGCGAGAATCGACCAGGGGGCGTTCTGACCAGCAACAGCAGAAATAGAAGACAATTTACAGGATGCTCATATCTGCTAAACCAAGTGACAGAGGTAATGCAACCCAATTACAAAAGTGCTTAATTTTACTGTCCCCATAATCTGAGACATGATCTTTGTAACGATAAAACCCCTTAAACAAATGCTGAAGAGCTGGAGATTGCAAGTGTACATTGAAAAGGTTGCCCATTGCAGAGCTCCAAGGCAGCAATACAAACCACTGTGCAGTCCACTATCTGAATCTATAGTGTATTGACTCGGGGTGAGCCAATACAATGCATTGACCTGGTGCCTGCTAAAGTAACAGTGAGTGCGGCTTTAAAGGGGCACGGCCATAGGAATAGTGCAGCTATGATTCTATAGGTCAGAACGCGACGATCATACCTCTATGGCATATCCTTTATATGTGCAATTAATATGGTTAATTATTCATACATTTCCAGGAGGAACAACAGAGGAATTGCACCATGCAGGGTCCTAAGAAACGATGCTCCAGATTGGTTATTTTGTTAATGGCGAAATACAAGTATTTAACAAAAATAACAAGTAAGAAGATCGCACATGTCCAATTTAATAAGACTTGTGTGACTCTTAACAAAGTGCAGTTGAATCACAGTTTCCACTGGGAATGAAAGTTTGAAAAGGAAGTGAAGAAGAAAGGGTGTATTCACAGGGCTGATTTTGACGCTTGTTCGATGCGGATTCTGTTCTCAAAACGGCGTAAAAAACAACTATAAAATGCCCCCAGTTCATTTCCATAGATTCTTATGTGAAACCGCATCATTGTTCACACAACTTGTTTTTTTACTTGCTTGTTTTCAGTGCTAGAAAATAAATGACATGTCAATTCTTGAGGTGTTTTTGGTGAGCAAAATGTCCATAGGAAACAATAGAGAGCTTCAAAACTGTGTCCAAAACGCCTCACACGCGGGTGACGCACCCAAAAACTGCTCTGGCAAATTTGAATGTCAATAAAATCTTGTCAAAAACTGCACAAAAAACTTTTCTCTCTAAAACCTCATCTGAAAACTGCAGAATATGAGGTAGTTTTTACGAATGTAAACAGATTTATACACTGAAAAATAAGCGTCCATGTCAGTCACATGACCATATCCTAAATGCCTGTCTTGAGGTCTGCTGACTTCTTCATTATGCATGGACAGCTTAAAGAAGGTTTTCCCATCTAATTGTAACTACTAGCTAGCTTCAGTGAACGGGGAGATGGCCGCACTTGCGCAGTTTTGTCCACTCATTTCTTTAGGCATTCTTATTATAGCACTGCAAGTGTGCTTTACTACATTCAGAACTCCCATAGAAATGAATGGAGAGAACTGCACAAGTGTGGCCATCTACTTGTTCTCTAACCGTCCATCCCATCCACGGCACTGGATTTCAGTCGGATTTACAGACTGTTTTCGGATTTGAAAACAGTCTGTAAACCGACTGTTAACCATCTGCATAGGCTTAAATAGAAAATCTGTGCAGTAGCTCACATTGCATGGATTTTCTGCCAGATGGTTTTTTTACACCGCCGGCGAAACGAAAAACTTAGAACATGTTCATTCTTCTGCCCGGTTTTCAGGCGCACTATGTCAGTGTGAAAGGGGGCGGCTTGAATCCGCAAACCGCGGACAAAAGCCGTTCCCGTATGTGGCCAAAAAAAAATACAAAACACTGGTTAGAAAATCCGACAGGTATTTTGTCAGTGCCGTGTTAACACACCCTAAAGGTGAGCTTGTAGCAAGCTAAAAGCTGACCACAGACTATAATGTAACTACCGTAGATGGCAAAACCTGTTAGTCTCATACGGCCTTACAGGAGCTCTATTATGCTGTTAGAGGGTGTGTCTGTCTTCTGGACTGTTTCTAATAGCAACCATCAGTGAGTAAAGAGCTGCACTATACCACAGCCTGTTAATAGGCAACTGTCTTGTAACCTTCACTATTTTTGTACCAATTTTAAGTCCTTTTTTTTTTTTTTTTTTTTTTTTTGCAGAAAGAGGATCCAACCAAATCCAACCCCAGATTTTGGGATGAGCTGTTTCTTATGAAGGTAATAGCTTCTCCAAAACAGAGTCTTGTGTAGAGTTCACAAAAGACAACTTTCTTACCTTCAGCCTCTGGCGTCTTTAACCCCTTGTAACTTTGCACTGATTAGGTCAACCTGGAATATCTGGAAGCCAAGTTAGAGTCGCTAGATGGAGAGGAATTAATGAAGATAAAGGATAATATCAACAAGCTGTTCCAGCATTGTATCCAGGCCTTGAAGGCAGAGCATCAGATCAGAGTGGTCAACTCCTTACAGGTAATGGGATGGTGAAGTCCTGACCATGGCTGCTGGTGTACTGGGACCATCACCTTCTTGTTGCGTCATGAAGTGAATACTATCAAGCTGCTGAATGTGAAGTGAATGGAATAAGCTCTCTCTATTATCTGTATTTTTATACCAGCTAGTTAGATGGATATATCCTGTATAGATGCTGCCATTCAGCTTTGTACATCTCCGTTTTGATTTTTAATTCATCTTGGCGCATATAGGAACTGATCTATTAAAGTGGATCTGTCAAGTCCCTTATTAGTATAGGATATAGGGGTAGACGCTGGGGCAGGGAAGTCAGGACTCGCAAGCTTTCTTTGTTATTTTGCAGGGTGAGCAGGGGTCATAAGCTTTCTCTATAAGTTTTGGGAGAAATTAAACAGTTTTTTTTTTTTACATGAAAATATTAAATGAAGCCCCTCTGTGAGGCCCACAGATTAAAGACTCAAAAGGGTCACTTTAAAGGGGTTCTCCTCTGAATACCATTGATGGTCTATTGGTCTTATTTACATTAAATGTCTGACTGCTGTGGTTGTGATCAGGTCAGCTACATGTACACACTTACGGATGGCGATACAGATAATTGTGCTTTTCGCATTTGATTCTAATGGCTTTGCCATGAAGAAGTGACCAGGCACCATTGTTTTCTGGAATATCTGCCAGTTGCACCTCTTCTGACCAGGACCAGAGAGGGTTTCATCAGTCAGACCGCTGCTGTTCAGAGGTTTATGGCGTCTCCAGTCCATATGCCATGTACTTCTAGAGAAATGTTCTTGGTGTAAATGACATCTGAGTGTTTGTGGTATTGTTTCTGTAGACCCTATGCGCCCTTATCCGTGGAGTTCATCAGAAGAACAAGTCGACGTCTGGCTTTGATATTATTAACATGCTGATGGGCTTTGACAAGGCAGAACTTCGGATGAAGGTGAGAGGGAAAAGAACACTTGACCCCTTAGGGTATGTTCGCAATTGCACCAAAGTTATGCCCCACAAATACGGTAAAATCTGGCCACTCATTGCTATGCTAGAAGAATGTATTTCCCAGCACATACTGTGCATCTATGTAAAGAGGAATATGAAACTAAATTGGAGACAGGGCCTTGTGCTGTTGAAAGCACCGCAATACACTGTGTGAACATACCCTCATAAGCCCTAAAAGTATGAGACTTCTTTTTTTTTTTATGAATTTCATTCCCATGTTCCAAGGTCTTGTTACTTTATAGTGCACGTTCTTACAGTAGGAACATCATCATTAATGGGATTGTTTGACTAAAAAAAAAAAAAAATTTAAAAAATAGGTTCCATCTATATATAGTGACAAAAAACCATGCTCCCTTTTGTACACAGTCTATCCAGCGTTGAAAACTCAGAGCTGTCTCCGGTCTTTGCTCACTTCCAGTCCTTTGGAAGGCGCGTGACCGCTGCAGCCAATCAGTGGCTCCAGTGGTCATGTACTATTCCTTTAACATCACTCGGGGTGTGAATGGCATGTGAGCAGTGAGGTCAATGTAATGGCATGCTGCTGAATCTGTAGCAGTCACATGCCGTTTGGAAGGACTGGAAGTAAATAAAGACTGGAGACGTTACCAGAACTTTAATGCTGGATACATGGCTAAAATACTTAATAATAATAATAATAATAATGGCGACTACAAAGGTTTCTGTTTTTTTAAAAAAATTAATACAGCTGTGGTGGCTTTCTTATTTTTTTGTTGAACAAACCCTTTAAGGATGGGTTAAAACTGCAGTTACTATGTGACTGGTTAAACGCCCTAGACTGGAGTCCTGCCTGATCCCGGGTGGTGCAGCAGGTTACTGTTATAATATACAGCTGCCATGGATAGTTCAGGCATAGCATTTACATTTCTAGTGTGTGATGTGGAGATGGAAACGAGTAGAGGGGCTCATCCACGTTTTGTAGAGTATGAACAGCAATTTCCTGGCAGTACATTGAATTTGTACATTAAATGTGAGCTCACACTTAAAATTTCTTTAATCAGACACCGGTGGGACTTAAAAGGTGTCGAATTATCAAATGTTCTGGATTATCAGACACTCATTTGTATATAAACTCCCTTTCAAAGACAAAGGGTCTTGAAGGAGTTGCATGAGATTACAAAAGTTTTTCTTTTTTTTTTTTCAGGAACAGTGCCACCCTCGGGCTGTGTCTAGTATTGCAGTAGATAAGTAAACTGGAAGTGAGCTGTAATTCCAGACACCGCCCATGAGCATTGGCGGCACTGTTTCCAGAAGAACAGCAATAACACAAAATCTACTTCTATATGTTTAACCAGATGTATTTATAAATTGCTGATCACTTCTCTATCTTCTCCTCCTGTGCTTGTGAAATTGTAAATTGCCTTGTAGTTCTATGCTGGGAGCAAACACCAGGTT
The DNA here is from genome assembly GCA_025379985.1 of Phyllomedusa bahiana. Lineage (NCBI taxonomy): Eukaryota > Metazoa > Chordata > Amphibia > Anura > Hylidae > Phyllomedusa > Phyllomedusa bahiana. The sequence continues at coordinate 184,463 of JAODAL010002157.1, read as the reverse complement.
ATCAGCTTTCTGGAATTCTGGACTAAAGAATTGATGCTTTATCAGCTGAAGCCTGCCGCAGGTTTAATTGCAGCTTGCTAATGCTGAGAAATTAGGCTAGTTTCCTAATAATTGTAGAAGTTGTATGATTATAATGTAAAAGTGATGTCTTCCCACAGAATTTGATGGAGAGCTTGGATATTCTGCTGTGTGGAGAGGGCTCAGAAAGCCTGAAGTGTCTGTGCCTGAAGCTGCTGCTCTGCTTAGTCACTGTGAGTTATGTCACTACATGAGTCTGCTGATAAACAGGCTGCCATCTGTGGACTCATACATTGTAGTTAAGAACTAGGTCTTGTTCTACACCTAAAAATATACCAGAGCTTTGTATGTCACTGCAAAGTCCTGAAAACATGAGACGTAAGAGACTAAACTAAACCCCGGCTAAACTCTAGGTTAAACCAACTGGTATTTCCCAAAAGTAAATTTCGCTATATATTCCTGTATATAGAGTCACATTCAGCTTCCTGTAGCAACAAAAGAATATGAATGCGTATGTAGCTATGTAACATTCTAGATACTGGCTGGTGGAGGCTCTGGGGTCAGAGCTGGGGTCTCCCCTGGAGCAGATTGGTGGGTTCCAGGGCATTCACCAGTGGGGAGGCTGGGCTTGAAATCCTTGTCTCCCTCCCTTCACCCACATTTTCCCCACCCATGGTTGAACTTCATGGACACGGGTCTTTTTTTTTCAACCGTACTATGTAACACTTCTGTCTACAGGAAGTCATTTCGCTTTACATTCCTATGAGTCACATTCAGCCTGTGTCCCAGAAGTTGGTCTTTCTGTACATTCATATAAGAGTCACATTCAGCTTTTTGTAGAACTGCTTAAGACAACACTTTTGGGTACAAGAATTCATTCTCTATACATCCCTGTGAGAGTCACATTCAGCTTCTTGTACGAATGTTTATCAAAATACTTGTTTGTACGGGAAGTCAATTTTACTATAGATTCCTTTAAGAGTCACATTCAGCATCTTGTACCCTGTTTCCCCGAAAATAAGACAGTGCATTTTTAGTTATGAAATTCAGAGTTTGGCTGCTTTTGCTGATGTTTGTAATGAAATCATTACAGTATATTAATACATGTTGATGTTTTGTTCAACAATTAATGTGAATTCTTGCTTATGGAGGAATAAGATATCCCATAAAAATAAGTCTTCGCTCGTCTTTAGGAGCAAAAATTAATATGACACTGTCTTATTTTCGGGGAAACAGAGTGACTCTTGTGTGTCCTGGAGGTCAGTCCCGCTATACATTTCTATTAGAGTGATCCTTGTGTGTCCCGGTGGTCAGTCCCGCTATACATTTCTATAAGAGTGACACTTGTGTGTCCCGGAGGTCAGTCCCGCTATACATTTCTATAAGAGTGATACTTGTGTGTCCCGGAGGTCAGTCCCGCTATACATTTCTATAAGAGTGACACTTGTGTGTCCCGGAGGTCAGTCCCGCTATACATTTCTATAAGAGTGACACTTGTGTGTCAAGGAGGTCAGTCCCGCTATACATTTCTATAAGAGTGACACTTGTGTGTCCCGGAGGTCAGTCCCGCTATACATTTCTATAAGAGTGATACTTGTGTGTCCCGGAGGTCAGTCCCGCTATACATTTCTATAAGAGTGACACTTGTGTGTCCTGGAGGTCAGTCCCGCTATACATTTCTATAAGAGTGACGCTTGTGTGTTCCGGAGGTCAGTCCCGCTATACATTTCTATAAGAGTGACACTTGTGTGTCCCGGAGGTCAGTCCCGCTATACATTTCTATAAGAGTGACACTTGTGTGTCCCGGAGGTCAGTCCCGCTATACATTTCTATAAGAGTGACACTTGTGGGGACCGGAAATCAGTCTTGCTATACATTTCTATAAGAGTGACACTTGTGGGGACCGGAAATCAGTCTTGCTATACATTTCTATAAGAGTGACACTTGTGTGTCCTGGAGGTCAGTCCCGCTATACATTTCTATAAGAGTGATACTTGTGTGTCCCGGAGGTCAGTCCCGCTATACATTTCTATAAGAGTGACACTTGTGTGTCCCGGAGGTCAGTCCCGCTATACATTTCTAGAAGAGTGAATCTATGGAGTCCCGGAGGTCAGTCCCGCTATACATTTCTATAAGAGTGACACTTGTGTGTCCTGGAGGTCAGTCCCGCTATACATTTCTATAAGAGTGACGCTTGTGTGTTCCGGAGGTCAGTCCCGCTATACATTTCTATAAGAGTGACACTTGTGTGTCCTGGAGGTCAGTCCCGCTATACATTTCTATAAGAGTGACGCGTGTGTGTCTGGAGGTCAGCCCCCGCTATACATTTCTATAAGAGTGACACTTGTGTGTCCCGGAGTCAGTCCCGCTAATACATTTCTATAAGAGTCGACGCTTGTGTGTCCTGGAGGTCATTCCCGCTATAACATTTCTATAAGAGTGACACTTGTGTGTCCTGGAGGTCAGTCCCGCTATACATTTCTATAAGAGTGACACTTGTGTGTCCTGGAGAGTCATCCCGCTATACATTTCTATAAGAGTGACCCCTTGTGTGTCCTGGAGGTCAGTCCCGCTATACAAATTTCTATAAGAGTGACACTTGTGTGTACTGGATGTCAGTCCCGCTATACATTTCTATAAGAGTGACACTTGTGTGTCCCGGAGGTCAGTCCCGCTATACATTTCTATAAGAGTGACACTTGTGTGTCCCGGAGGTCAGTCCCGCTATACATTTCTATAAGAGTGACACTTGTGTGTCCCGGAGGTCAGTCCCGCTATACATTTCTATAAGAGTGACACTTGTGTGTCCCGGAGGTCAGGTCCCGCTATACATTTCTATAAGAGTGACACTTTTTGTGTCCCGGAGGTCAGTCCCGCTATACATTTCTATAAGAGTGACACTGTGTGTCCCGGAGGTCATATCCCGCTATACATTTCTATAAGAGTGACACTTGTGGGTCCCGGAGGTCAGTCCCGCTATACATTTCTATAAGAGTGACACTTGTGTGTCCTGGAGGTCAGTCCCGCTATACATTTCTATAAGAGTGACACTTGCGGGGACCGGAAATCAGTCTTGCTATACATTTCTATGAGAGTCACATTCAGCTTCTTGTAGGAATGGTCAGAGTGACACTTGTGGGTACAGGAAGTCAGTCTCTCTACATTCCTATGAGAGTGACATTCAGCTTCTTGTAGGATTGCTTGGCGTGACACTTGTAGGGACTAGAAGTCGGTCTCCGTTAACATTTCTACAGCAGATCCAGTCCACACAGAAGATGCCAAAAGATCCAAAGTGCAGGTCACGTGACTTAACAACAAGATTGGAATGGAGCTTATAATTCTGGAATGATGGCATTAAAAGCAAATGATCAGCATTATTTATGTGATCACATGACCACCAGGGCCGAAGGTTATAACTGTTCCTTTAGTGAATTTTCTTTTGTATTGTTCTTTTGTTTCAGGTGACTGATAACATCAGCCAGAACACCATTTTGGAATATGTTATGATAAATAGCATATTTGAAGCAATCTTACAGGTACTGTAGTCTGTTACTGGTGGCCAATATCCGTGCTGTTTCATTGTATTTGCCTCTGTAACCTGCTGCATTTATCGCTTACATATACCATGAATTGGATAGTAATATTTGAACTGAAAATTTTATCTGTAAATAGAGTCCAGTCACGTTTTGCCTGAGTGGTTTTAGAAAGGAGAACCCGTTTGGAAGGAAGTTTCTCACCCAGAACGCCCCATTAAAGTATTTCACCGATTTATGATTTCAGTGCTCATGTTTACTAGGGTCACCGTGAATTAAGTGAGGTTTATGTTTTACATTTTTTAATAACCTAGAGCTATCCGCGTGTGTAGATTTGGTGGGATAAACCAGGTGCAGACATGCTACGTTATAAACTATCTTGTTCTATATCTCTATGGAATGTAAGCAGCACCAGAGGGGATCTGAGAGCCAGGTTTACAGGAGAAGTTGGGAAATGGTGCCAGCCTGTGTGGATTACTCTGCATATTATTGCACTTTTTATATTGTGATGGTTTTCTTGTTTTCCAGATTCTGTCCCATCCTCCCAGTCGCAGGGAACATGGCTACGATGCTGTGGTATTGCTGGCACTCTTAGTAAACTACAGAAAATACGAAGTGAGTGTTCTCATGATTTCATAGAACTTAGTCGCTAGCCAAGTCTATATAGAAGATGTATTACCTATCAATGGAAAAGTTTATGCTTAATCATGCAAGGACAGATTACAACAATACTTCCCAGCAGAATGCAGAAAAGCCACTATTGTATGAGGGAGCTCTCACAGGTGGAGGGTACAGTGGTTGCTCAAGTTACAATGGCTTCAGGATACAATATTTTCACCCAACAATGGTCTTACTTGGAACATTATATCTTGAAACCAGATGTACAGTGACAGGCACTGCTGATCCGTGGCAGAAGTGATCGATGGAAGATCGAATAAATTATCATGAACATTATAAAATATCTGTATCCATGCATAGGTGGATGCCTACAATTCTAAATACACAAATAAGGCTTTACTAGGAGCCAGTCACATGATTACATATAGCGCATGATGATTTACAACTTCATGGTCACTCATGCTGCTGGATCGGATGGCCTGCCCAGCACCTTTTAAGTACACCCCATGTAACACTGACACATTATTGTACCTCAGCATCACAGCAAAGCTTCCTCAAATGAAATGAAAAGCAATTCACTGAATTTGTGATGAAATTAGCAAGATATCGCTGGATGTTGAATGTACTGTTTTTTGCCTATACAAATGATTAATGAAAACTGGATCTTTAAGCCCTTACTGGAGCAGACATTTTTTTTTTTTTTGTTACATGTTTTTTTTATCCCACTGGACAAATCCTGGGAAAGACCATACACACTGGTACAACAGCACGTAAATAAAAAAACAGGATGCTGATAAGCCACAATGATATATAAGAGAGTTTGCACAGGTGCAAAATACTGATATACAATCGCTAACACACCGACCATCCATGTAGATGGTGGAGTATTATCGTAGCACACAGAGTAGGTACCACACATATAGGGCATCACATTGGCTCACAGCCATTACTATTAAACCCGGCATGCTGCTCAGCACTTTCTAAGTGCAGCCAAAAAACACTGACCTCACATCCTCCCCAGCATCACAACTATGCTTAATTTATATCTGGTACCAATTTATTATTCCATATTAGTCCTTGTCCACATGGGGGGGCTCAAGGTATTAGACACTTTCACACTAGAGCCTATTTAATAGAAGACCATGAGCTTATAGAGTGCAAAATAAAATGAGCACATGTGGAAAACCCACACACATATAAGGGGGGGCTATATAAACTCCATACAGATGTTGCTCACATTACATGGATTATTTTTACATTTTTGAGAAAATGCTAAAATTCTACAATTGCACATTGACTGGTTTTCTGTGGACAGTGTAGACCACAGAGTGCCATCGAAGGTAGAATTTTGTCTGCAGATCATGCTGTTTGTTTTTGGGGCTCAAAATCTGTCTATGCGGGAAAGAAGATCCAGCCGACTAGATCTTAACCTGTCCGACATAAGCGACACCAGAGTTGACTTTCCATCCTGCTGTATTAAAAGTTATCTGACATCAGCAGCCATCTATTATTATTTTACAGTTTAGTTTAGCTAATCCCAACTAAAATGACTTTACGGTCCATTTCATTGCTTCTTTCCTTTCCAGTCTGTGAACCCATACATTGTGAAGTTGTCTATTGTGGATGATGAGGGGACTTTGAATGTGAGTATAGTATTAGTGTGTTTTTTTTTTTTTTTATTTTTTTTATTTTTCATGTTGCTTTGAGTAATTCATGGCTTATACGATATTACTACCTTTGTTTTCTTGTTCTAGGGAATGGGCCTGGTAATAGCCCGCGCATTATTTGAATACAACACGTATGTACACAGGCACCTGGATTTATCTGTCTGTACTGTGCTATTGTCTATGTCTTTATGTGATATTGAAGGCTGCTGGAATTCCTAGATGGTTTTGCACATTGACAGGACAAAATAGCATGTCTGGTTCTAGGAAACATAATGAATAATGTCTTCACACAGAGAGAGTGTTCAGAGTGAGAACTGTCACTGTAATTCACTGACAGGAAAAGGTGAGGGGACGAAGCCTCTTTTGGTAGCTACATAGTTGAGTTACATTGTTAACACCACTACCTACTTTCAAAGTTGGCAGTGCAAAGCTTATGAAAGGAGTCATGTCACCAACTGGCTTAATATGTGTATAAGGTGTGCAATAGGCTGCCTGCACACGTATCCCTCATTGCTGTAGTGGGTAAGGCTAGGCCTACACAGCAAATGTCAAAATGGCATCCAAAATCCAACGGCATTTTGAAATTGCTGCACTGCAGCAGGACTTTGGTTTTTGCCGCGGTTTTGCGCAAAAGCCTTGGGCGGTTTACGGATTTGCTGTCAGTCCCATATATTGAATGTATGGGAATCTGGTGGAATCCTGCGAAATATACAACATGTTGCATATTCCGCCGGCTTTTAAAGCCGGTGGTAGAAAAAAATTCATTTGGTTACTGAATCCGACAAAAATACGGAAAATCTGTGATGTGTAAATCTATCCTAAAAGGGCTGATATATCAGAGTTGCAAATGGGATGATTATTGGCTTTTGGGCCAAGAATAACAGTATTTCTGAAACTGCATGGTTTGTGAACTGATGACAGACCTGTCATAAAAACCAAGCTCTTTAAGTTAAGAGACTAAACCGATGACTGATCGCCGTCATGAGATAGATCTTGCTAGAAAATCTCGTTGATCGGAACATAATAATCCTATTTTTAGGAAAGACATCAGCCTGTTGGAATACCATCCTTCTAACACATTGAGGTTGCCATAGAGATGGCTACCCATCTGTAACCCTCCAAAAATCATCAAACCGACCCCTTTAGAAGTTGTCCTTGACCTCATGGTGCCTCAGATAACCATACTATGAGGGACTTTCATTTGCATAAAGTTAGTGCTTTTTGCCGATGCCCCTAGTGGGAGTTTGAGGTATCATTAAGCAGCTACAGTAGTGATGTGATGGATGCTATTTCTATAAGGAGTCTGTCTGGCAGCAGTTTCCTTTTGAAGGCATTTTGGTCCAAATTCAGGTTGATCTTTGGATCTGAATAATTATGTGCTCCATGTTGTATTGTGCTCTTATGATTGTCTTACAATTGTGTTTTTGTTCTGTCTTAGGCAGTACAGGGACAAGGAGGAGGAGAACCAGACAGGCTTCTTCTCTGCTTTGACAAGCATGGTGAGCAACATAGAGCGCTTCAGACACACATGTACCAGATCACTGCAAGATAATCTTAATTGCTTGGTGGGAGCAACTAAAAACATTCAAAGAGGAGAAGATGGTAAGGTGTGCGGCATCTCTTAGATGAGATGTTGGGCGAAGTTGCTGTATCCTCTGCTGTCATAGTGCCCATTGGTGATGACGTTTTTCATGGCTCCACTAAGGGACCTTGAGAATGTCTGGTACATCACAAGATGTTTCTTAAAAGGGAAAGCATCTAGATTCTTCATAATGAAAGCTTTCATGAGGTTTAAGGAGTTTCATTTTGAAGGCTAACAGCAAATAATGCTTGTTGATTGTATAAAACATGTTGTTATTCAGTAGGAACATTTACTGACCAAGTGTCCAGTACATAACTGATTTGTATCCACTGGAACTGTAAGCAGTACATTTTCCTATTGAATGACAGCAAGTAGAGATTTTGAAAACAAAGACACAGTATACTGGAAAAATGTGTAACTTCATTCTACAAGGAACAACCATTTTCTGAAACTGAAACACTCTACAATATCAATTTCACAAGTAAATATGTTTGTGTGTATAAGTGTTTTGCTATACAGTTGGAACCAGAAGTTTACATCCACTATATAAAAAGAGACATAAGCATGTTTTTCTCACTATCTGACATGAAATCAGAATAAACCTTACCTGTTTTAGGTCAATTAGGAACCAAAATTATTTATATTTACCAAATGCCAGAATGAGAGGGAGAGAATTTTTAAAGGAATTTTTATTACTTTCTGCAAAGTCAAACGTTTCCATACACTAGGATTACTACGCCTTTAAACAATTTGGGACAGCTCATATGATGATGGCATGTCTTTGGAAGCTTCTGATAGGTTTATTGGCAACATCTGAGTTAGAGACACACCTGTGGATGTATTTTAATGCATACTAGAAACACACTGCTTCTGTGTGTAACATCATGGGAAAGTCTAAAGAAATCAGCCAAGTTAAAGTTACGGCGGAAATGTGTCTTCCAAATGGACAATGACCCACAGCATACTGCCAAACTGGTTACAAAGTGGCTTAAGGATAACCAAGTCAATGTTTGAGTGACCATCACAAAGCCCTGATTTCAATCCTATTGAAAATGTATGAGCAGAGCTGAAAAGGCAGGTGCGAGCAAGGTGACCTACAAACATGGCTCAGTTACACCAGTTCTGTCAGGAGGAAGGGGCCAAAATATCTATTAACTATTGTGAGAAGCTTGTGGAGGAATATACAAAACGTTTGACCCAAGTCATACAGTTTAATGGCAATGCCACAAAATACTAACGAAATGTATGGATAACTTTTGACTTTGCAGAAAGTAATAAAAATCCTAATTGACTAAAAACGGGTAAGGTTTATTCTGATTTCAGATAGTGAGAAAAACATGCATATGTGTCTTTTTTATATAGTTTAAACTTCTGGTTTCAACTGTATATACAGATGTGTGTGTGTGTGTGTGTATAGATATATATATGTGTGTATACACTCACCGGCCACTTTATTAGGTACACCTGTCCAACTGCTCGTTAACACTTAATTTCTAATCACCCAATCACATGGTGGCAACCAGTGCTTTTTAGGCATGTAGACATGGTCAAGAAAAAATCTTCCTGCAGTTCAAACCGAGCATCAGTATGGGGAAGAAAGGTGATTTGAGTGCCTTTGAACGTGGCCATGGTTGTTGGTGCCAGAAGGGCTGGTCTGAGTATTTCAGAAACTGCTGATCTCCTGGATTTTCACGCACAACCATCTCTAGGGTTTACAGAGAATGGGTCCGAAAAAAGAAAAAAAAATCCAGTTAGCTGCAGTCCTGTGGGCGGAAATGCCTTGTTGACGCCAGAGGTCAAAGGAGAATGGGCAGACTGGTTCAGCTGATAGAAAGGCAACAGTGACTCAAATAGCCACCCGTTACAACCAAGGTGGGCAGAAGAGCATCTCTGAACGCACAGTACGGCGAACTTTGAGGCAGATGGGCTACAGCAGCAGAAGACCACACCGGGTGCCACTCCTTTCAGCTAAGAACAGGAAACTGAGGCTCCAATTTGCCCAAGGGCTCATCGAAATTGGACAGAAAGAAGATTGGAAAAACGTTGCCTGGTCTGATGAGTCTCGATTTCGCTGCGACATTCGGATGGTAGGGTCAGAATTGGCGTCAACAACATGAAGCATGGATCCATCCTGCCTTTTATCAACGGTTCAGGCTGGTGGTGGGGGTGTCATGGTGTGGGGAATATTTTCTTGGCACTCTTTTGGGCCCCTTGGTAACCAATTGAGCAATCGTTTGCAACACCTTGTGGAATCTATGCCACGAAGAATTGAGGCAGTTCTGAAGGCAAAAGGGGGTCAACCCGTTTACTAGCATGTGTACCTAATAAAGTGGCCGTGAGTGATATACTCATATATACTCACAAAAGTGAGTGCACCCCTAACATTTTTGTAAATATTATAACATTTCACGGGACAACACTGAAGATATGTCACTTTGACACAGTGTAAAGTAGTCAGTGTACAGATTGTATGACAGTGTAAATTTGGCGTGCCCTCAAAATAACTCGTCACATAATCTCCAAAAAATTGGGAATCTCGCAAGAGAACAGAGAGTGACTTTTGAAACCCCTATATTTACTGTTTTGCCGTAGGCAAACTTAAACTCTATCAGTTTTCTATCTGTTTAAACACTAAAACGTAACTTTTATTTATATAACTCTTTAAACCTCTATACACACTATTTAAAAAAACCCATCTCTCACCTCATCATTTAAACCCTTTTTTGCTTCTGAAAGAGGGAATAACTCCCTTTCTATCATCAAGTCTGGTGGAACCCCACCTATTAACAGGGAGCCTTATATCTTACAAATTACTAGCTCCATAAAGGATCCCAAGCCTACCACTGGCAGTCATCCCCCAAACTCATGGGCACAAACAAATAAGGCCCCTTGTGACACCCCTGCGCAGGTGACACTTGTAGACAGAGGTGAAAAGATCACAAATTTAAAACGTCATGCCTGACCTCGCCGACATGTTTCGCCAGCTAACCTGGCTTTATCAAGGGTTTAGAGGTCCGATCACATATGGTCTGAGCTCACTTCCTTTTATATCGTGTTAGGTAAACACCCATTTCAGGTGCTCACCAATTAGCCATCAGAGAATCCACATAAAGCCCACTCCCCCTTCCGCGCGCGCACACTCATAACATGTCCTGCTGAAGCTGCCACCATGCTCTCATGAGCCAACAACCTTCAGTCAAATTCACCATCTCCATAACTGGCTTGCGCCCCATCTTACCGTACTGCCCGCGCATTTCTCACCTCTGTCTACAAGTGTCACCTGCTGCAGGGGTGTCACACTTGGGCCTTATTTGTTCTGTGTCCATGAGATTGGGGACGACTGCCCAGGTGGTAGGCTTGGGATCCCTTAGTGGAGTTAGGGAATTTGCTATAGATTTTAAGTGCTCTCCTGTTAATAGGTTGTGCTCCACCAGACTGATAATAGAAAGGGGGTTATTCCTCTTTCAGAAGCAAAAAGGGTTAAATGATGAGGTGAGAGATCAGGTTTTTAAATAGTGTGTATAGAGGTTAAGAGTTATATATAATAAAAGTTACGTTTTAGTGTTTAACAGATAGAGAACTGATAGAGTTTAAGTTTGCCTACGGCAAAATAGTAAATATAGTGCTCAAAATAACTCGACACACAGCCATCAATGTCTAAACTGCTGGCAACAAAAATGAGTACACCCCTAAGTGAAAATGGACAAATTGTGTGCAAAGTGTCAACATCTTGTTTGGCCATCATTATTTTCCAGCACTGCCTTAACTCTCTTGGACACACGCTTGACACCGTCTGAGCTAAATACATTTATCTTGGTCTCATCAGACCACAGGACATGGTTCCAGTAATTCATGTCCTTAGTCTGCTTGTCTTCAGCAAACTGTTTGCAGACTTTTTTGGTCATCATCTGTAGAAGAAGACAATAGAGAAAAATGACCATGGCACTCGCCACATTATTGCATTTATTCCAGCACATAATCCTGTGGAGGGGCATTACAGATGGATACATTTGCTGAAAAGGCAACTGCTGTTTCGTGCTCACTGCGCGCTTCTTCCTGACCTCAAAGAGGCTTCCTTCTGGGATGACAGCCATGCAAACCAATTTGATGCAGTGTTCGGCATATGGTCTGGGAACTGACAGGTTGACCCTTTCGTCCCTTTAACCCCTGCAGCAATGCTGGCAGCACTCGTATGTCTATTTTGAAAAAAAAAACAATCTCCTGGTATGACTGAGCACGTTCATTCAGCTTCTTTAGTCAACCATGGTGAGACCTGTTCTGAGTTGAACTGGTTTTGTAAAACCTCTGTATGGTCTTGGTCACCATGCTGCACCTCAGTTTCAGGGTGTTGGCAATCTTCTTGTAGTTTAGGCCATGTATATGTTTGTGCATAGGTTCTCCTCTCCATCGAATGTGTCACTTTTTTTAGTTGATTCAAGTTGCCTGAATCTCATATTGAGGATTTTTTGGGAACCTCTGCCTAGATGATGTGTTTTGGAAGTGTCCGCAGTAGGGCATGGTTTTTGTATTCTACTTTTTGAGGAAGGGTCTATGGGTCTAGAGATTCTGTTTCTGGTAGGCCCCAAATGATTTTACTTGTAATTCCTACTCTGTATCTAGTAGGAGAGGATTCAGTTTAGAGACTGTTCTTGCATAAAAATAATATTTAGAAGACTCGTAGATCCTTGGTCCTTCTCATTTTTCCATTGAAGGACTCTGCTGTGATCTGTATTCCTCTATAGAGATGAATAAGACTTACACTTTCCAGTAATCTTCTAAAGCCCATGACCGCATCATCCTATTCCCTCCTGCCAAAACATAATATAACTGTAGTAACAATGATGAATGGAAAAAGGGATCCGTATATTTACACTGTTCATCTTAAACTTGGTTGGATTCTACTGAAGGAGGAAGTTGATGTTCCCCTTTTTTTGCTCTAGGTTTCCTGGCAATCTGAAGGTCTAGAAAACAAAATTGGATAAAATGAATCTGAACAGTTATAATTTTGTTCTAGACATGTGAGCGTTAACAGGACTGGTTGTAGTGGCGTTACATGAGATTGGACATGCAGATATTTATCCACTTCTTTTATAGTATATTGGATTGATGGTTGTTTAGAGGCAGCACACTGTCATTTCAATACAATACAATTACATATCGGAGTAATTTTGCTTCTGTTTCAACAGGTGGGCAGTATGTTCATCGCAGATGCAGACGAAAAAATCTCTGTCCAGTAAGATAATTTTATGCCCTATAATCGCCTACCGGGGCCGTAGCGCATCTCATTTAACCCATTTACTTTTTTTTATCTTGATCAGAACTAATGAGGCCATTTTACTAGCACTTTATGAAGCCGTGCATCTCAATAGGAATTTCATCACCGTCCTAGCACAGGTCAGTTTTTACTACATCCTCACAGGATCTGGATGTAAAAATGATTCTATGGGCCACATGTATGAAAACTGTCTGGGTCTAAAACGCACCTTGTTGCCCATAGCAACCAATCAGCGCACCCCTTTAATTTTTCCAAAGCACTATATGAAATGAAAGGGGCGCTCTGATTGGTTGCTATGAGCAACAAAGTGAGTTTTAGCCCTAGACAGTTTTCATACATGTGACCCTGTGTTCTTATTGTCACATTATGCTTTATTCAAGTTGAAATAATCAGCTATATTTAGATAGATATATTTCAAGTGCAATTGATTTATGAATAAAATAAATGATGTTCAAAGAATGACTACAAGGTCAGAGTAAAACATGTGTACATAAAAGGATACTTTTCAAAAGGAATAGGGGGATCCCTTAGTATATTATGCACTAATATATACACCCATTTCTGTCAATGACTACAATGATGCCCAGTTGAGCTAGCTAGATGCAACATACCCTAAGGTTTTTATACTATCATTACTATCATCGGTTGTTGACTTCCAGGGCTGTGTCTGTGTAACCAGCTGGGCGTGAGTGGGAAGAAATATAAATGAATAAATTGTAAGTTCTACTGAGTCTTTCCCCACAAAGCTATGTATCAATCTGCTCCGGTCTTCCTGCTCTATAACATACTGCCCACAAATCCGATAGCATGTTCAAGGTGACCGGTTCACTTTAATGGGGGTTTAAAAAGATGGTTTTTACTTTACAAAAATATTTAGGACTTGTTTTTCAGTTTTGGAGCCAATTTTCTATTTAAACTTTCTTTATTTTTCTCCAGTCTTTATTAAATATTTCCTCCACTTTTAGGTCTGTATTGTGCCATGGTGAGACTTCAGACATGTTTTGTGCAGTCTGTTCCTGCAATCATTGTTGCTTCCTTCCATTTGCCGTCTCTCCTACTGTCTGTGGGCTCATAATAAGATCAAGGGGAAGTAGTGGTGGCAGCAGGATCAGACTACTCAGGATTTGTTTGTAGTCTGTCCTGGTAAAGGGTTGTCTTTCTTGGAAAAGAAATGGGTTCTGTATACTGCAATTGTTTAGGCACTGATGACACTGGGAGTGTTGACTAAGGAATCTCCCTGTTCTTCACCCACACTTCGGCATCTGTGCCTTTTCCCCACGATTATTGTGATCCAAGCATTCCAGTTGGGACCCACTTTTGTCATCTATTAGAGTTTGTCTCCATGTACGAGGCAAGAGAGTTTTCCTGAATTCTGTTACAATAAAGACACATATTTTTATTTTTTTTAACTCAATCCATTTTTGTATAATTCTGTTACTGAGGTTTTACTGGAAAAAAACAGTGAGCACAGTTCCACTTTACACTTTTTGGATTTTTGAGTCTATTTTCCTGATCTTCACCCTTAAGCTTGAAAGGGGGTATGGAATTTCCCAGCCAGACTTCCAGACTGTAGTCCCCAGACGTATTAATGATTGGCTGCAGGTATGCCAATGTGACTGTAGCGTAGTCCAAAATGCAATCAAGGATGGTCACCAGAACAGTTAGGATACAACAAGCCAATGAGACCGGAGATAGGACAAGGTATAACAGATACCAGGAAACAAATCTGAGGAGCAGGAGAGAAGTGTAATTCAGAAACGAAGCCAAGGTCAGAGTCAAATAGTAAACAGGAGCCAAACAATCTTAAAACTTAATCTATAGGCAAGGTGACGAGACCAGAGTCCTCGTTAGATAGACTACTGGGACCGGCATTATCAAGATTTGTCTCTTGTCAGACATTAGCAATCGGAGACAGAATAGCATGAGGGAGCAGTGCAGGGCTGTGTCACCACTCTATGAAAGCTTATTGCGTATTACACTGCTTCACTTAATGCAGTAGTAAATGTTTCTGCAGTAAGCCTCTGAGCTCCCCATAATAGTGTTCTTACCTTATTCAGTAATTTGTGCAAGTACATATATTTTCTAGCAAAATTTGGTATGCGCTTATTTTTATTCCTGTAAAATGTCATCCTTTTTTCTCTTTCTAACTTTTATTTACTTTAGAGCCATCCGGAGATGGGGTTAGTTAAGGTACCAACCACCCCTCTCCCAACTACACCCACAACCCCGTTGGGTACCACGCCTCCCTCCTCAGATGGTACAGTATACTTTTATATACCGCCCTCATTATATATCATAATTATAAGTCTATGTGGATAAAAATCAAATCTTATTTCCCCACAGTGATCAGTCCAGTGGAGCTGCCACTTGATGCTGATGTACAGACGAGTAACTTGCTCATTACCTTCCTAAAATACAGCTCCATTGTTATGCAAGACACAAAAGGTAAATTCTAGGTATTTACATTTTCTGTTTGTGCTTTGAAAATAGATTTAGTAAAAAAAAATTTACAAATTGTATTTTGTGTATACAGCTCTGATGTAGTCTAATGTGTCTCACTGATTCCAGACAGGGAATCCTGTGTAGTCTGATCCTGCAGTAATGCCTTCTGTTATTGCTGTAACACCTATCACAACTCTGCAAGGATCAATTAATAAAATAAAACTTTATCAATTCACACATTAAAAAACTTATAAAGTGGATGTATATTATTATATACACCTACAGTGTATATTAAATTTAAGCTGAGTAATCATATGTTACCTTTCATTTTATGGGTGCTTTAAGTCTCAATTGTATTTTTTTTTTTTTTTTTTAACGTGTATGATGAAACTTTATTTTATTCAGTAACTGATCCTTGTAGATTTGTGAAAGATGTTGCATTATACATAGTATACATATTCCTGGATATATATATATATATAATAATTAATAATATATGTGTGTGTGTGTGTGTGTATAATATATGTTGTGTGTGTGTAATATATGTGTGTGTGTATGTGTGTGTATATATTATATAAATATGTTGTAGTTGTGTGTATATGTGTGTGTATATATATATATATATATATATATATATATATATATGTATATATGTATGTATATAGATGGATATAGATAGATATGATTTTATTTATAGCCCACTATTATAGTTTTGTGATCCTATTGTTGTTTAATGACATTAATTATTCAAAATAATGGGTGTAATACTTGACGACAAATTTGTTTGTAACACATGGATTTGTATAGGAGCTTTGTACAGAACTTGTGGTTGATAGAAGGTAGACTACTATGATAGAGGGTATGGTTTGACACATACCCAACGATGTTGTATGTCTGACTACAGAGTGCATACTCTGACACCTCAGTAAAAGGGGTATGGCTTATCAGGTAAAGGCCATGGCTTAGCGTGTGACACTGTGCCCCAAAAAATGTGCCAACATTTTGGTGGTTAGTGGCATAAGGTAAACCAACTTGAAAATGATGTAAAGTTAGACTAGACCATTTTACCCTGCACCAGATTTATGGACACTATGATAAATGTGGCGCAGCGCAAGACTGTCTACTCGAACTCTACACGGTCTGAGAGTTAGACACTATTGATAAATCTGCCTGCGTGTGTCAGACTCGGGCTATGTTCACACGGCTTAACTGCAGGACGTAATTACGCCCCGCAATTACGCCGCGGGAGCGGGGGAGTGAGCGGGGGCTGGCACCTCGCCGGCCGATTGACTTGCATTACCAGCGGCGCATATACGCTGCTGGTAATTCACATGTTAATTATCTCCCCGCCCGGCGGATTCGCCGAGCAGGAAGAGGAGACGTAATCCATAGTTCTCTATGAGAACTGTGGATTACCGTAATGAATGGGACGTTTTCAGCCCGTAATTTGCGCACTTCGGCACGTAATTACGGACCAAAATACGGTCCATTTTAAGCCGTGTGAACATGGCCTAATAGGACACTGCCTACTCGCACACTGCAGTTTTCTCACTTTCATGTTTTATGTGTTGTAGATGAACATCGGCTTAATAGTGGAAAGCTCTGTCTTATCATCTTAACCTGTATTGCTGAGGTGAGTCAGATTTCTGTTCTCTTTTTGTCATTTATTTTGCTGGTATTAAGGGTGGTTCATTATTATAGCTACATCAAGTGAGATTATTACATTACATTGCTGCATATGTAGAAGAGTAAAGAAATCAGGCGATACCTTTTAGAGGCTAACTGAGTATATTTGATGGTAAGCTTTCGAGAGTACTAGCTCCCTTCTTCAGACATGGTGTTATACAAGAACTGAAAATTTAGACTTTTTATACACAAGATATGGATCTTCAAAGGAACTTAGAATACTTATAAATAACAAAATGCAATATAAATAGAGCAGTTATTTACAACAGGATCCATGTCTTTTGTGTATAAAAAGTCTGTAAATTTTCAGTTCTTGTATAACACCATGTCTGAAGAAGGGAGCTAGTACTCTCGAAAGCTCACCATCAAATATACTCAGTTAGCCTCTAAAAGGTATCGCCTGATTTCTTCACTCTTCTACTACTTTCTATGGCTAACACGGTACAACATTATACTAATTGCTGCATATGCACATAATCTTGCATACTATAGAATAGTCCAGTGTTGCAATCTAATTTGTTACTTGCTGTTATTGGAAACTGTCAGCACTGTGCTGACAGACCCCCCCCATTAACCATTTAGTTAATCTTTAATAATACAGTGCTCTTCACTACAATGTTCCCTTTTGATGACTGTAGCCGGAGTATGGACTAAGCTACAATAATATGATGTTCAAAGTGATGTAGTGTCTCATGAAATCTCATGTCTCCGATGGCCAATCAAGGCAGACCTCAATGATGCACAATCTATAGTACTTGGCCAATGTAGACCCCTCATATTCTATCACTGTTGACATGATCCATGCATACTTGGCTGGGACTGGAAGCAAAGAGCGTGTGACGAAGCAGAATTAAGGCACTAATGTACATACTGTTTCAAATACACTGAAAAGCTGCAGCCATTAACCTTTACATATTTTGTGTCTGCACAGGACCAATATGCCAATGCCTTTCTACATGACGACAACATGAATTTCCGTGTAAACCTCCACAGAATGGTGAGTGTGGTAACTCCAGGATTGGATATCGCTGAAAATGGGATCAAATTTATACTTAACGTGCCTGTATTTGAATTTGGTGGTACCAGGTAACTATTTGATGCTTACAGGGTTGCCCGGGCTCTCCTGATGATAGATGTTGGAGGATATAAGCATCGGACATTTCCTTTGCGCCCACTGGCGACAATCTGTTGCCATATGGGCCTTTTTCCCTCTGAAAACATGTACATGCTTGACAGGAGGAATAGCTGTCAGCTTTGTAAGGTGTATGACGTTCTTTGATATGAGGACAGTTTACCCAGCAGGATGAGTACAGCCACAATGTTATATGAAGGAGGTGGCACAGGAGAAAAATGCCAATGACCATCCACTCGCACCCGGTTATCCATGGGAAGGTGTATGTGGGGAGGGAGATTAGCATTATCATTAGGCATAAGGCTACTATAAAGCGGCAGTCCCACAGATTTACAAGTCGTTCATCATGCTGGCTAGCATATAAACTAGATACCTTACCTAGTAATGAGTCATGGGTTAAAAAACTTTATTTAATGGATGGAAATCAAGAATATTGGTGAGGTTTTCTTTTATTTTAAAGACTATATCCCCCTTCCCGATAACTGATTCTCCTAATAACAAATGTTGTACCATATTGTCTACAGCTCCTCTGCACACCAATGTGTCTCAATGGTAACAGATCACAGACAAAACTTGCATTCATCTTAAGGCTATGTCTACACATCACATGGTTTTGCGCAGATTTTTGGCGGATTCAAAATACTGAATCCGCCAAAAATCCGACGGTATCCTGTGCTGCATAAACAGCAATGAAAACCTGTGCTATAGTCTATACAGCACGGGTTTTTTACTGTTGCGTTAAAAATCCGGCGGAATGTGTAACATGTTGTAGATTCTGCTCGGATTTGCCATCAACCATGTACATTGAATGTTTGAGGCAAACGGCAAATCCGAAAATCAACCGCGGCTTTTGTGCATATCTGCACTAAAAAACGCGGTCCAGCAATGACATAATGTCAGCGGGTTTCCGATGGTATTTTGTCATATGCTGTGTAGACCTAGCCTAACCCCTCTGTTACCTGGTGTTTGCCAATTTCGTAACGTATGTTAGAAATAAAAAGGGGACGGATGGAAGAAAGTATGACTGTAGGACCAGACAATACAGGGCTTGTTACCTTGGAAACACCTATGCCTGCATAAAACCTGTTTAATAAATGTCTTATTTTTTTAAAGATTATTTCCAAAGTCAAATTTTCACCGAAGCCCACCTCAGCATTATGGTTGCCCTTAAAGGGCTGTTGGATGGCGTTGAAGGGTGGCTAGGATGCTTGGGCAGGGCTATCGGAACTGTGCCATGGCCTGTGAGTTGTTGAACCAACCAGTCTGAAGTTGCACACTGGAGTTCCAAGTTCAAGATGGCGCCTGTTCCCTATGCTGGCCAAGTGCTGGTTGCATCTTTTAGGGAAAGTGGAGAGCAAATCCTTCACCCTCTGTACACTGCCCATCCCTGCTTGAATGTGTCTAAGCTCTTCTGGCATGACATTGCAGGACGGATTAAGCCCTTAAGCCTTGTGTTTGTGTTCTCTATATAACCCCTTCAAAATGTTGCAAAGGTAGATGTAGCCTTTAAGTTAATTAATAGGAGGTTAAATATTTGAAGACCTAAAGCAGCTCCTCATTTTTTTTTATTTCCCTGTCCTTTTAATAGGTAAGGTGTAAACTCCAGATTGTTGATGGATAGGGTAGACAGATATTCCAGTTTAAAATCCATAGGTCATTTATGATTCTCCTACGAGCTATGCAAAAGATCTACAAAATGGCAAAAAATGAACATTACTAAGTACTGACTCTTCTCTATCTTGTTCTTCAAATCTTTGCAGCCCATGAGGCATCGGAAGAAAGCAGCTGACAAGAACATACCCTGCCGACCACTGGTGTGCGCTGTGTTAGGTGAGCAATGTTACTTTTGGTATTCCCAGAATATCTAATTCTACCAATCAAATAGTGACAATTTACCAACATAACAAATAGTGTGGATCAGCAACCCTACCCAGAACATTATGACGTTAATAAAGTACAAAATGTGGGATAATATACTCCAAAAGGCAGTGTGATAGATGATAGAAAGATCCTTCTATGTATGGAACAGGGCTGTTCGGGGTCACATGCTCTGCTCATGCTCCCTTCTTTTCTTATAGATTTGATGGTGGAATTCATAGTCACCCACATGATGAAAGAGTTTCCTATGGACTTGTATGTGTAAGTTGCAAGCACAGAATTGATGCTCACACTGTAGCGCAATAGCCAGGGAGGCTAGAAGTGCATAGTGTCCCTAGATGGCAAACAGCAAGTCAGTATAGATTTTGTTTTGTTATGCACAAAATCCACTGATGACCTCTCTGCACCAATCGAGTATATGAGGGTGGGAAAACCTTCTACGTCACATTCTATTTTCAAGAAAACAAATCTGTCCCAAAAGGGTGAAAATATTTTAAGCTTTTAAATTTTATTAATAACAGATAAAAACCCCTTTTCTCTTTGTTTATTTATAAATAAAAAAAAAACTGCCAAAAATCATGTCAAAGACAGGTGATGCTAACCGGCAAGCACTCCGTGGTCTTCATAGAGAATAGGCTGTAGGGATATTGGAGCATCTACTCTTTCCCTGTTCCCTATGAAGACCACAAAGTGATTAAATTTGGTTTTTTCCCGTGACAAAAATGGTTTATTTTGTGCCAAATGACCCCTTTTAAATTATAATTTTTATTTCAATTTTGGGTTTTAAAGGAGAGAAGTGAGCATTTTAAATGTCATCAAGTGAAGATTTTAAAAAGTTTCCCTATTTTGTTTTTTTTCGATACAAAAGACAAATTGGGGACCCTTGGGGGTCCTCGTTTCTAAAGTAAACCCCGACAACCTAGGTCCTAGAAGAAAAATAACTGACAAATTGGGGGGTGGAGCAAAGTAAACCCCCCACCTTTTTGGAGTCCTGGGGTTTAAAAAACAATTTCCCAAAAATTTGGTTTCTGGCACTGTAACCCTTACTTTTGAGGTCCCAGAACCAGACATCAGCATCTTGAAATAATGTAACTACTTTCTACACAAAGTTTTTAGATTGATTTCTTTTTAAGTTTAAGCTCTACCCAAAAACTCGATTTCCCAAAGAATTTTCAAGCTCCCCCACCCCTTCAGCCTGATGTGATAACCCAAAGGCTTTTTATGATTTTTTTTTATTTTTTTATTTTAAAAACCCCCCATTTATTCCCGGGCGCTTTTACTTTCGAGAGGGTTTCATTTCAAATTTCTTTTTCAAAAAGAGTACAGTGATAAAAGGGATAAGACAATTGGCCCCACAGAGGGAGAGAGGGGCCCCCACCCGTGAGGGGTTAAAAAACAAAAGGAGGGGGAAAGAGGGCAAGAGGTGAGGGGAGAATGGGCGTGGAGGAAGTATGACAAATTTTTGTGGGAAGGTTTTAGGCAAGCCTTAAGAAAAGGGGGTTTTTAGGTTCTTTTGAAGCTGGTGAAAGTGGAGGAGATTTGATGGTTGGGCGGAGTTTCCCAAATGTGGGGGGAAGCACCGGGGGAAGTCTTTGGAAGGTTGTGTGAGGAGCTGATAAAGGGGGAGCCAAAGGGGGGGAGAAGGCCCCGTGAGGAGCGGAGAGGTTCGTGAGGGGGATATTTTGGGAAATTTGGGGAAGATGTATGGAGGGGAGGGGGTCCCTGGAGGCCTTATAGGGCAAAGGTTTGTAGTTGAAAGAATTCCCTGGGGCAATGGGGAGCCCGTGAAGGGATTGGCAGGGGGAGGGCAGAGGAGTAGCGAGGAGGGGAAAGGTTTAAAAAAGAGGGAGCAGAGTTAAGGATGGATTTGGGGGGGGAGAGAGGGTGCTAGCTGGGAGGGGGATGAGAAAGGGTGGTTTTCGTAGTCTTTGGGGGAAAAGGGCAAGGGGATTTTGGGCCCGCATTTTTGTAGTGTCATAGTTGAGGAATGAGCGGATGTAGAGAAATGTTTTTCAGGTAGGAAGGCGGGCCAGGCAGAGGTGAGGGTTCTGGAAATTCTGATGGTGGTTTGAAAGATAGAGCTGAGTCTAGGATTAGCCCAAGGCAGCGGATTCTGGGACCGGTGAGTGTAGAGTCGTTGACTGTAATAGAAAGAGATCAGCGGCAGGGGTAGAGTTGGTGGTGGAAAGATGATGAGTTATGTTTTCTCCCACCATTTAGTTTTAGGAGACGTAATGAGAAAGATGGATGAGAAAGGAAATGGAGGACAGACAGTCAGGATCGGGAGAGTGAGTAGTAGAGATGTGACATCTGGGGCCCGGAGATGTAGAGTTGGGGGTGTCATCAGCATACAGGTGGTAATGAAAGCCAATGTGGAGGACTATCGAGCTGACCGAGACCAAAGAGTGTAGATAAAAGAGTATTGGGCCCAGGACTGACCTTGGGGGACACCGACAGAGGTGAGGGCCGGAGGAGGAGGTGGAGCAAGAACTCGATAGACGCTGAATGTACCGATCAGTGTAGGGTACGAGGCGAGATCTTTATTCTCAGGAAAAGAGCCTAAGTCTGTGATGACGGGGGAAGGGAGGAGAGGATTTGTAGCAGGTGGGGAATGGTCGACAGTGATCAAGGCAGAGGACAGGTCTAAGAGGAGGGAGACTGATAGGAGAATGGCATGAGGCTTTAGGCAGTTACCTAGATCATTAGTGACTTTGGTAATAGGGCGGTTTCCGAGGTCGAAAACCAGATTGTTAGTGGGTCAAGAAGAGAGTTGGAGGAGAGGTGGTTATGAGGACAGCTGAAGATAGACGTGCTGCTCGAGGAGTTTGGAAGCAAAAGGGAGCAGTGAGTATATGGGGCGGATAGGTTGGACACGAGAAGAGGGTGTCAACGTTGTTTTTTTTTTTTAGGATTGGAGTTTGACTCAGTAGCATGTTTTTAAAAGGCGAAAGGGAAAGATGCAGAGGTTATTATTGAATAGGTTGAAAAGATGGGTGAGGGTGGGCCATGGGATATTAGATGCAACTGAGGTCTGGGAGGAGGTGGTGATTGGCAGGGGAGTCAAGGACTACAGGTATGAGGTTGGATTTGGACAGTAAGGAGAGAGAAGGAGCTTGCATGATAGTGACCGTAGGGGAAGCAAGTTAAAGGGGGCGGGGGAGTGCACGTTTGCAAAGGTTCGAGGAATGGTGGTTGGGGGACTGCGGGGACTGAAGCTTTTCTGTATGTATGGTTGATTTCTGAGGAAGTGAATGGCAAAAGTAATCTGCTGAAAAGGATTGGGATGGGGGATGGGGAGGTGTTGCGTGGACGGAGTAGAGAGTGAAGGTTTGAATAATTGTCTGGGGTTGTGATGGGAAGGGAGGGATATGGAGGTGGTGAAATAGATCGGTTGGCTGAGGCCGCACTGACAAAGTGCGGACTTAAATGTCTGCAGTGAGTGTTTGTATAAGGCAGTCATCAATGGAGTGAGTTTTCTCTTCCAGCGGCGTTCAGCAATTCATGGGAAGCTCGCCTCGCTGTTTGGTTGAAGTCTGATTGTGCCCAGGGATGTCTGTTGATTTTGCGGGTTCTGTTGTGTGTGAGAGGGAGCGACTGATGTTCAAGGGCGGTGTGAGATTGTGTGATTGTTAGAAAGTGGTGGCTGCGTCTGGGTCATTGATGAGGAGATGGTGAAAGCAGAAAGAGGTTGCAAGAGAGTCAGAAGAGAGTGTGAAGGGTTGAGGTTTTGTAGATTCTCTACGGGGTGCTTAATGTATATGAGACAGGAGGAGCAGGTGGGGAGGAGATAGTGGTGAAGGTAAGCAAGGTTTGTGGTGGAGTATAGGGGGTTGTGGAGTGTTAGAGATGTCACGGGGCAGAGGCGGGTGAAGATGAGGTCCCAGTGTGTGTCATCTTTGTGAGTGGGCTCACTGAGGTCACTCGCTGAGAGGTTGTTGAAGGAAGGAGCAGAGTGAAAGGAGTTTGTTGGGATGCAGAGTGGGGGGGTCCATGGTGTCCGTTGGGATGATTGAAGTCTCCCTGAAGATAGGGGGGATGTCGGTGGAAACAAAGTGGAGATAGTCAGGAAGCTCAAGTGTGGCATGAAAGGCCGATGTGGCCAGGGACTGGCGGTCGGTAAACAACAGCCACTTGGAGGGTCGGAGGGGGTGTAGATCGCGGAAAAGAGTGTACCTTTCACAAGGAGAAAAAGGGGTGAGGGGAAGGTCAGAGATTGGTGGAGGCGGGGGACAATGGAGAAATGATGAGACGCCTGACAGTTTTGTTGAAACGAAAAACCAATGGGCACATTTCCTATAACGAAATACGGCAGATGCGGTGGAGAATGTGACCTGTCAATTATCCCGGCGATATACACGCTGTGGATAATGAATGTCTATGGGGTCGGTGGACTCCCCTCCCCCCCGCCCCCCTCCACTCTCACGCCTCCGCTCTGGAGCACACGGCATAATTGCCGGCGATATCCGTCCCCGAAATTACGCCGTCAATAAACCGTCTGAACATAGCCTAATACAATTTCACATTAGTGCAGGCTTCAGCTGAGGCCTTCTGAAGGACCGTTGAAGATTTCTAAATCTAATGAAAAATAATCCATCGGATGGGAGTATAGACTGCAGGGATTTCAGGCATAAACGGACTTGTCGAAATTTGTCTGCAGTTTCAGAGAACTTAAGAAGAATGGTACACTGACACAAAGGGCGACATTTCCCAACTAGCCACATGCAGTTTTTAGTTTTTTGGATCTATTTCTGTGCCAAAACCACTTTTGACGCCATATTCTTATTGTAATTAACTGTTGTACACCAAAAACTAGTTCTAGCTTATTAGGTTCCGTTTTATACGTCAGGCATGACACATTGTCATGCGCATGAATATGGTGCAATGTGCGCCCCCATAGCGCAATGCGCCTATTGAGGCGCATTACATATACTACCAATGATATGCTATGTGCCGCGATTTGCCCAATGCGCCTTTTTTACACGATTCGCCTTTTTAGGCACAATGCGCCGTTCTAATAGGGCATTAAGTAGTTTCTATGCAAAGGTATACCTGATGCCTGATTTTTGAAAGGATTGCTTTCTGGCACATTTTATACTGATTTAATACACCTAAAACTGGCGTGGAAATGCCACTTTTCTGACATCTCGCCCAAAGTGACCAGTCCTATGACCTACACTGTGTTATTGGTCGTGTATGTAATGACCCGGCTTTGTGTTCTGTTATTGTAGCCGTTGTATACAGATTATCCACAAGCTCCTGTGTTACCAGAAGAAGTGCAGAGTACGGCTGCATTATACCTGGAGAGAGCTATGGTCAGGTATGTTACAGCCGCTTTACATTGATGTGTTGCTTCGTGAGACTTCGTGTTCTAATGTCTGCTACTTTGTTCTCCTAATTAGTGGGAATCCCAGAGTGTGGGACCTTACATCGTCTCATCGAGATAATTCCACCCTCAACTGTGCTTTTCTAGAAAATTCTCTTTATGTTGCCTCTTTTTTTGGTAGTGACCAGATGCTTGTAGTACATATCAATACGTGCATTCAGCCTGTTACCACTATAATGGTTGACAGGTGTGCTAGTCAATTAATATGGAGCACCATTTGTGCTACCTGCTCCCTTTGAGATACAGTAAATAAGGAATTATTAGGTTGATTACAGGACTCGTGTTGGTGATTTGCATTTCCTGTAATTTTCTATTATACATGTAGTGCAGAGGTACACAACATGTAGCCCCCAGTACTTCCTCCCCCCCCCCCCCCTCCCTAGTGCTGTGTCTCGCTGTATACTTCCGAAAGCAATATTTGTCTTTTGAAAGTTGCATTCCACTAATGGCACTGCTATGGTGCGAACTGTATGGTTAGCACTGTCATGGCGGGTGCTGTATGGTGGGCACTGTATTGCTGGCACTGTGTGGTTAGAACTGTTATGGTGGGCACTGTAGGGCTGTATTTGGTATTTTTAGCAACCTAAATAAGACAAAAACGTTTTTGCAGGATTGTTTAGCTCTGATTCTATTCCTCACAGGGGTATTTATTCCTGACACAATTATGGCAGATCTATAAGATATTCCATAAAAATGTCTGACAGGTTCGAGACTCCAGAGAGGAGGAGAAGGAGAGGAGGCCATATATGTGTGGTATTTTCTCTAGTGATAGGTGTGAAATAGCCACTTTTGTAACCCCCCAAAAAACTACATTGAAAATAGGTGCCTCCTCTCCTCTCTGGAGTACCAAGCAAGGGACCCGCTATCTGATCTCTGGCAGTGGAACCACGACTTCTCAGCTATTTTGGGTATTTACTATTGAAGTGCTATAAAGCTACCAGATGGGAATACCTCTGAGATTTCCTGTGCCCCTGGCAGAGGTACTACAGGCAGTCCCCGGGTTACAAACGGGATAGGGACTGTAGGTTTGTTAAGTTGAAATTGTATGTAAGTCGGAACAGGTAATTTATTAAATGTAAAATCCAGCAAAAACAATTTTTTTCTAGTTTTGGATTGTGCAGGGAACAGTTTTATACATTTGTTTTTGCGTCTGTGCCCTTTTTTTTTTTCAAGATTTAACCTAACATTCTGTATCTCATGTGCAGCTGTGGCATGCTGGCACTTGGTTATCATGGGGCGTGACTCAGTGTTGAGTGTCAGCCACGCCCCATAAGTCTCCGTTTGTAACTAGGGGACGTATGTAAGTTGTAAGTCGGGGACTGCCTGTATATGACGGGCCCAGAAAATGTTGTGCACCCCTGATGTAGTGTAATTTGCTTCTCAGAATAGCAGTTGATTCATGGAGATTCCCAATACCAGAAACTTCCTCATGAATCATAATCACTTATCCTGAAGTTGTTGCTCTTACTAATATTTGGTTTTCTACTGTCCCATTTCTATTCTTTGCAGCTCTGATAAATTTGCTGAAATTCCTCATGTCTTATGAGACCGTTCTCCTGGCTAAACACAATATTTTCACTTTGGCATTGATGGTGAGTATACCCAATACATAATATAAGCTCTCTATACATTTTGTCTTGTCATTCGGACCATATTTGACCTGGAAAGTCCGGTCACTACATCAATCAAATGTCCCAGTAATTGTACCGGTTTTCTTATTGTTATGCAGGGGATCTTGTGATTGTGTTCTGGTCTTGATTCTAGATGCCGTATTTCTTTTCTTTTACAGGTGGTGAATCTGTTTAATATGTTTATCACCTATGGAGACACTTTTCTTCCAACCCCTAGCAGCTATGATGAGTTGTACTATGAAATCATTCGCATGCACCAGATATTTGACAATCTTTACTCTATGGGTAAGAACTGGCCAGGAATTAACAAGTTACATGGTCCTAACAAAGCATAAAATCTAAGACTTATTTCTGAATACCTAATCGATTCAGGTTCCACTTCTGGGGCCCATACCTATCTTGAGAATGGGGTTCTCGTTCCCCCCTTTTTTGGTGTCATTGCGGGCACTAAAGCGAGGTGGCCGCACATCCTGACTCTGTTCACTTCAGTGGAAGTTAAAAGCAGGGTTAGGTTTGGGGCCCCCAGCACTTAAGTGAGGAGATGGACCTGCATCTACAGACATTTAGGGCATATGCCTTTAAGCTATTCACAGAAACAGATGTACTTGTACGTCCAAATTATGTGAAGGGGGTATGGAAAGGGCTCACATGTTGAGTCCACTCTATACGCGACAGGTACCGGCTGTTGGATAGAGCCAGCAACTGCTGCTAGTTCCGAGATGGGAGACGATTCTGATCCCGTGCCACATAACCTTAGACTCTGTGGTATAGTTGACTGTGGAGTCTAAATGATTAGAATATTAGGCTGTGGTCCATTGTGGCTTCCCAAAGGGTCCCTGGACACAAATTTTTGGGGGGCAATAGTTAACCACGTAGCCCCGTTTCCCAATTTAAGGTTTCCCCCCTGCCAGTTTAACACCTATTATATCCTGCCAAAAATAGAAAAACAACCTTTTCCCGTTAATCACATAAAAAAAAAAAAATGAAAAAAATAAATTAAATTGGTATCTCTGCATCCATAAAAGTCTGATATGTTATTTATCCAGCACAGTGAAAGCCATAAAAAAATAAAGCTTCGTGCCAGAATTGTGGTTGTTTTTTTTGGGGTCTTTCTCTCAAAACAAAGGATCCAAAAGTCACGCACACTCTAGGTTGGTACAAATAAAAACTAGACCTGACACCGCAAGAAACGAATCATCAGACAAAAAAATAAATACATTTGTGCATTATCATTAAAGTAGTAAAACATAATAAAAACTATATACATTAAGTATCACCTGAATAGTACTGACCTGTATAATACAGGTAACCTGTTTTTTACAGTGAACTCTATAAACACTGACCCCCTAAAAAAAAAGATCAATGACATATTTTCTTCATGTTCCACTCCACTGGGTATTTTTGTGGGGTTTCACAGTAAATTATATTGTATGGTCAATGGCATCATTAGACAGTACACCTTGTTGTACAAAAAAAAAAAACAAAAAAAAAAACAACCCCTTCATATGTAGATGGAAAAACAATTCAAATTATGGCTCTTGGGAGGTGGGCAGAAAAAGCAAAAAATCTAAAATAGCTCTGTCCTGAAGGGGTTAAACTGGGGACCCCCACAATCACTTTGCAAAATGCCATTATTGTGTTATGGGAAAAATCCGTTAAAACAATGCACCAAACAGAGACCCTCAAAGTTGAGGGTGAAGTACAGTAACTCTACAGAGCTGGTCAATCTTTCCAAACCCTTAGCCATATTTGCAAACCTAGTCTACATCACTTACAAGCTTTGGTTTCGGGGTGCTGCTTTAAACCTTGTGACAGTCTGTTTACGTCATGTTTACGGTCAATGAATTAGAAGAATTTTGCATACTTTAACAGGGTGTAAGCTTATACGCAACTAATCCCATATAAACAAGAAAAGTACTGGCATCAATTATGAGCAGCTTATTCTCCCCAGTGAGATATTACCCCTTCTGAGCCACACTCAAGCCTCTAGCCAACCAGTGAGTTCTACTCTGCACGGTTGAGGGGCAATACCCCAAAACAGCTGTGTGTAGATGAACGAAACTGGCAATGGCTTAAATCGTTGTCACATTGCAAGATCAAGTGAGTCACATGTAACTTGAGGATTGTTACATCAAGTAGAGGGCAAATGAGAGTTCAGCGCTTTCCCATAAGCCATTGTTATTTGTAAAATACCCAGTGAGGTGGAAAAGGCGATTAAATCCTCACACAGACATGGTGCTCATTCTACCCAATGAGAGCTATTACCCCTTCTGAAGTATGTTGATTCAGTCAAGTTTAGCAGTTGCCACTGATTGTGATCCATGGAAAAAGGTAGTAGTTAGAATAAATCCTATAGGAGAAAAAATTTCCACAGCACTATTAATATTACAACACAAGCAAACAGCTGTCTCATGTCCTCCGACGCTTTTTCAAGGCTAGACATGCACGACTAGTCTTTTAGGTGAGAAGTGGAGATGGTCCTCTGTGATCTAAATATATACAGCAGCACAGTTCGCTATAACGGTTCATTACAAGATGTCAATCGGTGTATAGTGACTGCTAAATATGAATAACAAGATCAGCTCACCTACTGGGAGGCACGAAATGTGAGTTGAGCGATTCACCGATGCCAGTGTAGAACAAATAAGAGGATTCCAGTGACCCATAAAAGTATGTTCATGCCAGCCTGAAACGCATCCGCGTGATCCACAGAAAAAATTATTAAAAAGTCCTAAACGGAAAAGAAGCCATGCAAGGTACAAGAGGTAAAATGATAGTTCATGACACGACAAGAGGAACAGTGGATCACGCTGATGCGTTTCAAGCTGGTACTTTTATGGGACGCTGGAATCCTCTTAATTATTCTACATTGACTATGTAGTCAGGAATCCAAGCTGGTAAGCCCACATAGGATTGTGTAGTTTGGATATCGATGTAGCAAACTCAGCTAATGTTTCAATCCACTGACAGCAAGCAGGGATCTCGAAACTGGGCTCTATAAAATGAATGCAGCTATTTTCATTTATATGCTAGTTATTTGTTGCCGTGTTTGTTTGCAGTGCTTCGTCTTTCTACCAATGCAGGACAGTGGAAGGAACCAGCCAGTAAAGTGACCCATGCATTGGTCAATGTAAGGTAGGGGAGCTTACCAATGTGTGGTCATGTAACAGTCAGTAGCTGCCCTTGGGTTGGGGGCTTAGTAACATGTTACTGTGTCATAATCCAATCTTATGGTTGTGTCTGTCAATCATGATCTAACTCTGGTCTTAAGCGTATTAGTTTATCTTAAAATAGACTTCACCTAAAATTATTTTTGTTCATATTTTCAGGCTCATAAACTGGATGTATATTAACAGAAATTGCTGCTTTATTTTTTTACCCAGGGCCATTATAAACCACTTTAACCCCAAAATAGAGTCCTATGCCGCTGTGAACCACATCTCACAGTTATCAGAGGAACAGGTAAGCTCCTTATTTTTATTCTCAAAGTTTGGTTTGATCAAGATTTCTTGCTCAGGGGTGTAGACTTGTTTGGTGTAATTTCTTTAACGGGTATTCATATTTCAGCAGTTAAAGGAGTCGTTTGGCTATGCTGTTTCACAGATCCAATAGCAGATTTCATTCATGTATTCTGTGTCTTCCTGGTTAGACTGTGGGTGGTTCTATCGCCGTAATTAGCATATCAGCTCCATATTCAATAGTCTGCTTATTAGGGTATGTTCACGCGGTGTATAGCAGTGCGTACCTGTGCACGCCGCTATATGCCTGCTGTTGAAAGTACACGCTGATCAGTACATACTTTCAACAGTGCTCCAGCTCCCATTAACTTTTACTTTGCCCGGTGCGTTAAGGGCCCAAAAAAAAAAAAAGTAGTAACAAGGCAATTTTTTTTACAGGCACATACTGTGCACTGGCAAATATGGCAAAAATCATAGCACTCGAGTGCTATTATTTTACCAAAATTTGAAAATTTACAAAAGGGGTGAACAAAACCCAAGAAAATAGGGTTAAAATTACACCTCGCAAATACGGTAATTCCTAGCTCTCATTGAAAGCTATGTTTAGCTGTCACTTTCCCCGTGTACAATACAAGGTGGGGAAAATAATTGACATGTCTTTTTGTAAAGCACTGGGGAAAAAAAAAGTATATGAAAAAGCTGGCTGTCACCCCTTTAAAGATACACACTGGCTAGTGGGGAAAGTTCAAAAAACCCCCGGGTGTACGAAACACTAATCCGCAATACCCTTAAGCTAAAGCAAAAAAAAGGGAATCCCCTCCATTAAAGAGCTGTTTAAATCATTTTTTATCTCCTCAACAAAGAAAAAAAAAAAAAAAGGGAAAATAAAAATTTGGAAACAGTTGGCTGAAAAATTCCCAAATTTGTAAGCTAACGTTTTGTAGTCAGACAACCTTTTAAAAATGACCTTTTGGGTACTATTTCAAATCCTTTTCCCTAGCGTTTTTTTAAAATTACAAACTCAAATTCTTACTACCAGGGCAAAAATCTTTCCTGGTCATAAAAAAGGTCCACTGGTTTTTTGGCTAACATGACGCAGCATTGAAACTGTCCATGAAAAAAGGCTACCAAATTATTTTTAACCCAGAGAAACCCTTTTCCCCCTGAAAGAAAACAATTAAGGCTTGAAAGTACTAAAAAAAAGATATAAAGAGTAACCTTTAATGAAACCAGAATTTTCCTTTAAAAAAGGGAATTTTTTTTGGCAATACTACAGTAAAAGGGCCCAAAGTTTTTGAAATAAAAAAAGGGGTTTAAATTTTTAAAAAAGTCAAAACGGGAAATCAGGTTTTTAAAAGGGGGGGCAATTTGCTTTTCCTCCAGAATGTTATAAAGATGACAGCTTAACAGCAAAAATTTTGCAAAGCCCAATAGTTTTCCTAAAAAAGAATTTTATTCCCCCCAAAACACTTTTAAACTTCTTTGCGGGCCCCGGGCCAAAAAAAGGCCCACTAAAAATCGTTTCAGTGTTGCTCCTTTAAAAACCCCAGGGTGGGGGGTGTTAAATAAAGGACAGGGCGGGAGATCAATCGGTCAGGGTTGGGTAAGAATCATCCCACTGGACACTTTAAAAGGAGGCTGGGGGTTTGGGGGCAACCATTGTTTCTTTTTCTGTTAACCAGGGTTATCTCTAAAGAAACCGGGGAGCATCATTGCACGAAAAAAAACTGGCCAAAACGGGAAAAGAGTATCGCAGCTAAAAAAGTTTGCCCCTCAGCCCAATAATCAATCACAACATAAAGGGAAATTCAAGGGGAAGAGGCCCAAATTGTTGCCAAAAAAGGGTTTCCAGGGCCCCCAAAAAGACCACAAGTGCCAGGACCGTCTCTTAAAAGTGTTTCAGCTTGGAATCGGGCTACCAGCATCCCAGACCCCTTGCTCAGAATGGCGGCAGGCAGGGGGTTTTGCATTTTGCACGCACTTGAGACGGAACTTAGAGAAAGGCCTGGTGCCCAAGGGGGGGACCAAAGAAGCCACTTCTCTCCTAAAAAACTTTCGGGGGGGAACAGGGGGGATATTCGGGGGCCAAAAGGTACAGGGAGGGGGACGCTGGGGACGGGGAAAAAGCTTTTCCTCAGAGGGAAATCCCCTTTCCAAATGTTTGGAAAACACCCGGGAAAACAGCTTTTTGGGAGAAACAAGGTGAGCGATACCACCAGCCTTGTCTAATGCCAACTGTAAAAAAAATCCAGAAACCATTCATGTGGGGGTTGCTTCCCCGGGCCCAAGGGAATCGGCTCTCTAACAGCCCCTTGCCTAAAAACACACCCCTTTAAATAAAAAATGGAACCAGAAGGGCCCCTCCAAAAACCAACTTCTCCCAACCGTCCAAGAGCAGTGGGGTTTAAATCAACAATGCCTTTTTCAGCATGAGGGAAACCCCTTTTGCCATAAAGCAAAGGTGAAAAACCTAAATGGCCCCGGGAACAAAACTTTAGAGTTTTGGGGTCCAGGGCCCCGGGAAACCCCCCAGACTTAATCCCATTGAGAATTTATTTTGGCAATCATCAAGAGACGGAGGGACAAACAAAAACCAAAAAATTTTGGAAAAAAATGCATGCATTGATTTTTGCAAGAATGGACTGCATAAATCAGGAATTTCCAAAAATTTGTTTGACAGCATGCCAGGGAAAATTTTGCAGGGTCCTGAAGAAGAAGGGTCAACACGGGCAAATATTGATTTTCTGCTTTTAACTCATTCTAACGGCCCAAAAAAAAAGTTTTTTTTAATCATAATATAAATTGCACTTTTATTTCTGTATGTGTTTAAAAACACTGAAAAACACACAAAAAAAACCCAAAGGGGGCAACAACCCATGTGAAAATAAAAATATTTTTTTTTAATTCTAAAAACCTTTTTGGCCATAAACTGTATACCCCTGAAACCAGAACAGTCAATTTCTTACAGTTTCCATATGTCCGCCCCTTCACAAACACAGGCTGTTTTGTAATTTCATGCAAGACTGATGAATTTGCAGGCCATAAACTGGGAATTTTTCTCATTCATTCTGCTACATAAATTCCTTTTTTTTTCAGTTACCCGATACTGAAATAAAAAGGGCTTTAAAGGGGTTTTCCCCAAATTGAAAGTATCAAAAGAGCCGCTCTTTACAGCCCCGGGTTCAGACTCCCACATTTTTTTTAACGAGACTGAAAAAAAAAATTTCTGCCCCTTTATTTCCCAGCTGAGGCCCGTAAAAAGAAAACCCCGGTGATGGAAAAAGGTTTTTTTAACAGGGGGCACAAGTCCCATAAAAACTGTAAAAATTTAAAAAAAATAAGGAAAAATAAGCAAAGCCATGTGCTGCAAAAAGACACATCAAAGGGGGAGTCCCCCAAACCCACCCGGGCCAAGAGCAAAAAAAGGAAAAGCTGGCAAGGATAGGAAAAAACCCTTTTAAACAAGCAGGGGAAAAAGGGGGGGGGTGGGAACTCTAAAATGAAGCAAAATAACAGCCATGTATTTGGAAATAGTCTTTAGTTACCTTTGTTTTCTACTGTTTTAAAACTAATCAATGGGGGTGGGAAAAAACCCTTTTAAATTAAACAATTTTCTTTTTTAAAAGGGGTTTTCCAAATAATTTCATTTGTTTTTCAGGGTTTCAAAAAAAAAATTTTAAAAACATGTGAATTTATTTAAGCCTTTCAAATCCAATGAAAAAATTTTGGGGACCCCCTATTAATCTTTAAAAATTTTTTTTTTGTAAAAAATTTTTTTGGGGGTTTTTGCCCAAAAGCCATTTTCAATTTGATTTTATCTAATAAAATTATGGACCCCAGTTTAAAAAATTTTCCCGAATTTAAATGAAAGGGTTTTTTTTTTACTAACACAAAAAATTTTTCAATATGCTTAAACCAAAATTTTACTGGGGCAAAAATTTGGGGACCCCTTTTCATTTTTAAAAGATTTTGAATTTCTCCTAACTACTTTTTTAAATGACTTTCTGAAGCACAACATTGGGGTTTTTAAAACCCCCAAAGGGGCTTTAACTTCATACCCGTTATCCAATGATGAGAAAAAAGGAATTTAAAAGGGGGCCCCAAATTTCAAGTTGTTCTCCAATTGAATCCCCCTTGAAAAGTGGGGATCACGGGGTCCCAAAACAACCTCAAATGAAACTGAAAACAAAGATTGTTTTAACATAGTTGTTCAGGGGGAAGGGAAAACAAAAGTTGTCCTCAGAGATTTAACCTGTCAGGGTTTTCCCCTGTGAGAACTAGTTAAAGGGAAAAGGAAGACCAAAAGGGGCATTTTTTGTTTAAACCCCAAATGGCAGGCCAGGAAAAATTTCCCGAAAGGCAAAAGAAAAGAATGGTGAGAAACCCGTCAAAAGGGAAAAACCACAGACCACCCCAAAGAGCTGCAGCATCATTTTTGCTGCAGATGGTGGTCACTGTTTCAAACTGTCAACAATACCGCACACTTTGCACAAGGGAAAAGCGATGGAGAGTGATGCGAAAAGAAGCCGTTTCTGAAAACACCCCAAAAAACAGTCGCCCTAAAGGGATGGGCAAAGCCCCATTTTGGGCAAGCCCGCTTCAAATTTTTGGGAAGGAAAAAAGGTTTCCCGTGGACTGGTTTAAAACAAAAATTTTAGGTTTGTTGGTCCCTACAAAAAGGCGTTAAGCAAGGCGTCCCAAAAAAAACAGCCTTCCAAGAAAAAAAACCCCTTGGGTACCCACTGTAAAAAATTTGGGTGGAGGTTCCATCATGCTTTGGGGCTGTGTGGGGCCAATGCCGGCACCGGGGAAACTTTTTTTAAATTTTAGGGTTGCATGGGTTCAACTCCGTATCAGCAATTTTTTTTCAGAATAATGGAAAAAGAAACAGTGATAATTTGAAGTTTTCGCCGGGGGTTGGATATTTCACAAGACAATGAAACCCAAAAAAAACCCCCGGGTCCAAATCTATCAGGCAAATTTATGCAAAAGGAACAATAAAAAATTTTTCGGAATGGCCAAACCCCCGTCCCCAACCCGGAATATCATCGAACATCGTGGGATACTTTTGAAGCGGGCTGTCCATGCTCGGCGACCATCAAACTTAACTGAACTTGAATTGTTTTGTAAAGAGGAATGGTCAAAAATACCTTCATCCAGGAACTGATTAAAAGCTACAGGAAGCGACAAGAGGCTGTTATTTTTGCAAAAGGAGGATCTACTAAATATTAATGTCGCTTTTCTGTTGGGGTGCCCATACTCTTGCACCGGTCAAATTTTGGTTTAATGCATATTGCACATTTTGTGTTAGTACAATAAACCTCATTTCAATCCGGAAATATTACTGTGTCCATCAGTTATTAGATATATCAAATTGAAATGGCTGTTGCAAACACCCAAATATTTAGAACAAAAAATGATTAAGATTAATAGGGGTGCCCAAACTTTTTCATATGACTGTATGTATTAGCCAGAAGAGAGATCAGCTACAAGGGCTGCCAGGCAAGACTATGCATTATACAGATAGCACACTGATTTCACTGAAAATTGTGTAATACTTTACTTCTTCTGTGCAGGCACTGCAGAGAAATTCAGCTCTTTTTACTATGTGGTTCTCATACAGATAACAGATTATAGCTGGAGCATCACACACGTGGTCAGCCAATCATCGCTGAAACTATTGCTTAGTCTGTACACATCCTGGCCAAAAATTCATGCACATTTCTCCCGTGGACTTTGTGCAGCCAATTTTGCTGTTTATCCAGAGATAGATTTGTCCCATTTAATGGGACTCGTCTACGTCCTAGTTCCAGATGTAATTTCCATGTGGAAACCATGCAGAATAAATCACGTGTTGGAATTTTCGACACCACCAATTGCAAAATTATATTTAATGGTCTGCTTTTCCACACAAACTCATGCACATTTTCGGAAATCATTCTAATTCTAGCCCACAATGCTCTGGATTTTCTATCATGGCCTTAATTTGGTCTGATGTGCTAGAAGGCGCAGTGCTATGGCAGGGTTTAAGAAAAATGGCAGCCCCTGATCCTAAATACGAATTGGTGCTGGACTCTGCTCATGTCATCTGAGACCAGATCTGTATCCGGCACTGCACAGGAGGAAGCAAGTCCATGTACAACTTGTTAAGGTGCTATATTCTTGGTACTACGATTTTCAGGAACAGACCTCGATCTGGACCTCGAACCTGATAAGGAGAACTGTCTGGTCTGGAAATGCATAGTCCCATGAACAAAGCATCTTAAGTTTTCGATCAACTTGCTTGCTTCTAAATATTCTTTCTGGCTTTGTATCCTTTACTCTTATCTATTCTAACAATCAGAAATGTTAAAGGGGTTGTCTCACTGCATCAATTCATCTTGCCTCAGCCCTGGTTTTTTGGTTTCATTTTTGAATTCAGAGGTGTGTTGACTGGCCTGCAGCGATGAGCTGCTGAGGACACCAGGTCTGTAGCTATAACGACCAGCGCTTGCAGCCTATCAGGAGAGACTGAACGGGTCTGTAGCTGTAGCAACCTGAGGATCTGATGCAGCCCATACAGAAGGGGATATCTAGGAATAGAAAGCACCCTGATAATGGACACATATTGCAAAGTGGCTTGTTTTTGCATGATCCTTAAGGGTATGGCATTTTGAATACGTTTTTTGGATCCGAAAGACTCCTCACAAAGACGCATGTAAAACACACATCAGGGATTACTCGTCTGAACGCCGAAGCGTGTTTTACATTGAAAGCAATGTAAAACATACTGCACATTGTTAGATGCACGTTTGGGTCTGAAACACGGATTCAAACACACATCTAAAAGACACCGTGTGAACATACCCTAACATAAAAAACAGTTCTTGTAGTGAGACAACCCCTTTAATTATGGACTTCCTCTTTAATATCAAATCAATTTGACTCCAGTAAGTCGAGCTGTCTTGTAGTTTTTGACACAGCACTATATTTGAAGCAACCGAAAAAGAAAAAAAAACTGAAGGGCTCTTGCACTTTACCAATCGGCATTTAAGACCCAGGTGGGGATCCAAAGAATCAGGCCTCCACCAGTGATACGCCTGTGGCATCTCATTATCAAAGCTATTAGAAGACCAATGTTTTGATGTAATGGACAGAAAAGCTGCAATTGGTTAATTTTATCACAGATTTTTTACCACAGGTTATCTAATCATACGGGTTTTCTCTTCAAACTTCCTATGTGAATGACAGGTATTAGAAGTGGTACGCTCCAACTATGACACCTTGACCTTAAAGCTTCAAGACGGGCTCGATCAGTATGAGCGATATTCTGAACAACATACAGAAGCCACTTTCTTTAAGGAGCTGGTAAGTTTTGCAATCAAACTACTTTATTGTAATCTTAGAAGTCTTATCTTAGTTTACGTAGTATGGGAACATTGGGGCACATTTATTACGGCAATTGTGTAAAAAAAACAAAAATGGCATGGTTTATTGCACAACGCAGTACACAATAAAATGCTCCAAAATTTTGTCCAAATTAATGGTATAAATTAAAGGGGTTTTGCCACGATGT
Organism: Phyllomedusa bahiana; assembly: GCA_025379985.1. Classification (NCBI taxonomy): domain Eukaryota; kingdom Metazoa; phylum Chordata; class Amphibia; order Anura; family Hylidae; genus Phyllomedusa; species Phyllomedusa bahiana. The sequence goes on along the minus strand of JAODAL010002157.1, from coordinate 146,605 downwards.
AATGTTGACGTGGGATCCTCTAAAATGGGTATTTAAGCACTTTTCTAAAGATGTAATTAAAAAAAGTGAAGTCTGAGAGCTACAGCATTGCTCAGACCCCTTAGTTTCCTGACCGCTTACATTAGACACGACCAGGACACTGACAGGAGCTGATCTGGCCGAGGTTGCGTGTTTGCACTTCTTATCTGATGACAGGGAACATGAAGGAGCTTTGGAGGGACTGGGGAGAAAAGTGCAGTGTATGAGGCTGTCTGATGTATAGAGAATCCACTGGTTGTAATGTAATTATTTGAGTGAACATGGCAGACGCTCACTGCTTCCTCGCTCTCTGCTCACCCCCTTCCCTCTCCCCCCTATGACCTGCATGCTGACTTTATCTTCTCTCCTGAGCAGATAAGAGGTAAGGAACTCACTTCTTGGCAAAACCCTTTTAAGCCAATTTACATAATGTTTAAAGTTTTACTAGACTAAACATGTGCCATCTACATCAACCCGTTCTTATAAGCGTCACTTTGTAATCCAGATAAGGACCCAGGGGAATGTGGTTCTTTTTGACCCATTTCTTTATTAAACATAGATTATAAAATTCCTAACTAGAATTTATGCTACACAGCTGAATGCTGTGATACTTGATCTAATACACCAGGACCAATCTGGTTTCATGCCAAGTCTTTTATCATGCCGCTATCTCCTAACTGCCCAATGGTTGAGAGGGAGTTATACTGTGGTTACGGGTAGCATCACAAGTCAGGTATTTGGAAATCATTATACCTAATGACTCTGCCAAGCCCATCAGACTAAATGCTATACCATTATTTGACTCATTCCAGAATGAATTTAAGGCTGCTTTCACACAGCGCAGTTTTGGTGCAGTTTTAATTGCGCTCCAATTATGTGCCATTATTAGCAACAAGCTTCTTTCACTTCTCTAAACTGTTTGGAAAGTGAGGAATCAATTACTGTGTTTGGAATCCACAAGACTTCAAAGCCAGTAATGATAGCTTACTCGAAACACCTTTCTGAACAATTTAGACAATTAAAAGAAGCTTGCTGGTAATAAAGGCAGTTTAATTGGAGCACAGTTAAAACTGCACCAAAACTGCGCTGTGTGAAAGCACCCGAAGATCTTGGGTTCTCTTCCCTGATCAGTGGCAGGAAGGATTAACCTGATTTAAGATGATCATGATCCCAAAGTGCTTATATATGGTACAACATTCTCCTGTAATAGTTCCTAGGTACTTCTTCAGAGCACTGGAGTCTATAAAGTCAATCTTTGTGGTGGGTCTAGGGCTAAGCAGAGTCTTTTCATACTCCAGTGTCCTAAGGAACAGGCTGGAATGGCCCTCCCAGACATATTCCTATATTATCTATCTGCTCAGGTGAAGAATATTGGTAATTACCCAGCTGATACCAGTGTTAATCTTTTTAATGTTTGTTTATCTTTATACTATGAGCATTACTGCATATTATGTAAGTTGTATTCTATGATCACTGTAATCCAGACATTGGTTTACTTTTCAATAAATTGTAGCATGTTTTAAGGCCGTCTAGTATAAATTTACACTGTTTAAGGCGAAGTTCACACAGCTTATTGCCGGCGTAATTGTGGGGACTGATTTCACCCGCAATTACGCCGTGTGCCGTGCAGCGGGGGCGGGGGGACCGGCAGCTCACCGGCCCCATAGACATCCATTATCCACGGTGCGTGTCCCGCCGGGATAATGTGCATGTCACTTTCTCCCCGCTCGCTGTATTCGCCAAGCGGGGTGAAGAGACGGAATCCATAGTTCTCTATGAGAACTGTGGATTACCGTAATGACTGGGACGGATTTCAGCCGTATTGGAGCGCAATACGGCTAATATCCGCCCCCAAATCAGCCGTGTGAACGAGGCCTAATAGACAGTATTGATAAGTCTGCCTCCATATCTCCTCTTCTCATGTCATTCACAAGAGTCCAGAAAGCTGAGGCACTAGATGCTGTTTGTTGGGGTCCTCACTCTGTCCTGGACATGAAGGTGACATTGGAGTAATCTGTGACTCTTCCCAAAGTAGCGCAAGATTTTAAAATCAATGGGCCTCATTTATCAAAACTGTCCACCAGTAAGACTGGCTTTGTAGCCCATGGCAACCAATCAGACATCAGCTTTCATTTTTCCAGAGCCATTTAAACTTTAAAGCAGAGTTGTAATTGGTTGCTATGGGCAACAAAGACAGTCTTACTGTTGGACAGTTTTGATAAATGACATCCAATGTATCTTATACAGGAGAGAGGCCAAGACCTACCTCCCTACATGCTGCCGTTTCTAACCCAGAATTTCTTTTGTTTTCAGGCTCGATCAATTAGTATTAATGTACGAAGAAACCTTGCCTTCAACACCCTGAGCCAAGAGACATTACTGAAAGAATTCTCCACCATCTCGTGAGATCTTCTGTTATTTTTAGCTATTGGGACTAGTGTCCTTCCTCCCGCACTAGGGGGCGACACTTGTATTTATCACTCCTTTATACTTGATAGCTGATTATAATGGACAGACAAGTATTGTGGTCGCCCTCTGAGGAGGATGTGAAGAACAATGGAAGTCATCATAGAAATTTGTTTTTTTCCCTCAGTTTTTAAAAATAAATTTTTTACTATGATTGCGAATCGCCTTCTGAAGCGTCACTGCCGTGAACAGGGAGAGGTAAAGTCTGGAGGATCTCGCAGCGTATTATGAAACAGAGGTTGTTCCTTTTTGTAGTGTAATAAATAAAATGTTCTGTTAACACATTGCTATTTCCTGTGAAGGTGTCATCTAAAAAGTTCATGCTTGTTTTTTTGTTGCTTTTTTTTCTATGTCTATACAAATGATTTTTATAGATTAAATCCATAACAACCAATGAGCTTTAAACTTATTTTAAGATCTAAAGACTGAATTCATATTGCTTGCCATGGGCAGTGAGGTGACTTTATCTATGCGGCACATAGGGTCTTCCATATATTAGTTGTTCAAGATTAAGGTCCTTTGTTATCTCTGTCATTACCTTTCCCTCTTTGCACCTATTAAGATAATTTTCCCCATATGTGTTTATACATGGTTACATGTTAAGAAAAATCTGAAATAGGTGTTTTTATTTTATAATCTAATTATTAAATGTTCCCTAGTTGTAAAGTAAAATTTTTGCCATTGCTTTGTGGGAAGTGATATTGAATCTTTATAGACTGGGCACCCATTGGTTACAAAAAGTACAGCATTGGTATTTTTAAAGAATTTATCTAGTTAAGATAAAAAAAACATTTTCATATACCTTCTAGGAAAACTGTAATTTAATTGAGGAGGGTCTGTGTTTAGGATCCTCATCTGTTTTTTGAAAGATTTCTCCTGTTCTGTATTACACAGACCACCTAATAATTTGAATCTGTACAGTGTAATGCCTCATTTGTCCTGTAGTAGCGCTACTGAGCAATTAATTGTTTAAGGCTAAGTACACACCATGTTTGTGATGTCTGTTTAGTGTGTACGTCGGGAAAGCTACTGACGTATAAGCTAAACGTATCCATACGGTTAAATGACCTGACAGAGGCCAAAGTGTGTTCTTTAAAACTCTATTTGGCTGGTATACTATCCCACACAGCAAAAAAGTAGAGATTAGTGCAGGAACTTGCACTATTCTATACATTGGCATTAAAAAAAATATATATATAGTAAACGTATTTTTTTTTTTTTTTTTTACAATGGGACCCTATGGATGATGGATGCCATTATTTGGTATTTATCCAAGGCATCTGTTTAACATGTGTGGACTAGAGTGTCCGTTAAGAAGAGGCCAGAAACATCATATGTTCTCGACCTAATATCCAATTTCCCTAAAAATTACAAATAATCTTCAGTGTGCAAGCAGAGTGACACGTTTTCAACAGAACTTTGTCAGGGGACCCTTCTGACAACAAGGGATTATCCAAAGTGAGAGACTGAGCATAAATTTACCATAATTCTATGGGTAAAACTTTTACTACAGCTGCTGTTACCTCTGACCCAAATATCTGAACTAGCATATTGAAGGTTGAGTGGAAACTAGACACCGGAAAAGAGTCTCCTCCAAAAAGCCAATCTAGTTTACTGAGTAGTGAATGCCAATTGAGTAGCAGCAGGCCCCCTATGCATCATTCTCCGCTACAAATTATGTGATTTGCCAACAACAATCAGATAAGTATAGTTGTTTTCTGCTGCCTTCAGGCCAGTACTGGGGATAATACAATAGATTATACTGTGCTATATGCTGTGCTATTCGGTCTGAGCCTGCAGGGGTGCTGCATGAGGCTATGTTCACACGGCTTATTCTGGGACATTTCAGCCCATAATTCATGCCGTACTGCGTGAATTACGGGCTGAAATATGTCAGTCATTACAATAATCCACAGTTCTCATAGAGAAGTATGGATTACGTCTCCTCTCCCTGCTCGCACAATACGGCAAACGGGGAGAAAGTGACATGCTACTTATTCACGGCGTATCCGCGCCGTGGATAATGCATGTCTATGGGGCCGGCGAGCTGCCAGCCCCCCGCCCCTGTACACACGGCGTAAATGCGGGGCGAAATACATCCCGCAATTACACCGTGTGAACATGGTCTATTACAGGAAATCAAAGATTATTGCAGAGTGAGAGTTTGTCATGCATCACACCCCTCAGATCCTATACTTGGAATATAACACAACATAATCCAGCACAGAGATCATCCCTATTACATGCAGGAAAAACACATCTACAATCTGAAGCCACACACTGACTGGGCCTGATAACTGGTCTCTGTGTGGCTTGATTGCAGACAGATTTGGTTGCTTTGATGTTACACAGGTTATGTGAACAGTGTAAAGTCTTCCAGCCGCTCTTTTGTGTAGTTTTTATTTATTGCTTTGTGTTGCTTTTACTTAGTTCTGTTTATTATATTCTGTAAGAAATTCTGTTTGATCATTTATTAATTCTGCTACCTGAAAATGTGATTGGAATAACCGCTGTTCCTTATTTAGGGTGAACAATGTTTATATAATGACCTTTTCGGAAGATGTAAATAAAATCCGAGTTTGTGTTCTAACTTATTTTGCTGAATGATCTGTATTTTTACAGGATGGGTTTACCCTATAATAAGACCAGGTTCACATCTGCATTTGGAGCCTCTATAACAAAAGTGGCTTTTGATCCATTACATGATGGACACCAGTGCTGCCGACAGGGCCCGTTGTAGTCGGTGGGGTTTGAGTTTCCATCATGGTGTCGTTTGAACAGAGAATATAGTGCTGCATGCTGCGCTATTTTTTCTGAAATTTTTGACTGAAGCCATGACAGAGGCTCTGAATGGAACCGCTGACAATGTGAACCTGGCCTAACTCTTGCAGATAAAATCTATTATCTATGTTTGTTTGCTGTCAAAGACGGTGAATGCTATAAAACATTAGATGATACAACATATTACACTTACCTCTGTATTCCAACTAGGCCCACATAGATTGCAGACTTTGTCTCCTGGCTGTTTTAGGCAACCAGCAACTGGTTTACAGAAGAAGCCCCTACCTCTGTAAAACCACTTAGATGGTGGCTATTGACCACAGTATTTGAAGACTTAAGTGGTTGGTATCCGCATCGCTTCATTCCCCAACCTTTGTAATGCGATGTAATTTGGTGCAGTGTGATATGGGTCTGTGACCTTTTTTAAAGAAACACTCTGCTTGTATGTTTCTTACCTATGTACTATAAAGAATGTATGCTTTTGTTGTGATTTGTTAGTATTTTTTCTATAACGTTAGCAATATCTGCAATGCTAAACAGGTATGGTCTGTGGACCACATTGGAACCCAGTTAACCTACGGGTAAGTTTTGGAGTGTAGAGAGGGAATGCGCCACTAAAATGGAAAGCACATACAAAACTGGCTGCACGGGTTACTTTTAATGCAGCATTTTTTTTTTTTTTTTTTTTACCAGCTGTTACCTATTGGATTGATCTAGTAGGTAACCACTGATCTTTTTGTAGAGCTTATTCTCTCATGGGGTGTTTAACTGATGGACAGCTTCTCCTTCCCCGCACATCACAAAGGTGTGCAGCAGTGAGACAGAAACTCTACCCGTACAAAAGCTATCAGCCCTCAATTTTTCATAAAATATAAGAAAAGCCATTAAGTATATCCAAGTATCACCCACGGGCACGGTAATAGGGTCTCCACGCTCTATATCAAACTGAACCACATATACAAACCGGCCAGCACCATTTAAAACTTCTTAATGGCTTTATTGACTTTTTTTCTTTCAATCTTTATATATATAGCTCATAACTTCTCAAAAGGTATAAACATTAAAAGGGGTACTTTTAATGTTCCTAGCGTCTCCTCTGGAACGCGTGTTTGAGTAAAGTTTTCCATGGATTATGGACATGTCCTGAATGCCAGATTTCGTCCTCAATTTTTCACTCATGAGGATTCCTGCTCACTTATAAGGTTTCAGTCTTCAGCCATCTTTAAGAAATACCTGGGTTTAGTTGGGATATGACCAGGGGTACTTGGTACACAATCATGCAGATTTACTATGAAGACATGCATTATGTTGGCTAAGCCAAGCCCCCTTTGAATTATTCACCAAAGTATCTAAAGCACATAATCTGTCTGTCACATGCTAAGCCAAAAATGTGCTACCTTTTTACCGCATTTTACACTTTTCTACCGCAACTGAAATAGTAAATGTGACCAATTTTGCTTTCATTTTTCTCTGACAAAAAAGTTGTAATTTAAAAATGACATATGTATCTCTGTGTATCAGACAATGGCCCGGTTCTCAACTGAACAGATTAAAGAAAATCAATCTGGCTACTGAGTATGACAACACAGCAACACTGATAATATTTACCAGTAAGGATACATTCATATGGGTCAGGTCCAAATCAGGTTCCAATAAATCAGTGATAAAAATCCACACTAACTGGTACCGATCTTTGCATGCAGATACATCCACAGATGTATGCTGCAGATTCAACTAGCATGAATGTTCCCTAAAACTGTCTGCTACCCCAGCACTAATGCTCTCTGCAGTCAGAGAGTGGTTGCAGTATCACATGACAGATGAGCATGACCTCATTGCTAGGAATTGTACTTGCGTATGTATGTGTGTGTATATGTATATTTGTTTATGTATATGTGTGTGTGTGATATATATATATATATTCTCTATATATTGTAATGCCTCACTTGCGCTTGGACACCATCTTGTACCGTCCCGGAGGTTTCTTACATCTTGGCGCTCTAACTAAACTCATGAAGACCCTCTCCACCCATGGTCTGGATCTACTGACCAAGCACCACAAGCGCTGTACTCTTAAGGGCCGTTCACACGGCTTATTTTGCTGCGGATTGGAGCCGTACTGCGCGCTGGATTTGCGCTGCAGTACGGCTCCAATCCGTCGCAGTAATTACAGTAATCCACAGTTCTCATACAGTGGATTCCGTCGCAACCTCCCGCTCGGCGAATCCGCCGGGCGGGGAGAAAGTCACCTGCACATGATCCAGGCGCAATACACGCCGTGGATAATGCAAGTCTATGGGGCCGGCGGGCTGCGTCCCCGCCCCCGCACCTGCCCCTTATTCAAGCCGTAATTGCGAGCGCAATCCGGCTCGCAATTACGGCTTGAATAATCCGTGTGAACATGGACTTACTGTAGGCTTTCCTCAAGCCTCTGGGGGTAAGAGCCTTTCCTCAGCTTCTCTGCTGTTCCACTGCCAGGTAGCAAACGACAGCACCCTGCTGACCTGGAGTAACAGACTTTTAAGGCCTTTAGGGTATGTTCACACAGCATAATTGTGGGGCGCACTTTGCCGCGTATTTGTGCTTCAATACACCCGACATGCGCCCACAATTACAGTAATTCATAGCTCTCATAGAGAGCTATGAATTACGGCCGTCTCCCCAGCGTACAATACGATCGTATTGGGGTCGGCCAGGGGCAGGCCCGCCCTGTGCTTGGAAGTATGTGCAGTTTTTTAATTTACAAAAATTTGTAAAAGCATGAGGTATCTTCTTTATATTTAACAAATGATTGTGACTTTGTGTGGTTCTATCACATAAAATATCAGTAAAAGACATTTAAGTTTGTGACTGTAACACTTTAAAATGAGGAACAGTTCAATTCATAGGAATACTTTTGCAATGCGTGTGTGTGTGTGTGGGGTTTTGTTGTGTGTTTTGTGTGGGGGGTTGTGTGTTATATTTATTTTATATATAAATAATTTATATATTTATATTATTTTAATGGTTAAAATAGATGCACTGAATTTGCTTGAATTAATTTACAGTAAAGCCCGAAAGCTTGGAAAAACCTTTTCTCATTCCAAGGGTTTTCTGTTTTTTTTGACTCAAAAAAATTTGTAGATTCAAAACGGGAAGGCATCAAATTTTGAATTAACACTGGGGAAAATTATATACTTAACAAAAAAAGTGTAAAAATAAAAAAATCGGGTCTTTTATTTTGGTTCTTCAAAATTTGAACCTTTTTGTTTTGATTCCTGCTTTGCCCCCTTTTGGGGCTTTTTCTTGATGAGTTAAAAAGGGGAAAGTCACCGGGAAATTTGGTTTTCACTTCACGGTGTGCCCTGTCAGTTTTAATTTAAGTGGGATTTCTTGCCTTATAAATGGGGTTGGGACCTTCGTTGTGTTGTTCAAAAGTCAGGTGGATACACAGCTGCTAGTTCTACTGAATGCCTGTTGGGCCCTGGTTCCCAAGGGGCTTTATTTGGGCCGGGGATTTGCCGAGGGAGGGCGATCGCCCAATCCGTCGGAAAATTCCGTCCAAAAAAAGTCACACCCTATTTTTATTGTTTTCAATAAAAAAATTACGGCCCCTCTTTTAACATGACGGTAGTTCCGTCCCGGTTTTGCCGCCGCGGTTTAAAAGACGGCAATCCGGAGGGAAAATAACAATGCACATGTCACTTAATTCCGTCGAAAAACCCGGTCCCCGGTACGCGCCCATTTGGCTGGGGGTATTTGGGGACTAAAAACGAAAAAATCCTTTCTGGTTAATTACAGGTCGTCTGTAGTCCTGACAACTGTTGGTTTTTTTATCATTTTTTGGGGGGGGAAAAATTAGCTGGGAATTTTGATTTGTGCAGCTAAATTTTTAAACAAACCCCACTTGCATGCCCAAAAGGAGAGGAGGACAAGAAAAATTCTTTGCCCCGGGAGACCCACGTGTACTCCCGCATGGGGTTGGGGACGTGGGGGCCCCTTGTATCGGAGGAAAGTCCTTTAAATTTGGGTATGTTCAAAACGCATAATTGGGGGGTTTTTAAAGTGCCCCTGCAATTTTTCCCGTGGTTAGGGGAACTTAAAGGGGGGGGGGGGGAGAGACAGCCCCTGCTGCCCCAAAATGACATGCATTTTTTTCATGGCCCCCTAAAGCCCCCTTAAAAAGAAAAAACATGTTAATAAAATGTTTTTTTGGAAATGGTTTTATTGTTTTGCTTTTCACTATGAAAGGGCACTGAAATTTATGCCATGGGGTTTGTCTTTTTTAAATTATTTTGTGAAAATTTCAAAAAGGAGGGGAGAGAGTGGGGGGTAGCAGGCTCCCGGGCCTACTTTTGTAAGCTTTTGTTGGGAAATTTTGTTTTTTTGCTCCAAAAAAAGTTTTCACAAAAAATCTCCCCCCTGGGTTTTAAAAAAAGTTTGGTATTTTTTTGGGAAGGTGGAAAAATCTGTCTTTTTTATTTATATAAAATTCATGATTTGGATTTTTTTTAATGAACTTTTTAGAAAACTTGTGTTTGGTATCATGTTTTTTTTGAGCTTTGTGATTTGATCTTTACTTTAAAAATTTTTTTTGTAAAACAAGCACAGGGAAAGGAAATTTTTTCCGTAAAAATTGTTTTTTTGTTTTTTTTTGAATTAAAAAATTTAAAAAAAATATGGCTTTATTGGGGAGTGTTTAGTACAGCAGCAAAACAATTGAAATAATGTGCAAAAAATTTTTTTCATATATCTGCAATTTGTTTCCCTTTTATGAAATCTGTTTTGCAAAAATGTTTTTTTACAGTATCGAATGTTGTTTGTGGGGAATGAAAAAAAATTCATGAAATTTTTATGTTATATTTTTCAGGCCCCAAAAACCGCCCCATTCTGTGGGAAAAGGGAAGATCCGGGGCTACAGAAACCCGGCCACAACTGGCCCAAAGCAGTGGGTGGAAGTGGGGCCGGGGTCTGTTCCCAGAATGGGAGGGTTCGAGCAGGCTCCAGACAGAAATGGGGTAAGAAAAATTTAAACTTTTTCCTCTCCACACTTTAAATTCCAACTGTATTTTTGTGACACATATTTTATGTGCCACATTTTTTAACAGTGAAAAATTTTTGGAGTGTATGTTCACGGGAAACCCTTTGTATTGCGAGTGCCATCATTTCAGCAATGTGTTTGCATCCATCTTCAAAGATGCAGACATGCATTGAACATTTTATGTTGAAAACACATGCTTGGCTGTACACCCGCAGTGCGTTGCCCCCGTTTTTCTTTGTCCCTTGGCTTCCCCCCCGGGAAAAGTTGCAGTGGCGGCCCACAAAGTAAGGCAGTTTTTCCCCCTCTGTCATTTTGCACAATAGAATGCATGTTTTAAGGCATCGTTTTTAAAATTTGTTCTATGCATGTAAACATTCTGTTCTGATTAAATCTAGGACACACATTGTTTAAAACTGCTAAAATCCCGGGTGAACAAAACCTCCCAAACAAAACATAGTTTTTTCGGGGTTTTTTAAACTTATTGTATTTTGTTGAAAGAACAGGACGTGAAAAACCTTTGGGAAAGGACGGTGGGGGGACCGATCGTCCGCTGGATGGGGAAAGGAGGCCCCGAGCGGATCCTCCCCCCCAAGGAGGCAAACACCCCCTTCGCTGAAGAGCTGTTTTCCCTCAGGCCTCAAGGGCAGCCCGGCTTTGGGTTTTTTATTTATTTTTTTTTTTTTTAACCTGTTTGAAAAGTGGTTTTAAATGGCTATGTGTTTTTTAAAATTTTAAAAAAACAGGGCTTTTAAAATTTTTCTTTTTTTTTTTTTTTTAGAACTCGGGCAACCTAGCCCTTCCGGAGCTGTCGGGGGCCCAAACCCCGGGCCCTGGGGGAAACATCAGTGGGGGAGGGGAAAACGGCCCCCGTGACTCCAGCGGCGTGACGGAGGGGGAGCCTACAAAACCGGCGGGTTTCCCCCTAGGGGGGGGTCCCGCCCCGGGGACCCCCAAGTGTCTTGGGGGGCCCAATTTGGCCTCAAGCTCAGTGCAGCTGAACACACTTGGGGCCCTTCCCAAGGGGGGTGCTGCCCCCCCTTTGGGGCCCCAAACCCCGACATCGTGGCCCCGCCACCCCCCCTGCCCGCCCCCCTTCCAGACACCCCCACTTTCCTTTGGGGCCCCGGCGACGTGGGCCCCCGCTCTCCGGGGAAAGGCAACCTCCCCCTGCGGGGAGGGCTTGTTTCCCCTTAGCAGCGCGGGTCGAGGGCCCGGGGGTTCCCCCTTGAAAAATTTTTTTTTTGTCAAATGGCAGAACGCTGCCGCCTTCGGGCCATTAGTTTCACAGGACCAAAATAATGTCCTTGATCCCGGTTTGGGGGCATTTCTAGGGGGGGCCCGGGCAACAAATGCCAGTTCCCGGAAAAATCCCCCAAAATCGTGCGTGGTATTGTGGTCCCCGGGGAACGCCCCCTTCCCTTTGGGGCCCCCCAAATTTCCCCCCCTCCCGCATCCGAAACCGCCCCTGAGCCTTATTTTTTTCCTTCCCCCTTTCCACAGCCCCCCCCATTTTCCACCCCCCCAACCCTCTGCCCCATCCCCCCTTTTTTTTTTTTGGGTGTTACGAAGAAAAAAACCGATGGACCTATGATATCGCACCCCGGGCAGGGGGGAGTTTTCTTGCAAAATTTGGGAAAACCCCTCCCCCGCCCGCGTCTGACCCTTCCCAGGGTTTTTCCCTTTTTTTTTTAAAATTATTTTTTTTTTTTTTGGGGCCCGGGTACGGATTTGCTATTTTTTTTTTGAAATATTTTTCCCAAAATTTACTTTAAGGGGGTTTTTTTGGGTGAAAGGGGGTGGGTGGGGGGTATTTTTAAAAATTTTTTTTAAAAAATAAATTTTTATATTTTTTACGTTTAATTTTGTCTTATGTTTTTTTTCCACTTTACCTTGGCTTCACTGTTTATTTTAATTTAATTGGCGGGCTTAATTTTACTTTTAAAATTTTGGGTCTTTTTAAATATACTTAACATTTTTTAATATGCATAAATTAAGGAAATGTTTTTTGATGACCCAAAATTTTAAAATTGTAATCACTGAAACCCAATTTTAAACTTTCTGGGTTGTTTCGTGGCAACCAAAAGGGCAGAGTTTCCCTGCTTTTGTCTTGAGAATAGAAAAGGGAAAGGGCTCTGTGCGGCTCCCAAAGGGGCCCCCGAGAAAAGTTAAACGGGGATCCCCGGGTTTAAAGACATTTTAAAAAAACCCAAAAAACCCTCTCATAAAATGAAAAATTACAAAACATTAGAAATAACTTTAAATACAAAAAATGTTAAAAGCAAAAAATTTCTTTTTTTATTTGTGTGTCCAAAAAAAAAATTTTTTTAAACTTGAAAAGCATTGAGTCATAAGGAGTCGCCAAGGAAAACTGTAGCATTACCCCGAAAACTTGCAGGAACGAAAATTGCAGGGAGTATAAAGTTGTCGGAGCGGGTGCAACGAAGCAGGAGTCCGTTTTTGGAGAATTCAGCAACAGCCACAGGGTTGGGGCAGGGGCGGCGTGCAGCCGAAGCGGAGTCGCTTTTGGAGAGGGAGCAACAGCCACAGTTGTCAGGGCGGCGTGCAGCCGATAGCAGGAGTCCGCTTTTGGAGGGTTTCGCAAAAGCCCCCAGTTTTCAGGAGCCACAGTTGGCAGCCCCGGAAGCAGGGTCTGGGGTCTGCACAAGCTTGTCCCCCAGGCCCCTTTTACCGGAGGAGATCCATCCATCCAAAGGAAGAGTGCTGATAGAGGCTGTCAAAAATTTCCATGGCACTCTGCCTTCCGGGGGCATAAAAAAAGTCGCAAAGGTTTCTCGCACCCCTTTTAAACTTGGGGGATGGTCGGGCCCAGGCCCCAAAAGGGGGATTTGGGATGCAAACCCAAAAAAAAACCCGGTTTTCTCCCCCTTCCATGTCGGGACCAAACATAGTCCCCGACAATTTTTTGGGAAAACAGGCTGCTTTGTTTACTCCCTCCCCGGGGTGCTCATCCAGCCGAATGGCGAGGTGAAGGGCCCTCCACTTGCTAGCCATGATTTCCCGGGAAGGGGGCACTCCACCGTGCGCCGTGCCCGGGTTTAGCCTCGTGTTAAAAAACTCTTCCCCCGTAAAATTTAGTCCCTTCGGGGGTTTTGGGCAGCAGGGTTTCCTCCCCTCAAAGGGAAGGCCCTTTATTTTCCCACCAAAGGGGAAGGGGACGGTTTTGGGTGGAAACCCCGGGAAAAGGGGTTTTTGGGGGGGGGGAGTCCTTTGCTCTTGCAGCATTTCCTCCCAAAATGCGAGGTTTAAAACGCGCCCCGGGGGTCCCCGTCCTTTTCCCTTGGCGCCGACTTCGATCGCAACAAAATTACAGTATGCATCAGCCACCCCCATAGGGGCCACAAAAAAATTTTTTCCCTTTTTTTAATTGAAGTACATGGTCCTGATTGCGGTGGCTGCTGCACAGTTTATTTTTCCCGTCGACGGCGCCCTATGCAGTTGGGGGGAAATTTTGGGCCCCAGATTTAAAGCCTGCCCGCTTTCCTGCCCGCCAAATCTCGGGGTCGGGGGGTTTTTTGGGATGAGATGGGCTGAAGTGTTGCCAGATCAAGTGGCATGGCACCTCACCAAATTCCCGGTTGGTTGATTTACCCAAACCCCGGGAATTTGGGGGTGCAGCGATGCATAACTCCCCCTGTTTTCCGAAAAAAATGTTTACAAAAAAAAAAAAAAAAAAAGGTTTAGGTAATTTAACTTAAAAAAACAGTATGGTTTTTTTGAGTTGAGAAGCAGTTGGGACTGATTCCAACACAAAAAAACCCCTACCCCAAAGTGTGTGAAAAAAGAGGATGGTTTGGTTTTTTTTTTGTGAGAAGCAGTTGGGATGATTCCAAAAAAAAGAAAAACCCTACGCAAAGTGGTGAAAGAAGAAAGATGGTTTGGTTTTTTGTGTGAAAAAGCGTTGGGGTTTATTTCCCAAAACAAAGAAAAACCCTACCCCAAAAGTGGGGGTGTAATTTTTTGAATTTTTTTGGGGGGAAAAAAAATTCAGTTTTAAATGAATTTAAGTTCCCCCAAAAAAAGGTTAACTTTTTTCTTACCCCCAAAGTTATTCCCGAGTCGTTTCCCATGGAGTATGGATGTTTCCTTAAAATTGGTGTCCTTTCCCCTTTTGGGGGCAAAAGGGCCAACGATTTCAAAACCCTCGGTTTTAAAGGCCTCCGGGGCATGCGCAAAAAATCATGGAACTTTGCTGGAAAATGGTGGGGGAAAACCCAAAATTTTTTTGCATTTTTTTAAATTTCAAAAATTACGGGAATTTGTTATTTTTATATTTTTTGCTTTTAAAACATATTGCAAAAAAAAATTTAAAAAATTTTTTAAAAATTTAAATTTTGGTGGATGAAATGCAACATTTGCCTACTTCCTTAGTTCTCCCCTACAGCTTGCCTATTAAAGGCCCCACTCATATCTTAGTTCTTGATGGGGTGCACCCAAAATATGCGGGTTTTCGGCGTCTTGCCCTTCGTTTCTAATTAAAAAAATTTAAAAACAAGGGAAAATTTCTTTTAAATTTTTACAGTCAATAATTCTTTTTTTTTAAACATTCACCGCTACAATACCCCCCTTTAAATTACATTGACCACATTCAAAAACCTAAAGCTAGAGTACCCTCAAAAAAAAGTAACATGGAAAAAAAAAAACTTAAAACAGTAAAAATTTAAAAGTTTGAGTACCCCAAAACATAACATGAAAAAAAAAAAAAATTTTTTAAAAAAGTTAAAAACCCAAAACTGAGTACCCGCAAAAAAAGTAACATGAAAAAAATACACATTAAAACGTAAAAAACCCAAAAGCTAGAGTACCCTCAAAAACAGTAACATGAAAAAAAAAAAACATTAAAACAGTAAAACCCAAAAGCTTGAATACCCTCAAAAAAGTAACTTTAAAAAAAAAACCCAATTTTTAAAAAAGTAAAACCCAACAAACTAGAGTACCCTCAAAACGTAACATGAAAAAAAAAAATTAAAACAAATAAAAACCCAACAGCTTGAGTACCCTCAAAAACATTTAAAATGAAAAAAATACACATTAAAACAGTAAAAAAATAAAAGTAGATTTCCCTCAAAAAACAGTTTAAAATGAAAAAAAAAAACATTAAAAACAGTAAAACCCAAAAGCAGAAAACCCTCAAAACAGTAACATGAAAAAAAAAAAAACATTAAAAAAAGTAAAAACCCAACAGTAAAAGTACCCCCCAAAAAAGTAAAATGAAAAAAAACACATTTTTTAAAAAGTAAGAAAAGTCAAAAAATCCAGCTCCCGATAGCGAAAAGAAACCAGACGGACCCCACGGCTCATTTCGAAAATCCGTAGCAAAGGAAGAATGTTTCCCGCTGTGCTTTTAAAACGTAATTAAAACCACAATTTTAAAAGGGGGGGAAATAAAATAAAAACAGGGAAAAAAAGGTAATCTAACGGTTTCAAAGGGATTGTGCATATCGGCCCTTTGTAAAACCCCAACGTTTGAGTACCCCCAAAACAGTTAAACATGAAAAAAATAACAAATTTAAAACAGTTAAAAAAACCCAACAGCTAGAGTACCCTTTAAAACAGTAAAAATGAAAAAAAAACCATTTAAAAAAAAGTAAAAACCTAACAGCTGAAAACCCTCAAAAAAGTAACATGAAAAAAAAAAAACCCCATTTAAAAAAGTAAAAATAACGGGTAGAGTACCCTCAAACAGTAACATGAAAAAAAAAAAATTATTTTAAAACAGTTTAAAAACCCAAAAGCTTTGAGTACCCTCAAAACGTAACATGAAAAAAAAAAAATTTTTAAAAAAGTAAAACCTAAAAAGCTTGGTACCCTCAAAAAATAACATGAAAAAAAAAAAATTAAAACAGTAAAAACCTAACAGCTTGAGTACCCTTTAAAACATAACATGAAAAAAAAAAAAAATTAAAAACAGTAAAACCTAACAGTAGGTACCTCAAAACCGTAACATGAAAAAAAAAAACACATTTAAAAAAAGTAGTAACTTTGAGAAACAGGGGGCATCCCCAAAAAAACCATTCACATTTTAACAAAAAACAAAATTTAAATTTTTGGGCATTCGGCATTAAAAACATATTTTTGCATACATAAAATCACTTTTCAAATCCATCAAAACCCGGGAAAAAAAAGGTTTCCCTTTCCCTCCTCGCCCGCCGACCCAGTTTTTTTTCTACATTGTCGGGGCAAAGCAGCCCGCTTCCCCGTTGCTGAAATGGATGTTCGGGGGGATTTGGATCCCTTTAACTTTTGAAGAAATAAAAATTTTATTTAAACCAATCCTGGAAAGTGTTAATAAAGCGAGTAAACTGGCACAGGGAAAAATTGCCTCTGTGTCTTTTTATTATTCCTGGGTGGAGAATATTTAATGCATTATCCAATAATTATCTTTTTAATTTTTTTTTTCCCGGGAGGGACAAAGGGCCTAAGCTTTTTTTTCGGTTTATTTGAAAATTTAAATTTAAACTCTTCAAAGAAAAAAATGGGTGGGGGATAGGTTACTTTAAAAAATTTATTTGTGTATTCTTGGATGTTTGAAAAAATTTGTCGCGAAAATCTGGGGCCCGAAATTTTGCCGCAAATCGCGTTCCAATAAGTGCCGTTCAGGACTGATTTCGCGGCCCGATTTCCTGGCACAGCTTTTGGGCTGATTTGCCGAAAGGATTTTAAGATCGTCAATCCGGGTTTGGGAAATCCGGTTGGCGAAAAAAAGCCGTGTGAACGAGGCCTTAGAATTTCTATTATGGCAAGAAAAAAGCAGCTAAATAAAGAAAAATGAGTGGCCATCATTACTTTCAGAAATGAAGGTCAGTCAGTCCGAAAAATTGGGAAAACTCTGAAAGTGTCCCCAAGTGCAGTGGCCAAAACCATCAAGCGCTACAAAGAAACTGGCTCACATGAGGAGCGCCCCAGGAAAGGAAGACAAGAGTCACCTCTGCTGCGAAGGATAAGTTAATCCGAGTCACCAGCCTCAGAAATCGCAGGTTAACAGCAGCTCAGATTAGAGACCAGGTCACTGCCACACAGCGTTCTAGCAGCAGACACATCTCTACAACTGTTAAAAGGAGACTGTGTGCATCAGACTGTGGTAAAATAGCTGTTAGACTATGTTCACACGGCTTAATTGCGGGGCGTCATTACACCGTGGGGACGGGGCGGAAGTGGGGGTCTGGCACTTCGCCGGCCCATAGTGTCACTTATCTCCCCCCGCGGCGTATTCGCCGAGCAGGGAGAGGAGACATAATCCATAGTTCTCTATGAGAACTGTGGATTACCGTAATGACTGGGACGTATTCCAGCCGTAATTCGCGCAGGACGCCGCGTAATTACAGACTGAAATACATTCCATTTTAAGCTGTGTGAACATAGCCTTAGGAAACCACTGCTAAGGACAGGCAACAAGCAGAAGAGATTTGTTTGGGCTAAAGAACACAAGGAATGGACATTAGACCAGTGGAAATCTGTGCTTTGCTCTGATGAGTCCAAATTAGAGATCTTTGGTTCCTACCACCGTGTCTTTGTGCAATGCAGAAAAGGTGAACGAGTGGACTCTACATGCCTGGTTCCCACCGTGAAGCATGGAGGAGGAGGTGTGATGGTGTGGAGGTGCTTTGCTGGTGACACTGTTGGGGATTTATTCGAAATGGAAGGAATACTGAACCAGCATGGTTACCATAGCATCTCGCAGCGGCTGCTATTCCATCCGGTTTGCGTTTAGTTGGACCATCATTTATTTTTCAACAGGACAATGGCCCCAAACACCTCCAGACTGTGTAAGGGCTATTTGACCAAGAAGGAGAGTGATGGGGTGCTACGCCAGATGACCTGACCTCCACAGTCACCAGACCTGAACCCAATCGAGATGGTTTGGGGTGAGCTGGACCGCAGAGTGAAGGCTAAAGGGCTAACAAGTGCTTAGCATCTCTGGGAACTCCTTCAAGACTGTTGGAAGACCATTTCAGGTGACTACCTCTTGAAGCTCATCAAGAGTGTGCAAAGCAGTAATCCAAGCAAAGGTGCTACTTTGAAGAACCTAGAATATAAGACATATTTTCAGTTGTTTCACACTTTTTTGTTAAGTATATAATTCCACATGTGTTAATTCATAGTTTTTATGCCTTCAGTGTGAATCTACAATTTTTAGAGACCAGAAAATACAGAAAACTCTTGGAATGAGGTGTGCCCAAACTTTTGGTCTGTACTGTATATAGGTGTTATATTAACTCTTTGTGTGCGGGGTGATAACCCCTAATAATTGGTTATGTTTGGTCACTTCATATAATAGTAACTACGGGCCTTACTTTTATGAGATTGTCTATAATTTTTCCTCATTGTGTGGCCTCCTGCATGTAAAGTCTGCTGAGTTCAATAAACTGAGAGTCTTCGTAGCTGACTCTATCAACCAGTTAGCATTACATAACTTATCTAAACAGTTACATTTCTCTCAGTTTGCACTAGAGGGCAGTGTATTTATAGCCAATGCCTAGTAGAACGTATATGTGGTCGAGTCATTATTATGACCACAGCTAATATCCAGAGTAATCACTATGTGCAGCACGGACAGCAGCTAGATGGGCCGGGAGTGACACAGTGAGGTGGGTTGTCACAGGTATCTGGAGCCATGCTGACTGCAGTGCATCCCAACAGACCTTGGATGGTGCGTGGGGAGGATCCATAGAGTGAACACAATGATAGAGGTGCTCCAACAGATGATCAATTGGGTTCAAGTTTGTGAAATAAGGGGGGCCAGGGTAGTACTTGGAAGTACACGGATTTATTTTGGTGGTGACCTGCTCCATTATAGGGTGTTGCTCCGTCCTCACCCACCTTCGTAGCCAACGTTAAATGGCGTGTGGTGTTCCATATTGTCCATGTCACTTATTTGCCATGTGTCCACTCATGATAGACTTTTACTACAACACCACACAAACAATTTACAAACGGCATTTCAGAAATACTGCTATCCTTGAGCTGTCTGCACATATATTGACCATTGCACACCTTATTATGACCACCAAGGCAACTCAGGACACGTGATTTCCTTCATGAGCTACATGCTGATGCTGTTGAAAGTATGAGGTGGTCATAATAAGGGTAGGTTTACAAGGTTCAAAGCAGGCATATAGAGGTGCATACTGTACCAACGTTATACGACTGCGCTTTAGAAGTATGCACTGGCCAGCCCGTACTTCTAAAGCACTCCGGCCGGGCCCTATATACCCACTCAATGAGTGCTATAATGTACCCTATTTGCGGGGCATACCTAGGGTGTATTGCAATGTAATTACGCCCTAAAGTACTCCCCACAAATACGGCATGTGAACATACAGTGGCTGGACTTTTAGAATAAAAATTCCTGTAAGTTTGTGGTTATTACATAAAATGTTAAAAAAAAAAAAAAAAAAGCTTGAACATATTAAACCTGTGACTATGGCCGGAACCACGTGCAGTAAGGAGGCACAATTATGTACGGCGCGGGCTCAGGAGTGGAGCCAGCTCCATACACAGCCTTTGAGTGGCTGGTAGGAGAGGGAGGAGCAGTGGTGCCCCTCCACCTCTCCTTAGCAGAACACAGCTCTGCAGATTGCGGCCATCACATTAAAGGCTTTTCTTCTGACCCAGCTCTTCCCACTATCCTTGGTGCTTTGGATGTTGGGGTAATAGTTGGACGTCAAACGAGAACCAACCATTGGTGGAAGAACACAAGCTGTGATGGCAGCATTTTCATGGCATTCTTTGGGCCACTCATCCATGTGGAAGGCACTGGATTTGAGTGTGAATCCATCCTTGGAAAACACATAGACCCATAAAGTGAAGGAAATAATTATTTGATACCTTGCTGATTGTGTAAGTTTGCCCACTGACAAAGACATGAACAGTCTATAATTTTAAGGGTAGGTTAATTTTAACATTGATAGAATATCCAAAATAAAATCCAGAAAATCACATTGTATAAAATATATAAATATATTTGCATTTTGCTGAGAGAAATAAGTACTTGATCCCTCTGGGAAGCAAGACTTAATACTTAGTGGCAAAACCCTTGTTGACAAGCACAGCAATCTGACGTTTTTTGTAGTTGATTATGAGGTTTGCGCACATGTCAGGAAGAATATTGGTCCACTCCTTTTTGCAGATCATCTCTAAATCATTAAGATTTTGAGGCTGTCTCTTGGGGAGCTTCAACTCCCTCCGTAAGTTTTCTATGGGATTAAGGTCTAGAGACAGGCTAGGCCACTCCATGACCTTAATGTGTTTTATTTTGAGCCACTCCTTTATTGCCTTGGCTATATGTTTTGGGTCATTGTCTTGCTGGAAGACCCAGCCACGACCCATTTTTAATGTCCTGGTGGAGGAAAGGAGGTTGTCACTTAGGATTTTATGGTACATGGCTCCATTCATTCTCCCACTGATGCAGTGAAGTAGTCCTGTGCCCTTAGCAGAGAAACACCTATAAAAAAAAAAAACATGTTTCCACCTCCATGCTTGACAGTGGGGATGATGTTCTTTGGGTCATAGGCAGCATTTCTCTTCCTCCAAACACAGCGAGATGAGTTAATGCCAAAGAGCTAAATTTTTGTCTCATCTGACCACAGCACCTTCTCCCAATCACTCACAGAATCATCCAGGTGTCCATTGGCAAACTTCAGACAGGCCTGCACATGTTTCTTCTTGAGCAGGGGGACCTTGTGGGCCCTGCAGGATTTTAAATCATTATGGCATTATGTGTTACCAATGGTTTTCTTGGTGACTGTGGTCCCAGCTGCCTTGAGATCATTAACAAGTTCCCCCTGTGTAGTTTTAGGCTGATCTCTCACCTTCCTCATGATCAAGGATACCCCACGAGGTGAGATTTTGCATGGTGCCCCAGACTGATGTCGATTGACAGTTACTGTGTACTTCTTCCATTTTCTTACTATTGCACCAACAGTTGTCTTCTTCTCACCCAGTGTCTTACTTATGGTTTTGTAGCCCATTCCAGCTTTGTGCAGGTCTATGATCTTGTCCCTGACATCCTTAGAAAGCTCTTTGGTCTTGCCCATGTTGTAGAGGTTAGAGTCTGACTGATTAATTGAGTCTGTAGACAGGAGTCTTTTATAAAGGTGACTATTTAAGACAGGTGTCTTTAATGCAGGTAACGAGTTGATTAGACGCGTCTAACTGGTCTGTAGGAGCCAGAACTCTTAAGGGCCGTTCACACGGCTTATTGCAGGGACAGATTGCAGCTGTATTGTGCGCCATACTGCGCTGCAATACGGCTGGAATCCGTCCCAGCTATTGCGGTAATCCAGAGTTCTCAGAGAACTATGGATTCCGTCTCTCCTCCCCGCTCGGCGAATCCAGCGGGTGGGGAGAAAGTGACATGTTCATTACCCTGGCGGGATACGCGCCGTGGATAATGAAAGTCTATGGGGTCGGCGAGCAGTGCCCCCGCCCCTTACTCAAGGCGTAATTGCGGGCGAAATCCGTCCCGCAATTACGGCTTGAATAAGCCGTGTGAACGGGCCCTTAATGGTTGGTAGGGGATCAAATACTTATTTCTCTCAGCAAAATGCAAATAAAGTTATATAATTTATACAATGTGATTTTCTGGATTTTATTTTGGATATTCTATCTCTCAATGTTAAAATGAACCTACAATTAAATTAAAATTATAGACTGTTCATGTCTTTGTCAGTGGGCAAATTTACAAAATCAGCAAGGGATCAAATAATTATTTCCTTCACTGTACATGCCTATTGCCTTCCCTAGGGTGGATGGGATCTTCTAGCAAAAAATGAGACAAGTCACATGGCTAGGAATGTCCAATATTGGTTAGAAGAGCGTGACAAGTGCGCTTCACTGGCTCCCTGATTCCCCAGATTTAAACCTAATTGAGCATCTCTGGGATCAACTTCATGGTTTTGTTCCTCTATGCATCTTCCCCCATGTAACCTTCAGCAGCTGTGGGATGCAGCATTGAGCCAGATACCTGTGATAATCTACCAGGACCTCATAAACTCTGGATGTAAACTAATGGTCGTAATAATGTGACTTGACTGTATGTGTTCTGCTAGGACTATATCTAGACTTGCAGTAGCACTACAGATCCATTATCACTATGAGCTGCGGTCCACATAATTGGATGCAATCAATGTGTTCCTTTAGACTGCAGCTATAATCTTTTTTTAATCCTAATCTAAATCTTCAAACCCTTCATTCCTCCGTTTTCTGAACACATATACAGCAGTCACCTCTAGGGGGAGCTAGCTGTATATGTATTTATGCAGCTCCCAATGACTTCAATGGTTTAAAGCTCTGTTCACACTATTGTTTTTGAATGGCACCTTACTGGCTATGATGAAAAAAATGAAAGTAGGTTTTCTGATGGTGCTGTCTATGGGGTCACTCTTTTGTTATGTGTTTGTTATTTGAGCACTATATAACGGTAGTATTTCTACAGCATGGATACAGTTTAGTTTTTGTGTCCACATTGGGGCAGAATTGTCTGTATTTACTGTGTAGTGAACTTCTTTTTACAATAAGGACACTGACTGTGTGTGTCCAATGTGTGCGTATCTACCTGTATATATAGACATGTGGCCAAAATTGTTGGCATCCTTCTGTGAAAGAAGGAAAAACCCACAATGGTTGCTGAAATATCTTGAGATTGACAGAAGCAATAATATAATTAAGTTTACTAATCAACTACAACTAATAAAAATCACACATTGATTTTGAATTGATTCAACCGAAAAATTGGGTTTTTTTTTCTGTAACGCAGGGGTACCAGCAATTGTGTCAATGTGTTTTTCCATTCCTTTATAGCCCCCTCCCTTGCTTTTCCTGTCATGGCATTAAACAATCTATTCAGCTGTTTCTGTTAACCTGCTTCTTGGAAAGCTGGGTAATGACGAGATCACTCATATGGTTATTGTTGTAGGTTTTCAAATGGCTTTACCTGCCTTCTGAATGGCAAATCTGTTTTAGGCTGAGTGCACACTGGATTGACTATCCGTCAAAACATGTTATAACGTATGCCAAATATGCACTGTTTGGAGCAGACGTTTGATATCCATTTTTTTTTAACTAGCATTTCTATTGGCTGTCACCTGTTTTTTCTTGCTATTCGATTAGTATACGTTTGCAACATGGGCACAAACATTAGGATCTGTTTTCCATTGATATACATTGTCAAAAAAAGTATACTGTAATGTATACATTTCTTTTCAACTTGAAAAAGCGCAGCACCCTGTGTCCTCCACCGGTTAAAGTTAAACCTATATGTGATGGAAAGTGTAAAAAAGGACACTATGTGAATGCACGTTGTACATGCGTCCACCTACATTAGTCAATGAACATGTTAACACATCCGTTCTCCCTTCCGTTAGAACAGATCCGTCATCCGTTCAATATAAGGCAGCGTGCACTGAGCTTTACAGAATTGTGTGGATGTGGTGCTACAAAACTAGGTATGTACTGTAGGAAAGCTCAGTAGTTCTGGCAGAGTTGGGTTCTGTATGGGTTTTGCACTATCCATGCAATAAAACCAGCGCACAGAAAAGGGACATACCCTTGTATTATGGAAGACGCTCCTGCAAAGTAGCTCAATAGACAGCTGTTGTTGGCTACCTTCAGCATAAGCTCTCATTGAATGAAATCTGTCTTCAGTAGGTTTCCCTAGCTGACTCAAGGCAGGCACCAGGCAGATATATACAGTGGTACCTTGGCATAAGTCCTGTTTAGAACAAGTCCAACTTGGTGTACACCCTGTTTGGACATAGAAGATTTTGTTTGCTATACAACTATTTGTGTGAACTACTACTCGAGGGCGTGTGGCCTGGACTTGACGAGGAGGTTGTTAAGCAATCCCCTACTTCGTTAGTCAAGCAAATCCCTGCCAACTGGATGGATGCGAAAAACTTTGCAGAGAAGCAAAATCCCAAACATCCTGAGGAGGTCAGGTCTGGTGATCCTCAGCCAGGTCCAAGTAGGGACCTGACAGAAAAGTGATAAATAAGTCTGATACATTTTCATTTATGTACAACATATATTACACCCACTGCATTTGTATTTTAGTATTGAACAGTGTTATAAAAAATCCTATTTTTCTTATAATAAGAACAGATTCTTTTCCATTTATTTCTTGTAGGAAAAGGTTTGTTTGATATAAATCCAAGGATCTAGAACAGATTAATGATTTATACCAAGACACCACTATATATATATATATAATATATATATATATATATATATAATATATATATTTATTGATAAATAGATAGATGGGGCACTTGAGAGATGTTCACACATCGGGAGTACGCGCCTATTAGAGCGAGCTTCCAAAACACACGATGTACTGCGGCGCATACTGTACGCGACGCAGTACATTATGTGAACATACCCTTAATACGGCCAAATGCGTGCCGCAATTACAGTAATTCATAGCTCTCATAGAGAACTATGAATTATACGTGGTCTCCCTGGGTGTACAATACGATCGTATAGTACACCAGGGGAGAGAAGTGACATGTCTCTTCTAAAACACACAACGTATTGCAGCGCACACAGTACGCGCCCCAATACGCCGTGTGAATACACCCTTAAAGTCAATGGGAAGTAAAAATAAATTAGCATAGAATCCACATTAATCTATTCGGACAGGGATGGGATGCTGATCTGGTACAGATTGTTATACAATAAGAATCCAATTGGCAACTGAATTCCATAAACCAATCCTCAAACAAAATCTGCCTCAAGAGTCAGTACATAAGTTTTAGAACCTGTTTGCTACCCATATGAAAAGGTGCAGTTTTTAGGGTGGGTTTACACTGAGTTAGGGTATGTTCACACAGCGTATTGTGGTGCGTACCTGTGTGCGCCACAATACGGCAGGTGTTTTAGAAGTATGCGTTAGCCAGCACGTGCTCTTTGCCAGCTACTATTGAGTTTCACCTTGTGTCATGTCACTTCTTTCTCCCGTCGCATAATATGTGTTGGGGAACACGGCAGGTAATCATTGCTCTCAATGAGAGCTGTGAATTACTGTATTTGCGGGGCGTACTTCATGTGAACACATCTGTACTCTCTATGTTGCAGGAATCTGGTGGGGTGGGATACCGCGATGCAGCCATGGCATCCCTATAGGGAATAATAGAGCAGACATAGCCCAGCATGGCAATGTAGCGAGTAACTCAGTGTGAACCCACCCTTAAACATGGATTTCACATTGAAATTTTTAGCATGTAACATTTGCTGTAGAAACATACCCTTTGGCTAGGATTACTTCACAATGGACTGTACTGCAAAGCGTGTACATTATAACATTTAGCCTAAGCATATCCTAAACATACACTATTTTGTGCATACGTTTGACATCCATTTTTGCTTTTTCTCTTTTTAAGCTAGCTCTATTGCCTGTCACCTGTTTTTCCCTACAATTGGGTTGGGTACATTGGGTTATATCTTTAGGACAGATACAAGCATATACATTTAGAAATGTGGGCACATACACTAGTATACACTTAAAAAAAATGTTGACTGTAACATATACGTTTTTGTACAAAGCACAGCACCCGGTGTATTCCATCTATGAATAAAAAAAGGACAGATGACGTAAGGTCATGAAATGTACACCAAAGACATATACTGTGGCAATGTGTCCAGCCATAGAAGTCAATGCATACATTAACGCACACGTTTGGGTACAAGGTTTTATTTTAAGGTTTTAAACATGTACTTCAGACTAGTGGATTAACGTGATACCCTGTTTCCCCGAAAATAAGACCTAGTGCATTTTTTGATGCAATTCAGTTTGGCTGCTTATGCTGATGTTTGTGATGAAATCACTACAGTATATTAATACATATGATGTTTTGTTCAACAATAAATGTGAATTCTTGTTTATGGAAAAATAAGACATCCCCTAAGAAGAAGGAGCAAAAATGAATACAAGACACTGTCTTATTTTCGGTGAAACAGGGTATGAAGACAGGGTAAAATCCAAGCTTTCAGCTCTATAAGGTACTATACTAAGCAGGAGCTACAGATATGTTCCTATGGAGCCGGCCCCAGCACTTGGAGTTCAGCTTGCAGGTTTTTCAGTATTAAGTTATGAGAGCTTCATTCTAAGAAACGCAGGCAGAGCTGCTACTCCAATGCTTATTTTTAGCCTTTTCGGTTTCCATGGAAATCCAGCTTCCCCCCTCTTTCTCGGACCGTTTTCTCTGATGAAAGCTGGGGCTTTATACTGTAATCCTGTCCCGAGATTGTCTTATTTATTTAAAGTGAACCAGCGCTGAAGAGAGGTATATTATCTGCAGGGATAGTGGTTCAGTCTGCTGCAGCCTATGTTACAAGCAGGTAACTGACAGATGTAGTGGTGCTGGTGGTGTTTGATGGAGTGAAGAGGAGTATGTGTGTAATGAGGCTGAGAATTGGGGTCACACACTTGGCCCTTTTCCTCTATCGTGGTCCCTCACATAAAGCTGGTGCCCTATGGATCTGTAAAGGAAGTCACATTTCATGCTTCTAATCACCGGGGAGGGCAGCAGGACACCATTTCCATGAATAGCAAAGAGGTTGTCAGGATAGATTTATGTTTTTTTTATTGCATTTATTCTTTGCTGTCTTTTAAATTTCCTTTGGAAGTGTGCAGGAGCTGAGATTTGCCAAGCTCCTTGTTCTGCAAGCAGAGCAGACAGTGCACTGTTCTCAATAGCAACACTGCAGATACTGTTACGGGTTGTTCACACTGCACAGTGCAAATACTGGTCGCAAATCCCTACCGGTATTTGCACTGGTTTGCAGCCCTGTGGCACACGACCAACATGGGGAAGAAAACGGGGCTTTTCCCTCGCGTTTTAATGCAGAGAAAATCCCTCGCCTGCTTTATTACATTTACATTTTTCATAATCCGGCCGGAAAACCAGACGAAGAATGAACCAAGATCTAGTTGATTTTTTCCGAACCGGCCGTTGAGTCTGAAAAGCCGCTGTGGTACTGTTGAAAACCCCGTGTGCAAGTGGAGGACCGTTGTGCAGGTTTTCCATTAATGTCCAAATTAAAATGTTTGTCACCCCGGTATGTACAGATGGTTTTCAAAACAAAAACACTGCTTAAAAAACGAGGGAGAAACCCATGCAAGTGGGGACCTATCCCTTAGGGATAGTGTTTGAGCGATTTTATCGACAAAGGGTTGAAATCGCGAAAGGTTTTATGTGGAGATATGAAAATTTTCCATATCATGCTGGCGATAATAAGAGGTTAAAATCTGTTGCAACATCTATTAAGATCGCACCTTTTTCGGCGCTCCTGTAATTTTGAGGCGGTCGCCAGCAAATGAGATTACAGAATGAGAGCCGGTGAGATGTGGTGTGCTACACATGACTGGGTGATGTGTATGGTTGGCGATTTGGCTGGAAAAATCACATGACCTCGTTTTAAAACATAGAACAGCGTTTCCTGTTTCAGGCCTCAGTGTCCTCTCCACGTCTCATAGTGATCGACCTGCGCTCGGCCTGTGGCCAAACATCTCAGGCGAAAATAGGTCTTATTTCTGAACGGAGAGGAAACCTCTACTGTTAGCTGTGATCCTTCCAATTTAGTTAGATTAATCGATTGTTGGGAAGATTTTAATTTAGTTAGCGTAGAGAATTTTAAAGGCAGTCATCTACCGGCGTGTAGAATTCACGCGGTGGGAGCGGGGGTTTGGGCCCCCGCGGTGGGTTGGGATGCGGTGTTGGTGGGGCGAACACAGACAAGCTCGTATCTCAAAGAAACACTGTGATAAAGGTTCACCAAGACTTAGTGTAGACATGTGTAGTGATATCTTTATTATTAACAGTTTTGATATTGAAATATTTGCCTGGGATATTGTGGCCAGACCGTGAAACCTATATTGGATATGACAGCATTTCTAGTAACTGCATGTCTCTTTGGTTAGCTGTCAAAACTCCACTTTTATTATCAGTATACGATATCAATAGGTGTGCAATTTTACATACACCCATTAGAACCATGACTGTTGATAAATATCCCTCTCAGCACTTAAATTAACAAGTCCAGCAATCTTGTAGTCATGCACAGGTTGTTGTTGCCAAAAATACCGTGTAGTCGTTACGAAAAAGAACACTCCACAGTTACGTGTTTTTTTGAGACTTTTTGCGCACCCAGCAACCTGTTCATGTTGACGCAGCATCTACATAAATCTTAAAATCATCAATTCAATATTCAACCACAGGTGAATTGAAAGGTGCAAAAAATAACCGTTTATTATATCCAAAACATAACGAGTTACCGTGTTTTTTGAACTTTGCACACCCAGCATGTTCATTGACGCAGCATCCTACGTAAATCTTAAAAACAGCAATTCTAAATCCAACCACAGGTGATACGAAATGTTCAAAAAATAACCGTTTATTATTCAAAACATAACATTTATCGTTGTTTTTATGTGACTTGCGCACCCCAGCACTGTCATTTGACGCAGCATTCTACGTAAAATCTTAAAACAGCAATTCTATAGTCCACCACAGGTTAAGTTGAAGAGGAGCAAAAAAATACCGTTTATGTATAATCAAAACATAACATTATACGTGTTTTTTGCATTTTGCGCACCCAACATCTGCTCATTGACGCAGCATCTACGTAAATCTTAAACAGCAATTCCTATATATGCACACACAGGTTAATTGTGAAAGGTGCAAAAAATACCGTTTTATTTATATCAAAAGCATAACAGTTACCGTGTTTTTTTTGACTTTTGGCACCCCCATCACTGTTCATTGACCAGCATCTCTACGTATAAATCTTAAAAGCAGCATTCTATAATTTACACCACAGGTGAATTGAAAGGATGCAAAAAATAGCCGTTTATTATATCAAAAACATAAACAGTCAAACTGTGTTTATTTTTTGGCTTTTGCTGCACCCAG
Source organism: Phyllomedusa bahiana (assembly GCA_025379985.1). NCBI lineage: Eukaryota > Metazoa > Chordata > Amphibia > Anura > Hylidae > Phyllomedusa > Phyllomedusa bahiana. The sequence continues at coordinate 117,394 of JAODAL010002157.1, read as the reverse complement.
CACTGTTCATGTGAACGCAGCATCTAAGTAAATCGTAAAACAGCAATTCTATAATCACCACAGGTGAATTGAAAAGGGTGCAAAAAATACCGTTTATTATATCCATAAACATAACAGGTTACGTGTTTTTATTGACTTTTTGCGCACCCAGCCAACTTGTTCAATTGAGCACGCTCTACATAAATCTTAAAACGAGACAATTCTATATTCTCCACAGGTGAATGAAAAAGGTGCATAAAAAACCGTTTATTTATATCAAAACATACAGTTACTTGTTTTATAGACTTTTGTCACACCCAGAACTGTTCATTGACTGCAGCAATCTAACGTAAAATCTTAAAGAACAGCTAATTCTATGATTTCAACACAGTTAGAATTGAAAAGAGTGCAAAAATACCGTTTAATATATACCAGAAACATAACGATTTTACTGGTTTTTTTTTGACTTTTTGCGCACCCCTGAGCACTGTTCATTGGACGCAGCATCTCGTAAATCATTAAAAGACAGCAATCGATATTCCACCACAGGTGAATGTGAAAGTGTGCAAAAAATACCGTTTATTATATCCAAACATAAGTTAACACGTGTTTTTTGACTTATTGCACAGCCCAGCACTGTTCATGACGCAGCATCTACGTAAATCATTAAACAGCACATTCTAAATTCACCACGAGGTTGAATTGGAAATCGGTGTGCAAAAAAGTAATACCGTTTTATTAGATATGACTCAAAACATTAACAGATATACGTGTTTTTTTGTGGACCTTTTTGCCCAGTTTCCATATTTGTTGATAGACACCTTTGCAGTTAACTTTGTGAATCCAGCAATTTGTTTTGATTAGAGGTATTTTGAGAATGCTGTGATTTGCGTCTTTTAATAAGAGAGCTTCAAAACTATTCCATTACCTTCTAAGATTTTTTATATTTCTGAACATGGGAGCAAATCAGGTGGTAAGCGAGCAAAGAGTGGGTGAGCAACATGGAGTTAGAGTACGATGAGAAGGTTGCTTCGCTTCCTAGTGCTGGGCGACAACACGCATAGCCAGCGGATCGTCAGTTGCAGGACCGTCAGGCCTGTCAATCGCTGGTCAAGGCTCCTGCGTGAATCTAAGTTGAACTGAAGCACGTCCGCCAATCTGTGTCCTTCATTGGTTAAGCATGACCTGCTTGCATCAGTATTCTTACCTCCTCGTCCTCGCATTCACTGCCACAAATGTCTCATCACATCATCATCATCCTTCCAACATGAAGCAGCCCAAATGTCCAACGGTCGATGTACGCGCCACCACTGTGTGATAGATCCATTTTTCTGAAGACCATCTTTGGATGACAAAATGCGGTTGTGGGTCAGAAGGCATGTTAAAAAGATCAAGAGGATGATGTTAGTCGTGGCTCTTACGCCCAGTTACTGATGCCATCATAGGAGGAGAAGGAAGCCGGTCAATCGGCAAAATCCCGGAGCGGGGTCGCAACGCCTTGCAGTGCCCCTTGCTTGTAGCCCGCAGCTTGCTGGATGCAGAAAGTCAGGACGACCAATCTACCTAGTGTTGATGATGATGGATGATGACGACATTGCTGATACCATCCTGGTCTCTTCCGCAGAATTTATTCGTTGACGAGACGCTTCAACAGCTGACGTGATGGGAGGAAGGACTAGTGGGGTAGTGTCAATAGGGTGCCGCCCGCCACAAAAGTGAGAGGGCGGTCGCAGAATTCCGCTGATATGAATCCGTCCCCAGCCCACGTCCAGACGCAAAACCCCGTCTCCTCTCGCGTGTTATCGACGTCAAATAAGGACCGCAGGAAACCCTCTCAACAAGCAGCCTGCCTTCTATTGATCAAGTCCTCTGAATTCACCCAGCTATGTCATGATGCCGCCGTTGAGCCGTAAACGCATAAGTAGAGGCAAGAACCTTTAAGTGTTAACCACGAAACCAACATGTCTAGTCCCATCAGCGAATGCATGAGATTGACAATTGGAGGGAAAAATTGGCCAAAAGAAGGCCCCCAGACCGACGCCGCCGGGCCTCCAACCACTGTCACACCCATCTGTCTCCCTGTCTCCGCCTCCTCCTCCTCCCGCCACCACCAAGCGTTCGTCAAGCTCGGCCATGTCCTCTCAGAGTCCATGATCAGGGATCAGCCTCCGCTTCCGCCGTCCACCGTCGCCCGAGTACCACCAGCACCACCAGAGACCCATCCAACCCCTTCTCCTTCCGCCCAGTTTGAACGACCTGCAACGGCCGAACAGCGGCAGTCTAGCAGCCAAGCCTTCTGACTTCCAGGTTTGGGGAGCATAAAAGACACATTAACCCAAACCAAGGGACCCAAAGCCAAAGCCTGAATGGTCGGCATTGCCATGCCTTTGTGAGCCTTGGAAAAGTTGCCTTTCGCCGTCTGGTGACACAGATGTGGGTTTCCGCGCAACGTCATGGCCCTTCTCCCCCCCTTCCCCTAATAACCAGATCCGTAGTAGGCATTTTCGATCAGGAAAAGCCCGTCCCTTGCCCTGGCCCAAGCCAACGTGTCATCTAAAAATTTAAAAATCGCGTTGTCTGCATCTGTGTCCGGAAAAGTTCCATCTCACCACCTACACATGGACTGAGTAGAAGCACGGCCAAGAGCCTGCTATAGTCTCTCTGACAGCTCACAGGGTGAGCTGGGTGGAATGTCTACTGGGGTGACTGGTGGCTCTCGGCTCGGGCAGGGCTCCGGCGCAGACGCTCCCTTCAAAACCGCAGGATGTTTGCCAGGGCTCTTTCCCCCCACAGGATCCTCTGTGTGTGCATCACTGCCGCAGAGACAACCAGGCCGTTTATGAAATTAATCTGCGTTTTAGTACCGTCCCACGACACAGGTCAGGAGCTGTTGGACGGCTCTAAAGCAACGATAACCGGAGATCTGCTTGGCTGGGTGACAAGAAACCTTAGTCCGGTGGCAAGGATGGTGTGCGATAACGGGCCGAAGAGTGATCTGCTGGCCTCCCGCTTAAGAGTCTGTAGGCCTCGGAGCACATCCCTTGCCCTGGCACATGTCATGGAACCGTTGTCGTCCAGAAATTTCTAAAGAGCTAAACACCCGGGCCTGTGACTGCCTTACTGGAATGAAGGCTCGAGGATCTGAGTTTCGCACTTCCGACCGTGTCACAAGTTCAACCCTGCTTTCGTCCCACCTGCTGCGTTGCAGCGTCACTCGGTCCTCCCCGTCAACCGTCTCATGTTGTACTTGGCAACATGCGGAATTCCACCCTCCACATGCTCCACGAGTTGTGGCAGCAGCGCAATGGCCATTACGCAGGTACGAAGGTAGACACATGGCCTGACAAGCAGCGTACAGACCTCAGGGTGTTGAAGCCATGCCTGAAGTGGAGGTCAGGTGTGAAATGAGGCACTGCACACATCCTTGCCAGTTTTTGGAAAAGCCAACAAAATGGTCAGTTGCTGACAATGCCCTTGTCAACATGATCATTGTTGCATCTTAGTTCTGGAACGATCGTTGGAGAAGCACAACTGAAACACAGGTCCCGCCATCGACGGCGGGGATGAGACGGACACAGAGCGACACGGAGCCTTTCCTTTCTCTCCGTCAAATCCACAAGGCCCGACAGTTTCATCACAATTTCATCGGTCTTCATATCTGTGAGGCGCAGTGGTGTGGTCGGGTTCCATACTAGTGCAAGGTGTGGGGCGCATCACGTCTCAGGGTGCATCATCTCAGGCAAGTCAGGGTCTTGTGTTAGAAGCTGTGCCGGAGGCGGAGGAGAGAGGAGGAGGAGGAGGAGGTATATCCTAGTACACCGGATGTTACCGACGTCCCAGCTTGAAAATAGGTTGGCGTCGAATTTTTGAGGCGGAGGAGGAAAGATGAGGACGATCATTTTGCTATGCCGTCTCGATCCAGAGTCTTGGTAAATCAAGGCTCTCATGCATCTCACATGGTTGCTTGGAGCTGCCATTTCCCTCCAACATTATGCCTCTGCATTAAGGCCATCAAAATGAACATCAGTTTCTGGTGTTGGCCACCTCCTGGATCCCCGGTACAAAACAAAAATCGAGCACTTTCCTTCCACCCACCCAAATATAGAGTAAAATGCCGAAATGGAGACCCTTGTGCTGATTGAATCAACTGGGAGACATCTTTGCTCTGCTCAACAGTTCCCCAAATAGTCATTCGTGTGTGAACAACATCAGGCGACTGACAGCATAGAGTGCCAAGTAAGGGCCGTGCGGCAAGCAAGCAGGCAAGGTGGCAGAAGCCTAATGGGTTGACCTCCTGTGCGAATCTTTGTTTACCACCGTCACACCAACGCATTGGCAATGCCTGTGCCCACATCCAACACACAGAGATCAGCTTAAGATCATGGTTGCAGCATCGACTAAACTATCGTCCTTCACCACCGATCTGTTTTTAGCATGTGATTCCGACCCAATATACTTCTGGGTATCCAAAATGGAGACGAATGGTCCCGAGCAGGCTCGACACTCGCATAGAGGTGTTGTTGCGCTGCCCAGGCAGCCAGCACGTCGATAATCTGAAGCCGGACCTTCAGCACAGCTGGAGGAGTCATTACATACAAACGCGATCCGTCATTTCCACAGTAAAGGGATCGTTTGACTTTCATCAAGATGAATCAAGGCATGGATCTCTGAATGATGTGATAGCCCCAAATTGTGCCGAGGTCACCGATTAGTTGCCGATGCTACTTCACATTCCCTTTTTGCAAACAGAAATTGGTCCTCTTGAAAACTTTTTTTTAAAAGATCATTTCTACGCAATTTTTATTCTCTTTCCCAACAGTAACCATTTTCCGTGGGTTTTGCTGTGAGGAGACTGTATAAAAAGACAGCAAAGGATTTTCATGACAACACCGTATTCCCCATTTTACTCACTTTATCTTAAGAAGTCTTTTCGCATTGTCAGTTGATTTGAAGGTCCATGTAGCTGTGAGATACAGCAATAAACATGGGCCTAAGTGAACAGGAAATGGGACATTCTAAGTGGCATTTTTCCCCTCACAATTTTTAATAGTTCTGAGAAGTCATATATTATAATTTTTTTGGGGGTCATGTTTGCTGTTAGATACAGCTATAATTATGGACCTTTGGTGAAGAAAACAGAAAAATGTGGCTCTAAGTGTCATTTCTCCCTCACAATTTTTAATAGTGGGCTATGAGAAGTCATATTTATAATTTTTTAGGGTCATCGTAGCTGTGAGGATACATACAAAATATGAAGAAGAGGAAATCAAGCTCACCCACATAATCCAGCCCGTGGCAGAGAAGGAATCCGCATTGAATCCGTCCGGGAGCAAGAGACGTAGTCATACCAATCCTTATGAAAAAAGCAATCCAGCGGTGTCAAATCTCCATGGATAAAAGTCTTAATATGAAAGTTTATTGCGACATAATAAAAACACACGGCACTTGTGCCGCAGTGGAAAGAGTCCCCAAACTTAAAGAAATACCTGACGCGTATATCGGGGCGATGCATAAGACACGCCCCTAGGTCATAGCATAAAACAATAACAATGTGTAAACTTTAAATACTTAGGATAAAATAGAAAGTACTCACACAACCAGAAACACCGGCTAGCCAAATTCCACCATTCTCCTGTAGTAAACTTCCGGGTTAGCTGCTATAGCTGGTACCTGGCATGTGATTGGCAATGACATGCGCATCAGCACGCCCAAACAAGCAAAGCTGCAGGTTGAGGGCAGGAATCCGCGCGTCTGGCGCATGGTCTGACACATAGAATGCCGCTTGTATATTGGAATCAAACACGTCATGTGAAAGGAAATGAAAGGCCCGATCTACCAAAAAGCAAATAAATCAGATCTGAATAGTTGTAAAAAACACAATACTGAACAATTATTCCAGGAGAATCTTATACATGACCATAAATTATATTCAAAGTCAATCTTAAATAGATTTGCAAAAAAAAAATTTTGGCAACTCTACAAAAAAAAAAAAAAAAAATATATATATAGATAAAGAGAGGGCATCACCCTCCCCCCCCCACAGCCCGAAGTGGCCGCCAAAAATCAATAGTGTAAGACAATAATCTCACGTTTGAGATTGAGCCCATTGGGGTACGACGAATATAGATTCAATATCCAAAAGCCTCCTGTCATGTAATAAATTTGTCACATCTCCCCCAGAAGAGGTTTAACGATCCTTTCTAATTTGGGGGGGGGGAGGATGTGGGGGGGGGGGGGGGGGGGGGGTTAATGTGTGGTTTTTTTTTGGGGTGTGTGTTTTTTTTTTGTTGTGTGGTGTGTGGGGGGGGGGGGGGGGTTTTTTTGGGTGTTACACCACCCATAATTTTAAGGCCCCCCCGTTTTGGAGTTGGTGGAATTTCCCTAAAGGAAAGACAGGATAGATTCGATTGCCGACTAGAATAAATTGGTTATATCATTAAAGTGCTCCCAAAAATTCGTGTTTTCAACCTTCTTGTGGTGTTTCCTATCATACTGTAAGTTACACATAGGTACAACGTGTCCACATAAATAATATGATGTGAATTACAGTTAATATATTGGGCGGATTTTTATGGACCTTGGGCTCCCTGAATTGGGTCGGAGAACACTTTGATCCTGTATTAACATAGTTAAAGGGTTCGGCATTGGATTGTAGGCCGCATATATAAGAAACCAATAACCGAACCATGATATTGGAGGGATTTGTATTCTGATTGGAAAGATATACCATATAAGGGAAATAATGGCTTCCCAAGTACGAGTTTCTAGAAACCCACCCCTGCATCCATCAGCGAGTACAGTCTCCAGTAATCGGGATCTTACCCACAGGATAGAAATGTATGTTTCAAAAAAATCTGCGAATTTGTGAAAACTGATTGCTCTGATTCCAAGACCCAGAGTGCAGTTGTATTTATTGGCAGAGTAACGGGATGACCATGTCTCGGTCGGAGTCAAAAAGAGAAACCCTGTCTTTTCTATCCACTACATTAGTGGCAACGGGTCAATAACCCCTCTGGGTAGCCCATGAATTTTAATCTCTCACAAATATTTTTTCTTTTCCATTTTCATAATGCCAGGGGTAAGCTACCAATTCCTGTTTTGCTCTGTCATTTCCCCTACTGGGATAGATTGGCTGAATATGCCTGGGATGTGAACTCCTAAAATGGAGGATGGTATTCCCAGCAGTGATTTAAACGATTATGTCCTGAAATGATAGCTTGACCCACTAATCCCCGTCAGGTCAGATCCAAAAACTGATATGGTTTGTATCATCCACGATTGGGGGAAAAAATTGGGGCGCTCCTCTATGGACAATCTAAAAAGGGAAGGCCTCAAACTTTAAAAAAGGAAGAGAAATATCAAAAAAAATTAAAAGATTTCCCAAATAATGGCTATTAAGAATTCCAAATTCCCTTGAGGGGAAAATTGCTGACTATGAAAATTTGACACTATCTACAGGGGGGCCCTTAGAAGTTTCTGCCTTTTAAACTCCCCAGATCCATATTAAAAAAGCACAGAACATTCCACAAACCGGAGACTGTGAATTTTTTGGGTCCCTGGTTTTCGGGTTTTTTCCAATGATGCCCCCCGGGTTTTTCCCAAAGGAGGAATCAAACAAAAGATAACGGACGGGAAAATTTTTGCCCTTTTTCATTATCGCCCAAACCGGAAATAAAAAGAAGCCCCCCAAAAAAAAGGGGGGCGAAAGGGGGGGCGAAACACCACAAAAAAAAATAAAAAATTGAAAACCCCGTCAAACCCCCGATACAATAGACTCCATTTTTCCCCATTTTGATGTTTTTGGAATTTGGGGTTATCTATTCATCGGGGACCTCTCATTATAAATTTTTTGCCCCCAGGCTTTAAAATTTTGGGGTTTACAAACCCAAATTTTTTTAAAATTTTTTTTCTACACTGAAGGACTTTTAAAAAAATTCATACGTAGGCTTCCCTTTAAAAAACCCCTTTTTTGGGGTTTTAAGGAAAAGGGGATTTAGATTGAAATTTGGGGTCGATACTAATTTTGTTGGCATAAAGAAAAAAAAGTTCCAAATAACCCTTAAAAAAGGTTTGATGTTTACGGGAACAGAGGGGCTTTTTTTAAACCCGGGAGGAATTACAAGATCTTTCCTCTGCCCTGTAGATCAAATACCGCACCTCAGGGTTTCCCCCCAAAAGGGATTCCCCTAACCCTATTCCAAATCTCGTCTCCCTCATGGAAAAAAAACCCCGAGCAGGATGAGCCCCAGATTTGAGAACCCTGGTTTGCCACGGGCCCCTCCAGACACAAATTTGGAAATTTTTAATTCTAAATGCAAACGTATTTCACAAAAAAAATTAAATAAAAAATCCAGATCTGGTCATCGGGAAGGGGCCGACAAAGGGCCCCTGGGGTTTGGGGTCATGGATAAAAAAAATATTTGAGAGCATAAAATTATGTTGTCGGATCAGACAATTTATTTGAAAACTCTCACGGGAAACCTACTGCATTGAACAGGTCGAAAATGCATTCTCTTTTAAACCTAGGTTTGCCCTTGGCAAAATTAAGTAAAAAAACAGCCCAAAATTTCCCTGGAAGTAGAATATCCCAAAAATTCCCATTCTGTACACCCTTCCAAAAAAAAACATAAAGAACTAAAATCACCCAAACCTATGCGACCCATAGTCTCCGGAAACGGCTCCCCCGGGAGGGGTTGCCCCCAAGGGGTTGGACGGTCTTTTAAACACCCTTTTGGGTTTGCTAGGCCCCCCCACCAATCTCCCCAGGATACCCAGGATGTCCTTAATTGGGTTTAGGGGTTGGGATTTGGCAGAGCGATATGACATGGCTCTGGGTTTCCCATGTTTTATCCCCGTACACGGTAAATTCCCCCTCAAATAGCCCTAAAGAGCGTTAGATTTTCATTTTTCACCAAATTTTGGGGCAATTTTTCGGAAAAGGGAAAACCCTCAAAATTCAATTTTCTCTTGGCGACTTTCTCATGGGCTCAAACTATTTTTTTCCTTTGAAACCGGTCATCTATTTTTCAGATACGTGGGGTTTTCCAAAGGGGGGCCAAAAATTTTCACCATCCGTGGGCCAAAAATTTTGGGCTTTGGGTTGGTGGGAGTATTTAAACCTTTAAAACTTCCACGAAAACCTTTGCTGGTTTTTCCCTTTGCTGGTATGGCGATACATCGATGACCTCCTGTTTAATTTTTGGGGGGGGATGTGTCTGCCATACCGGCATTTTATTTCATATCTAAATAGCAACTTGTTTGGTTTTAAATTTCACTCACAAAGTGGGTGAACAAACCAAACAGTTTTTGAATCTGACCTTGACGGGGATAGTTTGGCAAGCTAAACATTTTTCCCAAAACATTTTCCCTAAAAACACGCGGGGAAAACCATCCTACATTTTTTGGGGTTTTTCACCCCAGGCATTTTTCGCCAATCTATCCCAGTAGGGGAAAGACCAAAACAAAAAGAAAAGGTTTGCTTTACCCCTGGGTTTTAAAGAAAAGGAAAAAAAAAAATATTTGTGAGAAAATTTAAAATTTTAGAGGCTACCCAAAAGGGGTTATTGACCCGGCCACTAATTTTTATTGGGTAGAAAAAAAAAGGGGGTTTTCTTTTTACTCCCCACCCCAAAACATGTCATCCCCCTTCCCCTGCCCAAAAAAAAACAACTGCACTTGGTCTTGGATCAGAGCAATCATTTTCCCCAAAATTTGCAAGATTTTTTTTTAAACATCTTTCTATCCTGGGGGAAGAACCGATACTGGGGGACTGTACTCGCTGATGGGTCAGGGGGGTTTCCCAAAAGGGCCCCGTACCTTGGGGAAACAAAAATTTCCCCTAAAATGGGTACTTTCCAATCAAATACAAATCCCTCCAAAAAACATGGGGGGCGGTTTATTTTGGGTTTTTTTTAAATGGGGGCTCACCTCCTTTCCGAACCTGTAACAAAGTTAATACAGGTCAAAGTGTTCCCCGACAAAACAAAGGGAACCAAGGTCCATAAAATCCGCCAATATATTAACTGTAAATTTACATCATATTATTTATTTTGGCCCCCGTGTAAATATGTGTAAAAATTACAGTAAAGGGAGAAACACCACAAAAAGGTTGAAAACAAAGATTTTTGGAGCACTTAAATGATATTAAACCCAAATTTTTCTAGTCGCAAACGATCTAATCTGGGCTCTTCACTTTAGGGGAAAACCACAAACCCCCCAACCAAAGGGGGGGCCCTTAAAAAAATTTTGGGGATAAAAAGGAAACGTTAAACCTCTTCGGGGGGGAGAAGTGGACAAATTATTACATGAACCCGGGAGGCATTTTTTGGGTATTTTTTCTAAAACTTCAGTACCCCAAAGGGGTCAATTTTAAACGTTTAGCTTATGTTTTCACTATTGAATTTTGGGCCACTTGGGTCTGTGGTGAGGAAACCTCTCCCTCATAACTTTTATATATATATTATTTTTTTTTTTTTTTTAGTTGCAAAATTTTTTTTTTTGCAATCTATTTAAGATTTTAATTTAATATATTTGTCCTTTTTAATTCCTGGAAATAATTGTTCAGTATTGTGGTTTTTTTCAACTATTATCGAAATTTAAATTTTTCTTTTTTTTAAAATCGTGGGTTTATTTCCTTTCCCCTGAAAAGTGTTTGTTTCCCAAAATCACGGGATTATTTTTCAGAACCCTTTCGCACGGGGTCGGATTTGCCCCCCACCCCGCAGTTTTCTTGTTTGGGCGTGATGCGCATGTCCTGCCAAACCACTTCCGGGGACTATTCGCCCCTACCGGGAAATTTTAACACGGAGAATGGAGGGAAAAAAACAGCCCGTGTTTCAGGGGTGAGTTTTTTCATTTTACTAAGTATATATAAATTTTCAAAGGGAATTGTTTTTTATGCTATGACTAAGGGGGTTGCAAACGCCCGAAACCGTCAGGTTTTTTAAATTTGGGGGGCTCTTTCCACTGGCGGAGGTGGGGTTTTTAATATGTCGGGAAAAAAACTTCAAATTTAAATTTTATCATGGAATTTGGACCCCGCTGGATTTTTTTTTTTCATAAAAACTGTGAGATACAGCCCAAAAATCAAGGGGCCTTTTTAACAAAATTTTGGCTTCTTTAAAAAGGCCCCTTTTTCCCTCACAAAAATTTTTTTAACAGTGGCTGAGAAGTCATTTTTATAATTTTTTGGGTCATGCTGCTTTGAAATTGCAGCAATACTACAGGTCCTATTATAAAAAAAATATTGTTTTCTAACAGACATTTGTTCTTCACAATTGACCAAAGGGGCTTCAAGGGTCATGCTTTTAAATTTTTTTGGGGGCATTTTTGCTGTGACATGTGATGTAGATATCCTTTCTTAGCAACCTCTCTGTCTCCCACGGACCTTCAAACATAAAAATGCACTGTGATTCTATTCAAAAGATTAGAAATGCTTTATTATGACTGCAATGATTTTTAAAGGGATGGCGTGATCATACAGAGAAGGTAGGCATATTACAATTCCAATCAAAGATAAGTATATAGCATAAGATATAGGTTACAATCCAATCATGTCTTAATGTAAAGATATATCATTTAATTATTAAAATTTATACACCTCCCATCTACCAAAAAATTAAAAATGAATACTCTGACATCTGCTTAATTACTAATCTAATTACCTTAAAAGCAGCCGCTATGACCTTTTATTCAAAATGCCCCGGCCTTCTAGGTATCTCTAGACCAAATATGTGAGCGGAACAGAACACGTCCTTGTATCCTAGTCAGAAAATTCCACATTAGAACAAAGATTTAAAATTTGAAGAAGACAAGATGGATGCCATAAATTAAAATGATTATCAAACTATCAAACTTATATTCAATTCTTTTCATTCCCCTCTCTGATAATTTTAAATCATTTAATTCCAATACATAGCACCCTGATGTTCATCAAGAAGGGCTGTTTTTTGTTGGTTACCCACAGCATTATCAATGTTAATATTCATGACAATTTGTCCTTTGGACCGTTGGGCCCCTTTGAAACTTTTCTCATGAGTATACCGATACCTTTGATCAAGATACCAGATGATGAGGCAAATAATAAAAATTTTTGGGGGATGATGTGGGCTATTCCGCTGAACCACCCAGAGATGCCACTGAACCAATTGAGTGGGTTAAGCTAGGAGAACCCTTTACCTGCTGGGCCTCCATTATGCTTACCCTGAAACCCTGTAAAAATCTATTCTATACTGTAAAACCAAAAATCTTAAGGGCATCAAAAATTTTGATCACAAATGTTGTAAAAGACCCTTACTTCATTTTTTGTGGCGTGGTTTTCCCTTTGGGTGTATGCATGATTCCGGGATTAAACTTGATAAAAGGTTTGGGGTATCCCGTTCCTAGTCAAAATTCATATTAAAAAAGATTTAAGTTTGAAAAAGACAAGATGATCCAAAATTAAAATGTTATCAAACTATCAAACTTATATTAAATTTCGTTTCAACATGCAGCATATACGGGTCCTATTCTAAAAAATGTTGTTTCTAACAACATTTGTTCTTCACAATTGTCAAGGTGGCTCAAGGGGGGGGTGCTTCAAAAACAGGAATAGGTAGGACATGTTAATGGACACATATTGCAAAATGATTTTTTTGCAAGATTTTTTAAACATAGCTTCAATCCCTTATTGGGAAAACCCCATTTTCAATGAAAAAAAGAGAACAAAGACATGGTGGGATTCATCCTTTTTAAAATGTGTTTTCTAGAATTAAAGCTAAAAAAACTTGATGTACAAAATGTGTTAAAAAAAATTCCCCGAATTGTCAAGGGGGGTACAGGAAAATTTACAGATGGGTTATTCAAGGACATGGGGTATGGAGCACGGACGAGAAAAAAGTACAGGACCCCTTCCTCCAGCAGTTGGGTAAAATGAGAAAAGAATCCAAAATAAAGGGCACCTGGGGGTAACAGGAGCTTAACCCCCATATTTCCCAAAGGGAAACTCAAATTTGGGCCCCACTATACGGAAAAAGGGCAAGCGCTACCCAGGATTGACTGTGTACAGAGGAAGGCTGGGGGTTTCACACTTCGCTTCCGCAATCGCTTCAGCACGACAGTTTTCGTTCGCGCATCAGGGATTTAACCTGCGTGTTAATAAAACGGACGCCGCCTGGGGTTTCACCCCCACCCCCTGTAACCCCTGGGTCATGCTGGGCCCGGGCAGGTTAGTCAATGTCCATTCAAAATAAAAGGTGGTTGAAAAAAAAGATCCTTTTTTTCCCGGGACTTTTTAAAAGGGGGGTCATGGGGGTTTGGGCTCAGCTGTGGCCCCGGCAGGTAAGTCAAAGTCCGTTCAACAAAATGGTGGGTTTAAAGACTCCTTTTTTTCCCGGGACTTTTTAAAAGTGGGGGTCATGCAGGTTTGGGGGGCCCGCGGGGCCCAGGACAGGTATATCAAAGTCCCGTTCAACTAAAATGGTGGTTGAAAGACCCTTTTTCCGGCATTTTTAAATTTGTGGGGGGCATCGGGTTTGGGGCTCATGCTGTGGCCCCCGGGCAGTATAGTCAAAATCCAGTAAACAAAATGTGGTTGAAAGACCCTTTTTCCGGGACTTTTTTAAATGTGGGGGTGAGCGGTTTGGGGCTCATGCTGGGGCCCAGTACAGGTATAGTCAAGGGTCCAGTTCAACTAAAAGGGTGGTTGAAAGACTCCTTTTTCGGCACTTTTTAAATTGGGGGTCATGCAGGTTTGGGGCTCATGCTGCGTTCCAGGACAGGGTTATTCAATGTCCAGTTAAAGTAAATGATGGTTCAAATCATACTGCCTTCTGTCACTTTTAATTTGTGGGTAAATGCGGGTTTAAGGGTCAGGCTTTTGGTACAAGACAGGGATAGTAAATGGTCTTTTGACTTTTTTTTCTGTGACTTTTATAACCTAAGTGTGTTGCCTAAGATGTAGCACGTATCCATTTTGACTGTGTGGATGTTAATTTCAGCTTCTCCAGCCTTGTTTGGGTGAATAATGAAGGTGTTGTTGCTCTCCCATAGACTTAATGTCACGCGCATAAACGATGCTCCTATCGAAAAACCTTATCGATAGCGGCCGACTATCGACTATCGATCGATCTCGATAGCCAACGCAATCGCTCAACACTATTAGGGTATGTTCACACAGCTGATTTGGATGCTGAATTTTCTGCGTCAAAATCTCATCTGAAAAGCGCCTCCATGCAGCACTTTTCGGACAAGGTTTTGATGAGGATTTGTTCAGGCTTTCAACGAGGTTTTCCAACACTGCTTTCTTTCCAAAACACCCACACAAATTAATGGCCAGGACAAAAACCGCGTCAAAAACACACATAACACAGCAGTGAGGTTTTGGGTGAGGTTTTGACGCTCTCCATTTATTCCTATGGGGAATTTTCAGCATTGAAAACACTTCAAGATCTGACATGACACTGCTTTTTCAGCACCGAAAACAGTGTCCAAAGAAGCACGGAAAACGCAGAGGAGAACCTCGCCGTGTGAACTACAACACTGTTTTAAATAGGAACCAAAAAAAATTAAATGGGGGCATTTTGGAAGCCTTTTTACGCTGTTTTGGGAGAGAAAACGCTCTGAAAACAGCTTTAAAATCAGCCGTGTGAACATAGCCTTACACATTAGCAGGTCCGTGCTTGCTCGGGGATCATACGTCTTTGAAGAAACTGTTCACTCTCTCTGTGGTCTAGTGGCTACAAGGTGAATGCAGACGAGGTCCTTACCTGCAAAGACATAGAATTTATTGATGTTTTCCCATCATCAGAGGTGTAAGGGGATGTTCACATGGTGTTTTTTGGTTTGTTTTACGTAGCAAAAAACGAACCCCCAAAACGTATTCCGCAATGTTCAGCGTGATTTTAGGTAGAAAGCAATGTAAAACATGCATCGGCGTTCAGAGGATATGTGTTTTACTTGCGTCTTTCGATGCGTTCAAAGAATTGACCATTCTTGTCAATTCAATGTCAATTCTTGATCCGTTTTACGCATCCGACACTCTATTTAAAACTATCGGGTGCGTTTCTGCTGAACAGAAAACATATCCGAACACGCAGCACACTTTGGTAACTAAAGGGGATGCAGAAGCAGCAGACACTCCCGGGCCCTGAAGCTTAAATAGTTGGAAAAACAGGCCTCTTTGCCCGATGTAAGGGAGCAAAAATGATAAGGTACCTCATCCCCATTACTATGGCATTTTAGGCCCCACCTCCATTCTATCCAGAAACAGGCACAAAATATCCCCAAAACACCCACTTTGGGACCTACTACTCTTGATGGGGAGGTATGGTGTTAAAGGCTGGTAATAGTTTATGGGCCATATAAATAAGGATATCTGCTGTATATTGCATAAGGCCTTAAGGCAGGGGTGTCAAACTGCGGCCCTCCAGCTGTTGGGAAACTGCAACTCCCATCATGCATTGGTATAATCAATAACAGTGGGCATGATGGGAGTTGTAGTTTCCCAACAGCTGGAGGGCCGCAGTTTGACACCCCTGCCCTAAGGGGTCAGACCAATGTGCACTAAGATGCTCAATCCATGACCAAGAATTTGGGGTTGGAAGCCAAATCAGCCATTCTTTTAGGATAGGTAGGCAGTGCAACAGGTTAAGAGCCCTGGGTTTCTGAGGCCCTCCTCCAAGCATGTTCTCCAAAGCTTTTAGGAGGACAGCTCTGACAAACAAGTTTCTCATCCTGTTAGAAGGCTCTAAAGGTGATTTTAGCCCCTCTCTGCAGAATAGTGATCTCTACAGACTAATGCTGCTGTTGAGGGGGCCTAATGGTGGCCACTTTACTGAAGAGATGGCTCAGCAAGACACAGACACAAACCTTTGTATGCGGAACTCACAGAGGCTTTACTCTGATGATATTGTAAGGTTAACCCATTAGGTCATTTATAACTTTTTTATTCTTCTGTCTTTTGACCAGTGGAAAGGCTGTTTTTTCCCTATGGGCTGCAGTGTAGCGGTTATTGATACCATTTTGGGATACATGCAACTTTTTAGTCCAACTTTTCAGGAAAAAGCAAAGCAACCAAAAAAATGCAATTATGTAGGTAGGTAATTTTTTATGGTGTTCACCATACTGAATAAATAATGTTATGTTTTAATAGATGAGACTTTTATGGACATTCATTGCCAATAACCACCAACGATCCTTACATTAACCCCTTTGTTTCCATAGACCATCAGGGATGCAGCATTAACTTTTCCATTGCTCTCCACCAGCGATCCATCCTTTAGCCCCTTCATTGCTGTAGACCACCAAGGAGCCTTACATTAAACAACTAAAACAACAATTCTGCAAACCTTACTGTGTATGGGGATCCCAAAGAGATGGATGGTCACTGTACCTCTGTTAAGGAAGCTGCATCGGCAGAAAAGGCTCCAATTTTAAATGAAGTATCGGAATTGGACCTCTGCTGACTTGCAAAGGGTTGCCTTTTGTTCATTAAACATTATCAAGCAAAAAACGTTAGAGACCAAACACACTGCAACCGTTGTTGGAAGAACATAAGTTGTTGGTGACAGTGATATGGTCTAGCTAATGTTCCCCAACTCCAGTCCTCAAGGCCCGCCAACAGGTCATGTTTTCAAGATCTCCCACTGAATGCACTGACAATAGTTATATAACCTGTGCAATGCTAAGGAAAGCCAGAAAACATGACCTGTTGGCGGGCCTTGAGGACTGGAGTTGGGGACCCCTGGTCTAGGGAATGTTTTGGTGGTATTCACTCATCCACTTGGAAAGCATTCTCAACCAATTTGGGTAGGACTCCACCCCTCCAGATGCTAATTGTTTTGCCATGGGGCAGTAGGGATCATCCAACAAGACAATGGGACTTGTCACATGTCTGGAAATGTCTGACTATGGTTGATCAAGTTTTATCAAGACTTCCCAGTACGTCTTTTGTCCCCTAATTTCTCAGACTTGAGCATCTTTGGGACCACCTTGATCGTTGGGTTCAGTCTAGGGATCCTTCGCCACGGACCCTTCAGCAGCTGTGGGATGCACTGCAATTAGTATGACTTTAGATACCTGTGACAACCTACAGGACCTTATTGAGTCTATCCCAGTCCATCTAGCTGAGCTCATACCTGTGCTTTATACTGTGGTTACTGGGGATATTAGCTAGTGGTCATAATAATGTGACCACTGAAGCCCTTTGAACCTTGAGGGACCATTGCATTGAAGTGCAGTTTTCACATTTTATGTACACTCGCCTGCTGTGGATTACCCACAAATCGCAGCAGGTAAATGTAATGTTAACAGACCGCACTCATCATTTCATAATCTCGGCCGGTGTGATGTTCCTGCTCATTTTTGCGCCTTGATATTGTTGTATTTTACCTTTTGTATAAAGTCGTCTGCTTGTAAAGATGATGCCGGCAGCTGCGCCACCAGTAGAAGTCATGAAGCAGCATCTGACAGCCTTGGTGACAGATGGGGGTTATATTATACTAGGTTTGCGGCAGGCGATGGTGTGTGCAATTGGTGACAGATGGAAAGCAATCTTGTGTGGAATACATGACAGGATCTAGGGAGGGGAGAGGATTAAGTAGAAAGTGAAATCTTTATACAGAACATATCATTTAATGTGGAGTTTACCCTCCAGACCACTAGAAATACTGCATGGGACACGTAAAGAGATTGCCAGGCATGGTATAAATGTAAAGTGTGTTCGGGGCCGGATCCATCGCACACTGCATGCTATGGCGCCTGACAGTTTCTATTGACTTACATTAAGGACTAGCGGGTTCCACCAAGACGTATTGACAGGAAAAAAAGCGCTGCACGCAGTAGTATTTACTAGTCAACTATGACGGAATCTGTGACAAAATCTCCAAGGCAGATGTGAACATAGGTGTATTGTATAACCCTCATCCTTCAGAACAGGCGTCTAAATGAATGAGAAATGGTGTTGCATCCCATTCCTCAGTCCGATAGGGGCCCCCACGGCGGGATCACGGTGCCCCGATCGGTTTACATGGCAGCTGGAAACTTGTGAAGGCTTCCAGGAAGGGAGGAAGTAGAAAAACTACCATCTTTGTACACCTTTTAGTATTGTTTATATAATACATGTAACGGCTGGGTAGTGGATCCACTGGACCACCGCAAGCGATGGCAGCAACCGCGCCAGGGAGCGGAATCTAAGTAGGTCCTGGTTTTCACCAGAGCCCGCCGTAAAGCGGGATGGACTTGCTGCGGCGGGAGTCTACCAGTTCCATACACCTGGCCCGGCTGGCATGACGTTGGTGCCGGAGGTGCGGCGAGGTACGGAATCGTAGTCCAGGACTCGTAGTCGTGGGCAGGCAGTAAGGTCAGGGCAGGCAGCAATGGTTCGTGGTCGTGGACAGGAAGGTCAGGGCAGGCGGCAGAGGTTCGGAGTCGAGAAACGTAGCAAGGGGTCTGGTACACGGTAAGGCAAGAACACACTTAAAGAACGCTTTTTCTAGGGCACGAGGCAACATAGATCCAGCAAGGAATGACTGTGGAGCGAAACCATAAATAGGGGAAGCGCCCGGCAATTAGCCAATTACCGGGGCGCTGGCCCTTTAAATTTACAAGAACGAGGGGGTGCGCGCCCTAGGGAGCGGGCGCGCGCGCCTCGGCCGGCGGAGGGCGCGGACGTGACAGGAACGAGGGCAGGTGAGTCTCAAGGACGAGCGGACCTACAGCCCGTCCCACGGCCAGCGGCGCCACCCGACCCCGGCAGGCACCCGGGGGAGCTGCCACGGGTGCGCCCGTGGCCTGCGGGCCGAGGAGCGGGACCACCCGCTACAGTACAAAAGGGTGTAAACATGATTGCGCCCCCTATTGGTCAAGCACCCTATGGGGACTCAAAGTACAAGTGAAAAAGAAAAAAGTTTGAAAGTGTATAAAAAAAAAATTAAAAGTTCAAATCACCCCTTTTGCCATTTTACAAATCAAAATTAAAAAATAAAGTTACACATAATTGGTATCGGCGCGTCCGAAAAAGTCCGATCTATTTAAATATAACATCATTTATCCCGCTGAACACAATAGAAGAAAAACTATTTCAAACACCAAAATTGTGTCTTTTGGTAATTTCAGGTCCCTAAAATTTGGAATAAAAGTGATCACAAAGTCACATCTATCCCAAAATGGTACCAATAAAAAGTACACTTCAGCCCACAAAAAATGCACCTACACGGAAGCCATTATTTGGCCTCCAGCTCCTCCATGGTCGCCATCAACACTCCATGATCGCATTGTGGGGGTTCCAATGGTTAGACAGAGGAATCCACCTCTCCCTATTAATTACCTTTATACCATGGGCACTATTGACTGTGGCATCTAGGGGGTAAAGCAGTCACCCATCCACCCAGGCTAACTCTGATCCCAGCCACTGAGCTCGTGTTATGGGAGTGTTGGCTCTGATCACTACATTGATCTTTTTGGCACATCAATGCAGCTGCAGCTATGTGGCAAGGGGTACCTGTGGACCCCTGACTCAGGGGCCTATTCAAAAGTGCGTCCAATGTGAACCCTATAGCTATAATACTGCTTCAAAAATTTTTAGATATTACTTTTATGTGTTTTTCTGACTGTAGTCATCTAGTCACGGTCCAGCAACACGTTCTAGATAATGTTCAAGCATTTGGCCTAGCCAGATTAGAGACGGTCCAATCTGGTGGTGCAGCATGGGTTATAAAGCTTTGTATTGGAAGTGGGCAGTTTGACGGTGGAGCAGAAAGAGAGAGAAGCAAGCAAGAAGAAGGGAACCAGAAAGAGGTGGTGGCAGACGAAGCAGCAGGAGAGCAACCAATGACTCGGAAGAAGAAAAGAAGAAGAAAAGCCAGCATGTACAGAAATGATATAAAGAGAAGATGCCTACTGACAAAGTTTCACCAACAGAAGACCGCCAAAAGGACCCACATGGTGACTGTAGCCCAGCTGTTCATCTCTTCAACACACACTAGCACAAGTCAGGCAAGAAGACCTAAATGAAGACTATAGCCCAACTACCCTTCTCTTCAATCCATCAATAGAAGGTAGTGACTGGAAACATTGGGCTGAAGAACGAAAGCAGGGGGACTGGTCTACTCATCCTAGGTGCATTGTTATAAGTGGTGGGTAAAACCCTTTTGCATTGAAATGTTACCCCAGTATCTCACAGAGGTGGCACTGTTATGGTATATTAGCCTATAAAAGGTGGATTTACAGTATACACCAGTAAGGGTCAGACAGTGGATTTGCAGTAGCTACCAGCAAAGGGCATCCAGTGGAGCTACAGTGTATACCAGAAAAGAGTCAGCCAGTGAATTTACCATAAATACGGTGTATCAGCAAGAGCCAGAAGCAATCTGCCTGGTAGAGTGAGTGACTAATTAAAAGAGATATTGTGAGTTGTTAAATGGATATTTTATTGAGATACTTATGCTAAAACTGGGTTCACAAGTAGCAGTCGGAGGTGTGGCTCTGATACACCCGAGTTTGTCTAACCTTAGCTAATGCTCCGCCATTAACAAGATAACTGCTTGAAGCCGATTTAAAGATCGCACTAATCTGCAGACCACGGCCTCAGGCCATGGTTTTACCTATTTGGGTGAACCCAGCATTACATGCATGGTCTCGCTGAACCTGGACAACTAAATCAATAGCTTTGGTTTATCTGGAGTTTAGTTCTGATCTATTCTAAGTTTTTCAAAAACTAGTTTCAGTATAATGCTAATGTCCTTGATGTATACTGTATTTATTGGTAAAGTTCTAGCATTTCATTCTTACTGTGAATAGCTTTGGTTAATCTTTACTTGAATAGTAATGACATTTTATGTTCCAAACAGCTTTTTAAGAGCTAATCCTTTTGAATGTTTTGTACATTTACTGACAACGTTATATAAATTAATTCTGGATATTCTTTAGTGTAGATAAAAAAAATTAAACTTTGATCTGTATCTCTCTGTGTCCTGTGTGAACCTGCTATATTTTATCACCTTATATTATTATTTATTTTAGAGCGCCATTGATTCCAGGGGTGCTGTACATTCAAGGGGGTTACATACATAACATAAATCAAACAAGTAAAATGGTGACAATATGTGACTAATAACTGGTACAGAAAGAGAGAGGGCCCTGCCTATGAAGGCTTACAATCTAAAAGGAAGGGGGAAAGAGACAGAAGTCGAGGGGCAGACATGTTTGTGGAGGGTGTAGTGACAGCAGGGTTATTGTAGGTTATAGGCTATTCTGAAGAGATGGGTTTTCAGGTTGCCTTTGAAGCTGGCGAAAGTGGAAGAGATTCTGAATGTGTTGGGGCAGTGAGTTCCAGAATATGGGGGAAGCACGAGAGAAATCTTAGAGATGGTTATGTGAGGAGCTGATAAGAGGAGAGCAGAGAAGAAGGTCCTGTGAGGAGCGGAGATTGCGTGAGGGGGAGTATCTGGAGATTAAGGCAGAGATGTATAGAGGGGAGAGGTTATAGAGAGCTTTGTAAGTCATGGTTAGTAACTTGAAATTGATTCGCTGGGTAAAGGGTAGCAAGTGAATGGATTGGCAGAGGGGAGAGGGAGGCAGAGTAGTAGCAAGGAGAGAGGTGAATAAGACGGGCAGCAGAGTTGAGGATGGATTGAAGGGGAGCAAGAGTGCTAGACGGGAAGCCACAGATGTTGCAGTAGTCTAGGCGGGAGATGACAAGAGCGTGGACCAGCATTTCTGTAGTGACAGGCTTAAGGAATGAGCGGATTCGTGAAATATTTTTTCAGGTGGAGGTGAGGGTTTGGATGTTTGGTTTGAAGGACAAAGTAGAGTCAAGGGTTATCCCAAGGCAGCGGACTTGCGGGACTGGTGAGAGTGTAGAGCCATTGATTGTAATAGAGAGATCAGGTGGAGGGATGGAGTGGGATGGTGGAAAGATGATGAATTCAATTTTCTATATTATGTTCTATTATATTCTATATTATATAATTCAGTTTTCTTATATTAACCCTTTCCTACTTAAGTTTTCTCACGTGCGGTGCTTGCTGGGCATTACAGGCAACATCTACCTTCAGCAGTTTTGGGCACCAGTGCACAGGAAAGACATTGTAGAGCTTGAACAGGTACAAAGGCGGGCAACAAAAATAATAAAAGGACTTGGTGGACTACAGTACACAGAAAGATTGGCAAGATTAGGGTTATTTAGTTTAGAGAAAAGAAGGCGGTGGGGGGGGACATAATAAATATGTTTAAATACATCAAAGGTCAATATAGAGATCTCTCCCAAGATTTATTTATACACAGGGCTGTATCTAGAACAAGGGGGCATCCTTTACGTCTTGAGGAACGAAAGTTTCTACATAAACATAGAAGGGATTCTTTACTGTAAGAGCAGTGAAACTATGGAATTCTCTGCCAGAGGGACTTGTCATGGTGAATTCAATAACCGAGTTCAAAAAGGGTTTGGATGCATTTCTGGAGCGTAATAATATAACAAGTTATAGTGACTAGGATTCAGGAGAGGGGTCATTGATCCAGGGATTTTTCTGATTGCCAGATTGGAGTCAGGAAGGAATTTTTCCCTAAAATGAGGACAATTGGCTTCTACCTCATTGGGGTTTTTGCCTTCCTCTGGATCAACACCTTGGCACAACAGGCTGAACTAGATGGACGACTTGTCTTTTTTTAGCCTTACAAACTATGAAACTATGAAACTATGAAACCATGGCAGCCACAGAAAACTCTGATCCCATCCCATTACCTACTTAGATGCCATGGTTGACTCATCTCCTGCATCTAGGAAGTCATGCAGGAAGGGAGCATTCCCCTTTGCCTTCCAATCATCCCACCTCCATAATGAGGTTGCAGAGAGCTGAGCCCTTCTGTTCTACTGATCCTATTACATCAGGCTTCCTAATGGGGATATAAAAATACCGGTAAACATTGAAAATTTTTTAAAAATACAAAACGTAAAACTTTAAAAAACAATAAAAAAAATTAAATAGCATAGGTATTGTCGTATTCATAAAAAAAAGTCAGATCATTAAAATATAACCTTATCTTTCCTGTAGTGCGAATCCCATAAATAAAAAAAACACTAAAATAGCATTTTTTTAGTCACTTCACCTAAAGAAAAACTGGATAAAAAAGTGATTAAAAAGCTGCATGTATCCCAAAATGGTACAAACTATAAGTAATCATTAGCCTGCAGAAAAATTAGCCCTCACAAAAAGTCCATTGACAGAAAAATAAGTAATTGGTCTTAGAAAATGCTGAAGTAAGGCTTATTTAATAAGAAAATGATCAAAAACGATATAAATTTGGTGTAGACAGGATCCCTCTGACCTGTAGTGGATGTCATTTATACTGCCCAGTGAAGGAAACCTCCAAAAATGGGGCAATTGAGTTTTGAATTTTTTTTATTCTAGTACATTATATGGTACAGTAAATGGCACCGTTAAAAATACAACTTGTTCTGTGAAAACAATCCCTCATATAGATTGGTAGACCAAAAAATTAAAGATATGGCTTTTGGAAGGCAGAGAGAAAAATATTAAAGTGATGGAAGCAAACATTGCTGCACCAGAAAGCGGTTAATATAATTACTTAGCTGGTAATAAGTTGATATACTAGCAGAAATCAGTTTTATTTATAGTGCATATGTACATACATTTACTTTTTTGGTGTGCAGAAATACCAAAGGATGTGCTAAAGTTTTTAAAGGGACTCTATCATTAATATGTTTTTTTTCCAAATGAAACTGAGATACTGATACATCTTCTTTTCTTCTTAGCTGTTTTCATTTTCTAATTTTAGACATTTTTTATTTCTGTTGTCTGTATATGATAATGGGGGCAGCCATCTTGCCTGAGCTGCTCCTAAGGGTATGTTCACACGGCGTATTGTGGCGCATACTGTACATGCTGCAATACGCTGGGTATTTTAGAAGAACGCACTGGTCGTTGTGTACTTCTAAAGCAATGACACCCGTATCCCATTGACTTTCACTTTCTTACGTGCCAGGAAGAAGTGGCATGTCAATTCTTTTCCTCGGCGTGTATCGTACGCCGGGCAAAATGTCGCGTAATCATAGGTCTCAATGAAAGCTATGAATTACCGTATTTGCGGGGCGTAAGTTGGGCGTATTGCACCGCAAATACACTGTGTGAACATACGTTTACAGCATTTAGAAAGATGCTTTACAGCAGCTTCATGGACATAGGAGCCTGTGCACAGGAGCTGACCCATTGACTTCTATAGGAGAGTTTTCTAAACATGCTCTGTGACCTGGGAAGAAAACACTGCAGGGTAGGTGAGAGGGGGAGGAGCATTTAAAAAAAATAAAAAAATATTGATAGTTATATGGAAAAAAAAACAAAACTATTTTTAAATATGAGTTAAACAATAGGCTATATTTGGATGACAAATTCCGTTTAAACGGATTTCATATCTTAATAAATTTGGCGCATTTACTCCTGTGTTGTTCGTATTAAGACCAGTTTATGAAACGCCTGTCTTAAAACATTTCCTCTATAGTGTAATGTATAAATTGCTGGCTACCTACAGCAACCATTAGCCAGAAGCACGTTTCAATTTATTTGACTCTCATGGCATTGACTGATTTGAAAACTGTTAGGCTAGGGTCACACGGCTTATTTGCAAAGCGTAATTACGCCCCGCAATTATACCGTGTGGACGGGGGCGGGAGTGGGGGCGGGGGCAGGGGGCCGGCACCTCGCCGGCCCATAGACTTGCATTACCAGCGGCACGGATACGCCGCTGGTAATTCACATGTCAATTATCTCCCCCCTCTGCGTATTCGCCGAGCAGGGAGAGGCGACGGAATCCATAGTTCTCTATGAGAACTGTGGATTACCGTAATGACTGGGACGTATTCCAGCCGTAATTTGCGCACTCCGGCGCGTAATTACAGACTGAAATACGTCCCATTTTAAACCGTGTGAACATAGCCTAAGGGTTTGTTTACACGGCATATTGCAGCGCGCTCAGGTAACATGCCTTCGTTAGCACTGTTGAAAGTACGCGCTTGCGAGTGTGTACTTTTAACATGCAATGGCCTGAGGCAGATTTCAGCCTCCTTTTCTTTTGTCTGAACGGCGACGATAATTTTACACAGCACTCGATGAATGCTGGACTTGTAAATGATTTTACTGTATTTGTAGGTCATACTTCGGTGCCAAAGAACGCACAACAAATATGTTGTGTGAATATACCCTAAAAATTGATATGCAGTACGCTCCCAGGCAAACACTGTCTAATATAATCATCTGTTTTACAAACAAGGGGCTGGATTCCACTCTCCAAAAAACACAAAGTTACATTTTTTTTCCATTCCTGTGAGATCCATTTATGAATACCGCACCTACTGGAATCCAAGAGAAAATACATAATTGCTTCCAGCAAACAATATGTCACCGGTCCTGGGCTCTTCTTAATTGCACCCTCCTAGCAATGTGGATGCTGTGAAGACGTTTATATTTAATTCATTCTACTTTGGACCTAAAATCTTAGTTTTCTGACACTTAGGCCCCGTTCACACGGCTTATTCTCGACGGATTTGTGACCGTATTGAGCGCACAAATCCGCCGTGAATACGGGGCGGGACGGGGGCAGGGCCGAAGCGCGGCGGGGGCGCCGCTCCCGGCCCCATAGACAATGCATTGTTTACGGCGCGTCCGTGCCGTAAATAATGTGCATGTCACTTTCTCCCCCCGCGGCGGATTTGCCGAGCGGGGAGGAGCGACGGATTCCACTGTTCTCAATGAGAGCAGTGGATTACCGTAATGACTCCTACGGATTGGCGCCGTATTGAAGCGCAAATCCGGCGCGGAATACGGCGCCAATCCGTCGGCAAATAAGCCGTGTGAACGGGGCCTTATACTCAAACTGTATACATGGCAAAATGCCTCTCAGTGATACTCACTTTGCCAACTTGTGATATGTATTACATCATAGATTTTTTTTCAGGGTGATTTTGAGGTCAATGATATTATTCTTGTAATATTCTTGGTTTTTTGAGTGCTTTATTGGCTGATCTCCAGCATCTATGATGCTCTAAAGTGATAAAAAGGTTAATGGTGCAATTTATTAACCACAGCGGCCTAGGGCAGCCTGCTATTTAAAGTGTGTAAGGATGGTAAAGGGTTAAGAGGTGGTGGTCTAGTGCAGGAGAGTGGATGTGTAGGAGTCAGAGCTCCTTTTTTGACACAGAATACAATCTTCAGTTTCATTTTAGAGTCATTGGGCGACATCTATGAACAGGGCTGCGCCAGAAGTCTGGTGTCTATTTGCTATAGTTTAAATTCTCCCATACACAAATATCAGACGCATTACAGAGCTTGTAATGCGCCTGATTTCAGGAGGCGTGCGGGAGGCGGGCGCACTACAACCGTATGAAGCTATAGATTTATAGGTTCAGTAAGCCGATTCCAGGCGCATTACAGCTGGAACAGGTAAACCACTTTCTGAGCCAGAAATACATACTAGCGCTAGAATGTGCCTGATTTTTGACCCGCCGTATAGCGTGTTCACAAATCAGGCGCATTCTACACTTTTAATATGCGCATAAAAAATGGCGTCTAAGCGTCAAATCATACATGTCGCCCATTGAGTTGTCATAAAATTCTGCCTTCCTGCTGCTACCACTAGGGGGACTCACAGCTTGCATTGAACTCTAATAAGTCCACCTTAAAGAAGGAAGAAAGGACGACAAGTCCGGGGCAGTAAGGAATCACAACACAGCTGAGATAATTTCCAGGACTTTATTAGTGGTCAGTATTTAATAACAGGTTGAACTATCGCAATTTGTGTCACAGTGTCAGATAGTTTCTTATTAGGCTTTCATGTATTGCTGTGTCAATGCATGAAGCCCATTAGGCCTTTGGCTGACCACCTAGATGCTGCAGCTGCTATTGACTGCGTCATCTAGAAAGTTAAATGGCTGGATAAGAATCTAGCTCCATTCCTAGCTGCTGCTGCGGGAACCTGGCTGTACATTACAGCCGACTTCCCCTTTTTTTCCAACTGGTCCGGGAGACTTGACAACTCTCCCAGGAGCGCGATAGGACTCCCCTTTTTCCAGGAAGCCCTTGGACAATCTGGGAGAGTTAAAGAGAATTAGCATGTATGTTCAAATGTTCTAACCTGTGTGGGAATGCAGGATCAAAAGGGTGCGGTATCTACAATAGTGGTAACACCTGGTGGTGGTACAGCAGGAGACTTAGGGGTAATCACCTTGCTGAGGTGGTAGGTCAGCAAGAAATCCACACTCACAGTATGCTGCTTGCAAACTCAGTAACATTTTACCTACAAGAGGCATCTAAAGGGTTGTCTCACTACAAAGATTAGTTTTAACAGGTAGGGAACAGTAATTGAGGACTTTTTCTAAATACATTAGTCTTTTGATTTTTTTTCCTGGACAGGAGATGAGAGATTTTATCTGCTATGAGTGCACACAGGTTTCTCTGGTTACT
Organism: Phyllomedusa bahiana; assembly: GCA_025379985.1. Classification (NCBI taxonomy): domain Eukaryota; kingdom Metazoa; phylum Chordata; class Amphibia; order Anura; family Hylidae; genus Phyllomedusa; species Phyllomedusa bahiana. The sequence goes on along the minus strand of JAODAL010002157.1, from coordinate 89,966 downwards.
GCCCTGATCTCCACTTCCCGCTTTGCTCTTTGTCTTATCTAACAGGAAGGAGTGATGTCATCACAGGACAGGTCGGCACACCCGATTGGTGGCAGCTTGAGAACAGAGTTTGTTATCTCTTATTTACTAATTAATTACAATTAATTCATAAATAAATTAATAAACAATTAATTACTTTTGATTGTTTACGTGGAGCTCTGGAGACTTTTGCACTATAGTTAACATCTCTTGCACTCATGTCAGTGCAATTAGATGAGCTGGGGATATAGAGCTGATATTCTACTATAGACCCAAACACAGCCTACCCAGTAAGTGTGAGAAATCATGGATGTGAAGCTACCGGTGGCTCTGTGAAACAACATAATAATAATAATAATAATAATAATAATAATAATAATAATCTTTATTTATATAGCGGCAACAAATTCCGCAGCACTTTACAATCTAGAGGGTATAATTACAGACAAAAAACTGACATTTACACAGTGATGCTACTTACAGGTGAGACAAAAGGTGTGAGGGCGCTGCGCGAGAGAGCTTACAATCTACGTGGGTGCCTGAGGGAAACAAGGGGGGAGAATGAGGAGGGGGAGAACATAATGAGACAATGCCTTCAAAGTTTGGTGTTGCAAGAAATATATATATATATATATATATATATATATATATATATATATATATAATATTATATTATATATATTCATATTCAAGTTTGCTATACTTGGTGGTTCTAATTTAGTGACTTAGGTATGAACTTCATTGAGGCAGGCAAGTCTGACACGATTGTTACTACACACATTCACGATCTCTTGTCCCTTGTGATAGAGGCACAACAGTACACAGTCTCTGGCTCTAACCCAGATGTCACGGTCCCTATACTTAGCCTGCAGAGCACCTTGTCACAGTCTCTGCTCTACACCAGGGCTACTTATTCTGATGTCACACTTCTGCATCAGGAGTCTACTAGCTGTCTGTCTCTGACTCCTTACTCACACTAAACTCTCATCTCCTGCTTTATGTCTCTGGTAGCCTAACACCACTCTTGGCTTTCCATCAACCTACATGATACCGTGCTAGTATCTGAAATAGCTACATGGCAGCAACATCCCGTTTTATGAGAGCATTGAAGCTCACTCCCCACCAGATCACAAGATCCTTCACAGATCGATCACATGTGTTTACAAGGCTACCCCTGCTAGCCCCACCTGACAACCTAATTGCTGCCATTCTACCAAAGCAGTCCACCAAGTGGTACTGTAACATCATAGAAATAAGTATGATGCCTCCTGGAACAGAAGGCATAAAGTTGGCAACAAAACAGTTCAAACATTTCTCAGCTCAAAAGGAGTTAGATTTTTCAATAGGAAAGGCCCCAAGTCAGTGTGATTTATTGCCTTGGATACTGTGATGAAATTTAAATATTTTAAAAAGCTCATGGGAAAAGAGTTAGGACTCTACAGCGCCATCTATTGTAGCATTCCTCAAGTCACACCTGACTCACTGAACCCTGCAATATGAAAAGGATTAATATAGCCAAGCCAGTTTATTCATCTGCAGCCAGCTGTTTTGGGTTATTACCCCTCATCAGTGCAGAGTAGAACACTGATTGGCTAGGCGAGAGGGGAGATTTCTTATGAGGGAGAGGCACCATGTCAGAGGGGAAGACTTATTGCCCTGGATGCTCCACTGAAATGTAAAAATTTAAATATTCTATATTACACAGTCTTTTTGACATTTCTGCATCGTTCATTTCACCCTTGATACATGTATTTGATGAAGCAGAGAAATTAGATTGTTAACAACTACTTAGGACAGGGAATGGTATTTGTGATGACAATCTGTACAGCGCTGCATAATGTGTTGTTGCTACACATCTGTCCACAACTTACTTCATGTTTTTTTTACATTTACATATCAAAGCTGTGTTGTAGAATTTGTAATTTCCATTAACAATTGTGGAGCAGTGAGAGTTATAGTAAATACTCTCATACTTGCCAAACTTTGAAAGTGGGCTTCAGTGTGACTCTGTGATGTGCGCCTAGTAGATGTTTTTGCATGAGCCTTGCCCCCTACTACGCCCCTTTTTTGACCTACCACGCCCCATTTTTACACCCACTGATATCAGCCTTCTCATGATAAGAAAGTTGATTGCCTGGTATAATAGGAATAAATGTAGCATGACCCTGCTTTCCTGGATGCTGGAGGAATACTTGTGACGCCACCTCACCATGGGAGTCAGTCAGCTTTCCTCTATTACTCAGCATACGCAGTAAAACAGAATAAAAATCCCTCACACCTCTGGATACAAGAATCTGTAGCTGCTTTAATAGAGGGAGCAGCACAGAAATGGCCGTTCCTGCGGTTACAGCTACAATATGTAGTGGAGCTGCGGCATGGGCTTTCTACATGTTATCGGATGTCAGGGCAGCGTCTCTTAACATTATCCCGGCACCTCCTGGCTTATCAGTAGGTACAGGAGACTTGCCAACCCTTCCTGAAAATTATGGGAAAGTTGTCAAGTTTGCTTTTTATTCTGTTTTTATAAGGCTGGATGAACAAAAGCAAACTATTCTGGCATTTTTTTTATGCAGCTTACACTAAATGGATTACATGGCATGATAATTGTATAGATTGGAGCATCACAGATTACGGCAAAACCTGTCATGTAGCTTTGTTTTAATTAAAATTTTATAAAAATTTGGAGAAACAATTTTTTGGGCGAAATAAGGTTTTTGTGTTTTTTCTATCATTTTTTTTTTAATTTTTTTATGTTTTTTGTTTATCTTTACTTTTTTGTCCAACTATAGGTCTTCACTATGTGATCACTTAGGTGGACATGTATGAAAACTGTCTTGGTCTAAGATTTTTCTTGTTGCCCATAGCAACCAATCAGAGCACTATATGAAAGGAAAGGGGAACTCTGATTGGTTGCTATGGGCAACAAGAAAAGAGACCAAGACAGTTTTCATACATGTCCCCCCAAATAGCTTTTATAATACATAGCAGTAGATGAATGTATTGCTATGTATTATGCATGTGAAAGGCAGCCTATTAGATCCTAACTCTGTCAGAGCATAAGAGGCCTCATAAATGGCAGACCCTCCGGCTGCCATGGCAACCATAAACACACCGGAATCATGTTTGCAGGATGCTGATGTATAGACTGAGAAAGGCTTTTGGGTAATGGCACTCAAAGCCATGTGGTCCACATGCTTTACTACACCGAATTAGGGGTAACCAAGGGATCCTAGAGAAGGAGATGAGCCGCAGGCTCTTGCCATAGGCAGTTTAGTTCAGAGATGGAGCTTGTAGTAGCCAGTTATTCGGAAGTTCCATCTTCTAGAGGTTATCTGTCAATAAATGTGCTGTGAACCAGAGTCAGGCAGCCCCACTGCACTGGGACTCAAAGTTACATCCATAGAGACCAGAGCAAGGAAAGAGAACTCACAGCAGGCAGGACAGAAAGAGCAGTCTGGCAGAGGACAATGGCCAGACGCTAGGTCCATAAAGGAACCCTGGCCTGGCATGAGTGGAAGGGCCTTAGAGAGCACAGTGCAGCCTAGGTGAGCATAAAGTGAAGTATGGGCAGGGCAAATAGAGAAGCTACATATGCTTGGCTGGAAAGACCTAAAAGATAGAGAAGAGAGAAGATTACAGGTGTGTTGAGATGCTGTGAAGAACTGGAAAATTGAAATCTAAGCACTTTGCCATGAGTAAATGCTATTAAGAACTCAGAAGCTGTTATCCCTACGGTCCTTTCTTTCAGATGCAACACACCTCCCAGAACTCCACCACCAGTAAGCCTCATTCACCATCACCTGTATTTAGAGTGCCGCTACTATCAGCACCTTTTAAAAACCACACAGTTAGAGCTGTTAGGTCATGTGTCTGATGACAGGAGCACCATAAATGCAAGAGTACGGACTGTATTTGAATGGTCTATCCAGTGGTGATGTTCTGGTAATTTTAGTGCATCGGGTGAATAAGAACCACAGAGATAGGAATAAGTTGGAGTTTTGGCAGACTCTCCTCATGATTTAATATTAAGGATGCCCAGTAACAATTTCACACATATGGTTCACAATGTTCCACATGGAGGGGTTCCCACTTTCATTATTTTGTTCCTTTCCTATTTGCAGTCAAGCAACACTAGTCTTTACTTGCCCTGCCTGCACTTCACTGGCGTTCTTCTAGGTCCACTGAAGCAGGTCCACACTCCAGTAGACCAAGGACTTCCTGCATCCATTTCACCATGAGCCTAGTGAGTAGCTGGTGTTGTGTGTCAGACTACGTCTGCCCTCCTCACTCTTCTCTTGCTTTATATCCCCCTCTTTTCTCTTTCTTTATCTGTCATCTCTTATTTTTAACTGTCAGTATTCTCTTTCTATACATAGGTCAGGTGTAATGGCTTTGCCTGCCTCTGCTCCACCACCAGGTGGTGGTCAGATGGCCCCTTTACTACAATAACTTGAACTCTTAACCCTGCTCAGACTGTCCCATTGGGAAACAGGGAAATCCTCTGGGGGGCCCCTGAGCATGGCGGACCTGAAGTGGCAGAGAGGCAAAAGAAGCATATACAGTACCTGTAGGATTGGCCCTGAGAATCAACTCCACCTGTGGGCTCTAGAATGAACTCCACTGATAGCCCCTAGGCACCTTACTTCGACACTGCTCTTACCTATCTACTTTTTTTTTTCTCTCAAACATATTCAACCATTAAAAATATTAAGAACACTGACCACTCTACATATCTATATAAAAGAGACACCAACATGAAATAACATGTAAAGTTACTTAACTCTTTATATAGATTGCTACTGTGGAATAATGTGATGATATGCTGTCAGGAAGACCTACCCTTTAGAAAGACTCCACAATCTAGCAAGGTTTGGCGGTCACCTTCCTGGAAATGCTGTTAGGTAGTCAATACATGCTACCATCACTTTTAGGAGTATCGCAGAGCTCATTATAGTATCATATCCTTTTGTCAGTGATAGTGTTAGGCTGTATATAAGCTTGCTGTGCTATCCTAACTCTTCGGAATACCATGATGACAGTCCTCTGCTACAGCTGTATAGATTTTTACTGAATCTCTGTCACTTTATTGCCTTATCAGAGGTGTCATAGAGGTGCATTGTAGCAAAATGTTTATATCGTAATAATTTTTCTTGTGATCTGGTTTGTACAGTATCACATGGAAACATATGAGGATAAAGACACCAACACTTTGCATTATTAATGATAATTACAGTAACCTTAGAGTAGACCTCTGATGTTGCAGCTGTAACGAATAACTTCATTCTCCTAATGTGCTCCACCCCTGCTCTGCAAAAGAGGAACAAAAGAGGGGATCAGCAAGAATGATTAAGTGTATTTGATCTCATAAATTATGTAATCCCACATGAACCCATGGAAATCGCTTTAACAGATGGCAGTGATAGCCATTTATTCAGGCATTTTAATCTACTGCAATGTGGGTCAATGACTACTCTTAATCTCTGCAGCTGGTATTGCTTTAAAAATGTTGCTATAATATTCCCTAAGGAGTCCATTTCTATAATTGTGTGTTTAAAGAACATTTCTATCTGAAAATGTTCCATATTTTAATGATTTTTTTATTTATTTTATCTTGTTTTTTATATATTGGTCAGAATTTCAATTCCCCTGCTTCCCATAGACAGCTATAGCATTAAATCATCAGGTTCTGACTATCACCAGCCACCACAAGGGGGCCCACTTCATATGGAATTATTCAGCTCTAGATGGATTCAATGATAAATCAAATGCAGTAAACTGCTGAATTCTCTATACTGGTGCCGAAAGGCTACAAGAATTAGATGATTTAACCCCTTAAGCCGAACGCCTGAAAAGTAGTTAATGACCAGAACATTATTTTAGTTTTTGCCTCCTTGTGTTTCAACAGTTCTTACTTTTTTATTTTTTCAATGACGCAGTTGTATGTGGCCTCGTTTTATTCGAGACAAGTGGTACTTTATGGGGGAATTGTTTAAATTCACTTATAAATAATTGCAGTATTTTTTTTTTCATCTTTTTTTTACACCATTCACATTTCACACTTAATAACTTGTTAGATTAATTCTACAGGTTATTACAGTCGTGTGGATACCAAATATGTGTAGGTTTTTTCGTGCATGTAATTTATGCACCATTATGTTTTATTAAATATTTATTTTTATTTTTGTATTTATTTTTTTACACTTTGTTTTACACTTTTTATGTTTTTTTTACTTTTTTTTTTACTCCCATGAAGGGAGAACTGTTTAACATTTTTTTAATTTTTTTTTTTACACTTAGTAATGTATTAGCATATTCATATATGCTAATACATTCTAATCTGTGTCAGTCTGACACAGGCAGTGATTAGGACAGCACAAAGTGCGTCCTAGTCACTGGCTGGATACACAGACAGCTCTGGGGCCACTCTAGGTCCCCAGATCTGACTGTGCAGTCGTTCCCGGGCTCGGTCGGGTCACTAGGTGTTCCGATCACCTGACAGAGCAGGGGAACCCTTTGATTGCGCTGCGGTAAGGCACCGCTGCAATCAAAGGGTTAAAGCACCGGGTTGCGGAGGTTTCCGCCGCTCCCCGGTGCTCGCAGGACATGCTCTGGGATCGGGGCTGTGTAGTACAGCCCCGATCCCAGCGGAATCGCATCGCCGGGCGCCGCAAACCCCGATGCCTGCAGCGACGTCTAAAGACGTCGCTGCAGACGAACGACCCGCACCAGCCGACGTCTAAAGTTGGCGGGCGGTCGTTAAGGGGTTAAAGATTTCATTTTATGAAATCAACCCCCTTTTAACAAGAAGCATGAGCTGAAGCTGATATCTCCAGAGAAAGCTGGACATTGAAAGGTCTCCACATAAACCATTGGAGGCTGGGTCCTTCACAGTGAGGGAGTCAGAATGGGAACCCCCCTCTACGATGTCCTCCTTCCCGAAAAGTAAAATGACAGGAATTGTCTTCATTAAATTTATTAATAGAAGTCGTAACTTTGCTTTCTAGATGAATGTAGCTGTACGGGGTCTATTTTAATATACGATAAGTTGTGCTGTTTTGGTGCCATGTTTGAGGGCATATATATTAGTCTTTCATTTGTATTAAATTTTATGTTGCATAAAATGCAAAACATGCGGCCCCCAGTGTCCATCTGTGCGGCCTCCGGCCATCAGGACTTTGTCACCGTCTATATATTACGGAAAGTAATATCCATCTTTTGACAGCTGCATTCAGTGGATGGCACTATAATTGTGGCACTCTATGTCTGGCATTGTTATGGTGGGTACTATATAGATAGCACTGTTATGGTGTGCACTGCATGGGTGAGACTAGTATGGTGTATGACTGTCACTATAGGGCTGTATTTGGTATTTTAAGCAACCTAAATGAGCAATCTAGTAACAACTGTTACTGTATTGTTTCTGAATTTCTTCAAGCAGTATTTATTTCTGACACAATCATGACAGATCCACAAGAAATACCATACAAATGCCTAATTGTAGACTCCAATATGAATATATATATAATTATATATAATATATATATATATATATATATATATATATATATATGTGTGTTGTCCTCTCTAGTGATAGTTGTGAAACAGCCACTTCTGTAACCCCCCAAAACTACAATGAAAATAGATGCCTCATGTTCTCTTTCTAAAGTACTAAGCAGCTGTCCCCCATTCTAATCGCTTGCAGTCACCAAAGTGGAACCAAGACCTATCAGCCATTTTGGATATTTATAATTGATGTGCACGGTCTCAGAGGGGGAATATTCCTAAATGATTAAATTTGGCTCATGGGATAGGTACAACATGACAATGTGGCCCTTGGACCAGAGAATGTTGTAACCCAACCAGAACATGCTGGGAAAGGTGGCTGTTTGCATTTCCTGGCTCTCATGGTACAAAACCTGCCAGCATTTCCCTGGACACAACTCTCAATTATTTGGATAAGACAAGATCAGGAATGTTCATGTTCAATGACAACAAGCAGATATTTTGAAAATGATGAAACACAAAGCATTTTAGAAAGATGCAGAATATTTCTTTGTTTGACACATTTAAAAAATAATGAAGGTAAAAAAATAGAATTGAATCTAGTCTGTATGAGTTCCCCTGTCCAGCCAGTGCCAGAGTTTTATCTTTAGTTGAGGGGAAAAATGTAAAAATGTTTTTTCTAATTTCCATCTTTTGGTATTTTTTGATGAGAGATTGATGGACTTGATTTGTTTTCCTTTAGATGAGTAACTAAACTATAATGTGCTCATCAATCATGTATGCCTAAAGTCATTCCAAATAATTCTTTATTAATGCATCAGTAATCTATGAATCCTGACATTCCTGAGGCCCAAAACTGAAAGCTAACAAGTCTGCAAACAACCAATTTTTCACCCATTGGACACTATTAAAAAGGCATGAGTGGCATCCTCAAGGAACTGTCCACTCTTACACACCTTTATACATTTTTAATTTAACACCTTAACGATCACCGCTGACTATAGATGGTGGGAGGCGCAGGTACTCCTTCTGCAGAAGATGTCGTAGCAGAAAGAAGAATTTTGCAGCTCCCAGTACCACATCTAGTGTAAAAAAATAATTAAAAAAACAAAAAAAAATAGAAAAAAAAAGTCTGCAGTAATTTATATGTAAACTCAAACTATGCCCCAAAAGACTACAACTTCTCCTACATAAAACAAGGCCTCATACAATTGCATCATTGAAAAAATAAAAAGTTCCGAAACGCAAGGAGTAGTGTTGAGCGAACAGTAAAAAGTTCTAGTTTGATTAGAACCTCGAACTTTTGTGACTTCGGTTCTAAGTTTGATTTGAACTCGAACTTTGAACCCCATTAAAGTCTATGGGAGATGTCCTGGTTAATTTTTATACCTATCCAGGTGAGGAGAATCTGGAATTACCATCCATAACAGTAAACTGGATCTGTGGAACAACTTAGTGAAGAAAGTTTTGCTCTAAGGGTGACAGAAAAAAATTGAGAGGCTAAAATGCTTCATTTTTTTCAATGGCTAACTGAAAAGATGAAGACAGCTTGCAAGCAGGAGTATAGCTATAGGAGGTGCAGCGGTAGCAGCTGCTACGGTGCCCTGCATCCTGAGGGGGCCCAAAAGCCCTTTTGAAATTTGGAGACAGTGTATTATATAATTACTGAACCCCCAAAACTGCAAAACTTTTGGGCACTGGGTATGATCTAGCAAATCCAAGCACTCTGTATAATATATATCTATGTATATGAGAAATAGGCGTTATGTGAGCCTGCAAATGTTGCCAAATAACAGCTTCTGGGTGTGGGAAAGATGCAGCCAGCAATACCAAACTCCCTAACTATTGCTGTCTATGGAGAGGAAAATGCTATCTAACTAAGAGCAGTCTGTACAGTACAGAGAGTGAGCTGAAAATGGCGTTCACAAGGCAATACAGTGAAATATATATAATGTTCATGTGATTTTAGCAGCCAGTGAGAGCCCTACACCTCAGCGATGATGTTTTTGACACTTCTCTGTGCTCTGCACTGATTGGTTGGCCACCGAAAGGTGATTGGATGGCTGCCAAAGTGCAGAAAGCCACTGAAAAAGAAACTGAAATGGCATGTCGACCTAGAACTAGAACTTTACTCAAACGAACAGTAAAATGTTCGGTTGGTTCCAGTTCTAAAAATTCGAGAAGTTCGACTAGAACTTAACTTTTCTAGAACAGTTCAATCAACATTAGCAAGGAGGCAAAAACTAAAAAAAGTGCTGATCGTTAAGACCTTTTCAGGCTGGGACTTAAGGGGTTAATTAGGTCCAAAATCCTGACCTGATTCATTTCTAAATTATAACAGTTAGAGCTAAATTTTTCTGCTACAGAACTCCAAATCCTCTACATATTTAAGGGAAGAAAGTCTGGAACATGCCCCCACCTTAGTCTAAGTCTAGAATTGTCTCAGAAGTTGATTGCTGCAATCAGATTTGCAATCTCTCTTGTTAATAATCTCACAGTTATTAACACAGAAAGGTCTCAAACTGGTGCATAACAATTGGATGCAGCTCCTTCAGTTGTGTGTTCAGCAGCAGGGACCACACATTGAACACATCAATAGCTGTTGTTGTTGTTGCAACTTTCTGTGTTGATAGGATTTGAACCATGAGGGTACTTCTACACAGCAAAGAATTATAGTCGTTTTTTGTCGCAGATTTCAAAACCACCAGAAACCGACTGCAAAACCATCCCCTAGACCTCAATAAAAAATCCGAGTTTTAGTCACCACAGCTCGGATTTTCTGAGTTTAGATAAGAAAAAGCCATATCTGAGAGTGGCTAATAAAGGAAAAGATTAATATGGGCTAAAGAACACAGACATTGGACAGAGGAAGATTGGAAAAAAGTGTTATGGACAGACGAATCGAAGTTTGAGGTGTTTGGATCACACAGAAGAACATTTGTGAGACGCAGAACAACAAACTACAAAAACTTTATTTGACTCTGCACATCCAAAAGCATTTTTTGAAAAAAATGTAAGCATAGGTGCACACTGGCATGGCAATAACATACATCTATTCCAAATATCAGTGGCACACTATCAACTAAGAAAACATCAAAGGCACAGAGGAATTTTTCTTAAAAATGCATTTGGGAGGTGAGCTTAAACATTTTTGATCAAAACTGTGAACTAAGAATCACAGGTTTTCATAATTCCATAGCAGTAATGCATTTTTTTAAAAAATTCCTATGTGCCTTTGATGTTTTAATTCGTTTTGTGCCACTGATATTTGGAGCAGAACAACAAAGTTGCTGGAAGAATGCCTGACGCCATCTGTCAAGCATGGTGGAGGTCATGTGATGGTCTGGGGTTGCTTTGGGGCTGTTAAAGTGGGAGATTTGTACAAAGTAAAAGGGATTTTGAATAAGGAAGGCTATCACTCCATTTTGCAACGCCATGCCATGCCCTGTGGACAGCACTTGATTGAGCCAATTTCATCCTGCAACAGGACAATGACCCAAAGCAACCTCCAAATTATGCAAGAACTATTTAGGGAAGAAGCAGGTACCTAGTATTCTATCTGTAATAGAGTGGCCAGCGCAGTCACCAGATCTCAACCCCCATTGAGCTGTTGCGGGAGCAGCTTGACCGTATGGTACGCAAAGTGTGCCCATCAAGCCAATCCAACTGTGGGAGGGGCTTCTGGAAGCATGGGGTGAAATTTCTCCAGATTACCTCAGCAAATTAACAGCTAGAACGCCAAAGGTCTGCAATGCTGGAATTGCTGCAAGGGAGCATTCTTTGATGAAAGCCAAGTTTGAAGTAGAAAATTATTATTTCAAATAGAAGTCATTATTTCTAACCTTGTCTATGTCTGGACTATATTTCTATTCATTTTGCAACTCATTTGATAAATAAAAGTATGAGTTTTCTGGGAAAATACAAAATTGTCTGGGTGACCCCAAACCTTTGAACGGTAGTGTACCTATCTATCTATATCTATATGTATTTCTCCACAGCTCATTACCACCTGAGTTCCCCATTTCAGAAACAAATCTCGTGTTTGCCCATTCCTTACACTATTGAATAGACTATCACAAGGCTAATACTCGACTACTATGCTATATGCCTCCTCCTTCTATCAGCCCCTTCAACAGTTACCCATCACATAATGAATTCAATTCAAAATCTACAATTCTGCATACAGTAACATGAATGACTTCTCTCATGCTGCCCCTTTCTTCTGGACTTTCCTCTCTCACTCCATCCAACATTCTCCAACAGTCTAAACCTTTAAAAGCTTAATAAAAATTTACCTCTTCCCAAAAGTGCATAACCTGGCCTATAGAATTCCCAACCAGTATCTATCAGTGCCTTGTCCTATTCCTTTCCCTGTCTTCTTGAATCTATTCCATGTAGATTGTAAGTATGGGCAGGCTACCTCACATATCTCATATACAATGCCTGTAAACACTGTTTTATGTAATTGTTACAATGTGTTTCTCCAATATTGTGTTGTGTACAGGGCAACAGAAGCTTTGGTGCTATATAAATATTGTCAATGTAACAAGTGGATTTCCTTCCCCAGTGTAATCGCACAAGTACAAAACCTCCAGTTTTATTACACTGGCTGATTTTGTTGTTTGTGCTCCAAATTTCCTATTCTCTTTGCTCTGCCAACCCCGTCAATCAGCTTTTACCACTAATGACATTCATCTGAGACAATCAACTTCCCAATGCCATATGGTCTCTGCAGTAGATACTTAGACGAGCGCCCTCATTACTGGAATACAGGCTCCAGAATTGGGTATCAACAGAATGGCTGGAATGTATGGGGGGGGGGCTGTCTGTGAGTATATGCTTATGTGCGTTACACTGTGTATGAATTTCTAGTTCTGTGTATACAGAAGCAGCAGAGATGACATTTTTAACTGTTTCTTCCTTCGAGCGCCACAATCTGTGATGGTTTTTTTCAATATATGTAAAAGCTCCACATTACAAATAGTCAGAGAATCAAAGCTGTGTGATAAACGTACAAGAATGGTCACCTTTGATGAATGGAGAAGTGTGATCCTGTGTGTTTGGTACGTCTAGATAAGACGCTACCAGTAGATTGTGATGCCATTTTTCATGCCCTCATTAATCCTGCTTGTCAAGGAAGCAGTAGCTTCAGATCACTACACCTGTGACTTTCTAATTTTAGTTCTGCTGACTGCAGTGCCTTGTGTTAATTAAAAGAGACCCGCAATCTTCAGTTTTCTATTAAGACGTGCCTTAGAAGTGGTGTATGGATCAATAAGTAGGGCACAGTTAAGCTCAGATACTTAAAGGGGTTATCCAGCCTTTTAAAATTGATGGCCTATCCTCAGGACAGGCCATTGATATTACATTGATGAGAGCCCAACTCACCTTCATCCCTGCCAATCAACTGTTTGAAGAGGCCATTGTGTGAGTGTTGTAGCCTCTTCTCTTACATTGACTTAAGACTCATTAAAACTCGCAGAAACAGTGAAAGGTATTTCAACATTAACCCGTTCCGATATCACCGCCACTGTGAAAAGTGCTGCATTTGTAAATCAACGGGAACATTGAAGAACGCCATGGGCTGTCACAGTAATGATCTTCGGTGGTCTTGAAATTGAACTTCCACCACTCTAATGTTGAGGGAATAAGCTGAAGATGGGTCGTCAGTTTTAAAAGACCTTTCTGTGAATACACAGGATTGTTCAGGTTATTTCTACAAGCACAAAGAATAATTCTGAAGACCATTGCTTTTTGCAGATGATATTTATATCTATTTCCCATGGGGCTGCCTTCTGCTGGATGTGTAGGAGCCCATTGCTTTGTCAAAACCTGGGGCCACTGGAGGATGCACTGGTACCCTGGAAGTTCAATCTGACATTGGCCTGACCTGTGAGTAGGTAGGCGATAACTTTGGGGCTCGTCACAAAATGAACATAATGTGATTTTTGCCATAAGGACCATGTCTTTCCTGTGCATCTTTACTCCCTAACCACTTTGCCTATCTTTTATCTACATTTTGCATTCTTTATGGCTTCTCTCAGTCAATGGAGGTAAGAGTCATCAGCGTTAATGAGTTCTCCAGCACCTCATACCCCCCATTATTTCCTATTCAATCAGTCTTATAGGACACATTACCAATATAAAATAAATTGGCAAATAACAGGCAGATGTGGAGGCTATTATTTTGTCAGGGCATCGGCTTGATGATATTAAAGCCTAATTGTTTTTCATAATCAATTATTCAGTGTTTGTATTGCAAAGAGAGGTGGTTTAAAATGGGAAGATTGATTCCCAGTACTAAAAATCTTCTTACGGGAGAGGGTGGATGAAAAAGTGTTGCTAAAAATATGAAATAATCACAGAAGTATCTAAAGCCTTGTGCAAGTATATGCTGCCTCTTCAGTGTATGTATGGCCTGATTAGCTCATGCATAGACAAACTGCAAAAATGTGTTTTAGAATGTATAAGTCCTTAATGCAAAATGTAATTGTGTATCCATAGGGGTCACTGTTGCAACATAATCCATTTCCATTAGGCATACTACTGTATATGCTTGAGTACAGGGGCATAGTTATAGTCAGTACATAGTTAGCAGCTTCACTTAGGCCCTAGTGACTGAAGGGTCCAAACAGAGTGGAAACAACCACAGCATCACCCTGCTCTCCACCTCTGGGAAAATTTGCATGCTCTCAAACTGTCTGCTCCCAGTTGCTAATGGAAATTCTCCCTGAGTCTCAGTGTGGCTTCAGACCATCTCAAGGTACAACTGACATGATATTTGCAGCCTTTTAAATTTAAGAGAAACGCTGTGAACAACATGACCTTCATTGACCTAAACAAAGCTTTCAGCTCCATCAATCAGGAGGCCTTCTTGAGTATTTTGTCTAGACTATTATCTAGACCCACCAAGTTTATTAGTATCTTGGGCTGCTACATGAGCAGGTAACTGTAACTGTTCTCTGGAATGGAACGGAAGTGGATCCCTTTACCATCTGAACAAAAGTCAAGCAGGATTGTGTCACCACGCTATCCCTCTTCACTATCAGCCACCGTGTTATTTTGTTATTTTGGACCACCCTGCCTGTGGCACGGAGGTTAAGTACCGGCTTGACGTTGTTCATCCAACATCAACAGTACATCAAGACACTAGACATTAATCTCCAATATGCAGATGACTGCCCCATGTTTCTTGGGAAAACCAAGAACCTCTGTAAAGATATCTCCGCCGAGGTAACTGAGCCCCCAGCAATCACCATCACTGTTGAGTACTTCTCCTAACTCAGCAGCCAGGCAACCATTGAGGAGGAAGTTCAGTTGTGCCAGGATGTCTTTAAAGGGGTTGTCTCACTACATTGACTCATGTTACCACAGTCCTGTTTTCTTGGTTTCACTTTGAATTCAGGGGCGTTTACTGGCTTCTACTAGGCTGCAGTAGAAGCCAGGTCTGTAGCTATAGCGAGCAGCACTGGCAGCCTATCATGAGAGATCAAACAGGTCTGAAGCTATAGCGACCTGAGGAGCTGATGCAGCCCATACAAAAGTGGATATCTCAGAATAGGTAGGACACTGGTAATGGACACATATTGCAAAGTGACTTGTTTTTGCAAGATCTTTAACATAAAAAGCAATCCTTGTAGTGAGACAACCCCTTTAAGGAAACTTTTGCATTGGGTTCTTTCAGAACCATGACCTGTGACCAAACTATCTATAGAGCCGTTTATGTCACTTCTCTTATATGTATCAGTGAGATTTTGGTTACTTACCATTGCCACCTAAATACTCTTGAGAGGTTCCATCAATGCTTCCTTCAGAAGATTCTTCATATCAACTGGAGGATCACTGCACCAACTCCAGCATTCTTACAGAGTATAAAATAACCCGTATTGAAGCCAAGATCTTGTAAAACCAACTCCACTGGAAGGGCCACTGCATCAGAATGTCCCACACCTGCTTATGAGACAAGTTTTCTTCTCATAACTGAGCCAAGGCAAGAGAACCTCAGGTGGCCAGAGGAAACAATTCACAGACACTGTCAAGACCTATCTTATAACATGCCAAATCCACATCAAGCTCTGGCCATAGCATATCCACTATAGCACAGCACAACCCATCAAGCAGCAGTGATTTTTTAGATCAACTGCCTTTTCAATATGGTAGACAAAAGATGACAGGAGAAAATAACTTCCAAACGGAGACTCTTGCCTGCACTGTAAAAAGATCTGTGGCTCAAGGAAATAGGGCCATTGTTGAGTCCTAAAAGAGGCCAAGTTTCTTAATTGCTGGCAACACCACTTTGGCACAAAATACAGGTCTTAATTATATCACCCAAGAGGTGGCATAAGGAAGAGAAAAGTGTCTACCATGTTGGGTTGCACCAAATCTATCACACAGCATGTGCCATTGTGATTAACTTGACGCATCTTTTTATGTCTCCACTAGGTTTATGCTGTATTTATTTTAGTCAATATTAATAAATCTGCTTCATTGTGTTCTACTTTTCATTCATTCATTCCAACAGCTGGTCATGATAATTGAATAATCAGTGTTTGGTATAGCTAATGATTCTAGCATTGAAACCTGACAATACAAAATTAACCGTATAATTCTAATTCCAAAAGACTGGGACCAAACGAACATAAACAATAGAAAAGAAAACTAGAGAAAAGAAAGTAAAGGAAGAATATATCACTATAAAACAATACTCCATCAATAGTACTTTATGTCACCTGCAAATAACGTCTCTGACTGGTATGTTCTACATTCTGTTATTAGCTTCCTTGCTGTCTCATTGCTACTAGTGGCTCTAGAATTATGTCCCAATTATACGCACCTGGGGCGACATGTATGATTTTTAGGCGTTTAGACACCAATTTTTATGCGCATAACAATAGTATTTATTTTTATATAAGTTTTGCGATTGAACAAAACTTGCATGGCTTGAATACCTTGCACATCGCAAGGCTCAGTGAGTCAGATGGGACTTGTGCATTGCTCCATCCAGTAGATGACAATTTCCAGCTTGTTTCCCATAAGTCCCATGATCACTGAGGACATTCACATGGCATTCACATTCAAAGAAGCAGCGCTGGTGCTGGAACTGAGTGGGTTAAAAAAGTATGTACATTTCTCTGATTTAATTTCTACCCAGCCAACTCCTTTATCCCCTTAAGGACCTTGCATTTCTTTTGGTTGACAAACACGTTTTTTCCACCTCGCCTTCCAAGGGCCATAACTTTTTTATTTTTCCATCTACATAGACAAGATGAAGAACAAGATGTACTGTATACAATGCATTAGGGCGTAAAAAGATGGCGCTTTTACTACTTCCTGCCTGGGGCAGGAAGAAGTTAAACAGAAAACATGGCAGCGATGGAAGCCTTTGCAAGGTTTTCAGCTGCCATGTTAACTGATCGGAACCCTGTGATGTTGCTACAGGTGCCCCGTTTGGTGCGCGGCACCGTTTCTCATTCATTTAGATGCTGTGTTTGGCGCGGTGTCTAAAGGGTTAAACAGCACGGGATGGCACCGCGATCCCGCTACAAAGCCCCTTAGTGACATTCGGACGTACTCACATGTCCAGGGTCGTTAAGTGATTAATGAACATTAATTAAGAAGGGCCCAATTGATTCTTTCTAAAATACATTACTTTGGCTTTAGTATTTTACCAGAATCCTAAAAGATGCGTCTGTACAGTGTTGGACTGGGATGCCTGGGGTCCATAAGTGGAGTTGAATCTTGGGCCCACCAATGAAGTTGATTCTTGGAGCCCACCAGTAGAGTAGGTTCATGGGGCCCCCCAGTTAAGTTGATTCTTGGGGTCCACCCCACACCTACTGTACATGACTCCACATACTGCACATGCCTCTTGCTTTCTGTCTCTGTTTTTCTGTCTTCCTGCTCCCCTGTGTGCAGCTGACAAAAATAAGCTGTCACATTTCAAACTTATCCAGGTCTCTGCACTTTTAATTGCCTCCTTCAGATTGCTGATGCAGCAGCCCCAGGAAGTCCTGGATGTGTTATCTGCTCTGCTTTCAAGTTACTATTATCCTGGAAGACCCATGTATGTTGCAAAAACCTACAATGTACTGAACCCTTCACAGCTGTTCGCCGACAGGGCTCTCTTCTCTTACATGTAGCTCTGTAATGTATCTACTGCATACTGTAAAATAATAATGTCATCATTATCTGCTTATCCCTGCGTCGTCTTCACAGGCCGCTTGCTGCTTGATCTCCTTGATATCTGAGACTTCTTTCATCACGCTCCCTGCTTTCTTCATCAATAACCATATAAATGCTACTGCAACATTATAACCTCCTGTCTGTAATGGAGATGATAGGCTGGGGAAAGCTTTGCTGAGAAGGGTCACATAGTTCTTGCTGTAAGCACGGAAGTGTAAGAATCCATTCCCTGTGTAATATTTATAAAAAGTATTACAGTCCTTCATAAGAGGGCGCAATGTAAAAGCATTGAAATAATAATTACCGTTCTGTGAAATGCTTCTATGTTTGATAAATGGAAATTATCCCTCAAAAAATATTTTACAAAATGTTATCACCTGTTAAGATAAACTTGCTACACATCCCACCATACTTTAGTGCAGGGGTGGGGAACTTCTGGCCCACAAAAATCATTTGATCTAACCCTGCGTCAGATGTCCCCAAACGATACAGGAGCTTCAGCGACCAGCGCATGCGCAGCAGCAGGTATCGATCAAGCTGTTTATTCCTGATATTCTTATGTGCATGCGCTGGCCGTTGAAGCTCCTGGCACTTGTTTGCTGAGTCAGGGAAATTGAGCACCTCAGTAACAGCTCTAGTCTATGCTATGTGCCCCAATATGCTACTGTACAGGGAATAAAGGGTATTGGCATCATCGCCTGGATTGGAGGAGCATTGCATCTAAATGTGGGGGGCATCCAGAACTCCCATGCAAACTCTAGTCCATGTTGTTTGTATCCCGATATGCTACTGCATGTCAGGAGGTTTGGACATCACAGCACTGGGGGAGCAGAGTCTCAGGTCATTTCATGTTAAAGGGGTTGTCTCGCTACACAGATTGCTTTTTATATTAAAGATGTTGCAGAAACAAGTCACTTTGCAATATGTGTCCATTAACAGTGTCCTACCTATTCCTAGATATCACCTATTATATGGGCTGCATCGGCTCTTCAGGTTGCTATAGCTACAGACCTCTTCGATCTCTCCTGATAGGTTGCCAGTGCTGGTTGCTATAGCTACAGACCTGGTGTCCTCAGCAGCTCATCGCGGCAGGCCAGTAATAGCCAGTAGAAGCCAGTAAACCCACACCTGAATTAAAAAATGAAACTGAGAAAACAGGACTGAAGTAAGAGGAATCAATGTAGTGAGACAACCCTTTTAACTCCGGGAAGGATCAGGGGAATCCAGCCCCTCTGTTACAGTTCTCATCCATGCCTTCTCTCCCCTGATGTGCTGTAGCTAAGACAAGACAAGATTTGCTGCTGATGTACATGTCCATTACTCAGTGAGTATCTGCGCTTGTGCTGATCAGGCAGGGAAGCAGTTGTAGCCATCACATTAGGGGTGAGTTAATTCAATTATTGGCCAAATAAACCAGACTAATTTTTAAGTTGATGCTTTTGTAGGGACCATGAATGATGTTATAAATATCCAACTGGCCCCTTCTCTAAACAGATGTTCCCCACCCCAACATATTTAGTATTTATACATAGAGAACCAGAAATTGTTATGCATAGTATATACAATTCCTGGCCCATCTAAAATGCAAATTACATTGCACTACAGTATGAGGCCTCCTTCATATTGTGTTAGTAGAGTATCTGTACCATATACACCAGCATATACGCCATTATATGGAACTCTTCAGAACAAGCTCTTGTCTCATTATAAAAGTAGTATGAAATTTTATTTAGATGTGTGGTTATAATAATAAAAAAAAAAAAGTTAAGGAGAAGATTTAAGAGACATGGCCATGAAGATCCCTTTTGGACAGCAGGTCAGGAATCTGATTATAGATGCAGAAATAGGGGCTTTTAAGATGATTTTCTGGCTAACCGCCACTAGACTCTTAACAAGGCTTCACTTTACAAATCCACAGAAAAGCACATCATCAATTTACAGGAATTATGTTTTCTAGAGAACCATCTTTGTCACTGGCCAATTTGACACCCTCATCTTGGATGGCTTTATAGGCCTTTCTTCGTCAATGATCAGGAGAAATTCTAATAACTCTGTCCCGATACTATCTCTAATGCAATAAGGTTAATATGTCTCTACAAAGTGAAGAAGCTTTATATATATATATATATATTTAAAATTATATATTTTATATATATATATATATATATATATATAATATATAATGTGTGTGTAGCTTAAGAATGTCATTTTGGCATTTGATTATTAGAGAGATTTATATTAACTATTTTGCTTTCTTTGTTCCATCCTTTTGTTTATTACTTACACTGCTTTTAGAGCTGCACTGATGACAAATATAGCAATTTAATACAGTATGTAAAGCAGAATCCAATGCGTGACAGCAGAATCAGAACAAGATGGCACAATTGGCTAACCAAGTTCCAATTGAACCCATCCAGGAAAACAGGTCCTACCTTACTTTGATGATATTTGTTGGATCTCCATTACCTTCTGTAGATGACCTGTTACAATATAAGATCTATCAGTAAAAAAAAGTACTACATTCACAGATACATTACACTGCATGTGCAGAAAATAATTATATGCTATCCTATTGTGTAAATCTACCCTACATGTCTATGCATATTCTGAAGAGATTTAAGCAAGGGCATCAAAGGTTTCATTAATAACCTCATTTGTTTGGTTAGAATTCAACTTCTTTAATATGTGACTGTCTCCTTCTGTCCAGCTTGGACTGAAAGATCCCAGAGAAATAGTATCTCTTTTTATTCTAAAGCTCAGGTGATGGAAAGAGTAATGAAGGGCGACATGTATGAAACTTGTATGATATGCCAATTTAAATTGATATAGACGAGTGTAGAATATGACAGAGTGTAATGCGCCTAACATGTCGGACAGGGCTACGACAGTTTTTTGGCTCACAGTCCCATTCATACATGTGGCCTAAGTTTTTCACATGGGTAGTTTTGACCCATAGAGCTGGGACCTCTTTCTATACAGTACAGTTTCCTGCTGAACTTACAATCACTTGTAGACTCTGTGACCTAAAAGGTTATACAGATTTTCAAATAGAATCAAAGATTTGTTACTAACTCTGTGCACTTAAGCTGCAAAGTATGTGAGATTCAGCAACAGGGTTGTTAGATAAATCAATAAAGGAGCAAATGTAGAGATTCTAAAAAAATTATGTAAATGCAACCCTCTAATAGGTACATTCATGACAAAAGAAAGTACCCTATTTTTCGGACTATAAGATGTACTTTTTTACCCCTAATTTTGGGTGAAAAGGAGGGTGCATCTTGTAGTCCAAATGTGCTCTCTCGGACCAGCAGGAGGGCGAGGAGGAGCAATGCTCTGGGAAGCCGCCGGCGGTATCTGTTATATAAAGCAATATTTATGCATCGGTGTCTTCTGATATCCATAACTTTTTATTTTTCCATACACAGAGCTGTGTAACGGCTTTTTTTTTTTTGCGGGATGAGTTGAATTTTTCATTGGTACCACTCTGGCATTTATATTTTGATCACTTTTTATTCTATATGTGCTGCGGAATAAATGAAAATCGCAATTCTTTTATTTTATTTTTTGTTTTCATTTTTTCACTTTTTCCTATAAGGGACTTGTATCAGTGAACAGAAGATCACTGATACAATGGAGATTAGTACATAGCATTGCTGCTATGTACTTGTCTCTATGGTAACTATCACTCACTATGCCCATCTATGCTCACAGGGCATGGCTGGTCATTGTGACGTCACAGACAGCCCAGAAGTCTTTCTCGGGTAAGACCGCATCTTCTGCGATTATATCACAGCTGCTACAATAGAGACTCAGGGAGTCCCATCCCACTTTCTTTCTCTTAACTGCCACATTCGTGATTGATCATGGCAGCTAAGGGGGTAATCTCCAACCACCGCAGTAATCACAATTCAGGGCTGATGCTGTGGGATGCCAGATGTAATGAACAGCAGATTTCCCACAACGATTGTGCGAACTCAGTGTTAGAGTTCTCGTGATCGCCAGGATGTAAGTTTACGTCCATTTATGTTAACCTCTACACGAGCTGGACATAAGCTTACGTCCAATGTCGGGAAAAGGGTTCACATATGATGGAACTTTGATAGGTATATAAGTTATTGGAATCTGGTTGCATGAATGCTTGAGGAAGGGAGCGTGTGAGTCATTGAAACGTCGCACAGGTGTGCATTTCCTTACGCATTTCCTCGCCATCTAGGTTGGAGACCATATCTACTGCACATCGAAACAAGACTTTGATCCACAAGCTAACTTGTGTATACCACAATTTTTCTATCTTTTAAAGTGAGTCAGGTGAAAGAAAATCAAGACATGAAGTCCTATATGTCTTCAGAGAAACAGACTTCAAACAAACCCTATGTAGTCTAAATCTGTGGGCAAACAGCCTTACATTGTATGTCAGGGGCGTCAAACTTCACTGAGGGTCACACTAGCATTATGGCTGCGCTCAAAGGGCTATGTTGCACCAGTCTCTTCCACCTTTATAGCATTGGGCTTCTTGTCTTGGAGGGTGCCTGGGTATGGGTGTTTCACCACCTTTGAGTTAATGAACAGTGCTACGGTATGTGGAGTTGTGGACTGAAGCTTCAAATCCAGGATGATAACCACTCCCTGTGCTGGTGCTGTTGCCAAAAACTGACTTTCTCCTCCAGGGAAAGTGGGAAACCTTCTGTGTCCGGACCTTGTCCATTCCTGTTTGCTGTGTCTAAGATCTTATGGGCCATATGAAATGATGTAGAGCAATAGATTTGGCCTGCAGGCCTTGTGCTTCACATAAGTACCAACATTAATTTGATAAATTATCAAATAATGAAGGACAGATGGACGGAACTTGTATAAATGGGATTGATGTACAACACTAGGTACCAGAATGGTGTTGTTCCTAGAAAAGAAACAGAACCATTTTGCTAATCTACAGGAAAATATCTATTAAATTTACTTTCTATTTCCTTCCTCTTATGTGTTGTGCTCTCTGTCATAAACTGCAGTGCGCGGTTCTTCTCGTCTTGGGCAGTAACACAAGGAACTATTTTATAATCTTGGTCAGAAACCACATAAAATCCTTCTACGATGAGTTCTGTGCAGCCGTAATGTTGTGTCCAGGAGCTGAATAAGACTTGTAATAAAATGAAGCGGCAGCAGAATACAATGATGTGAACCTCCTGTTAATGCTGTCCATATAGCAGATTCCCTCTGTATTTTGTATGCACCATTTATGCATATGCCAATTTATATGGTTATTGTACCTTAAATAATTTTTCAAAATTAATCTGTAATCTACAATATTATATTATACTCTATGGCTTGAAATGCTTTTTGATAGCAGGAAAACATACATACTACAAGACATAACTGTATCCTGTGGTTTCTTACCTCATTCTAAATGTTTACCTTTTTATTCGATGGTGAATGTGTTTATCACTCATGTGGACAATTACCCCAGTGTTACTAACGTTTGAGAATGGGCATCATACAGGTTTTGAAATGTGGAAATAAAGTGACACAGTGATAACAATGTTAAATCTTATACCCTGTCTCTTTACATAGTGTATTTCCCAGCATTTGAATCACAAGTTGTGCATATTAACCTTTCCTCACACCCCAAAATGAAGACAGATCCATGAGTAAACTCCCGCTCTGATCCGGCTTCTTTTCATCAAAGGCTACATAAGCAATATGGAGGCCTCAAAGGGACGTTGGATGGTGTGCCTGGGTAGGAATGTCAAAACTTTGCCACAGCCTACTGTATGAGATGCTGAATAGAGATGGACGAATTGATTCTAACGAAGTGGAATTCGTTTAGAAGTTCAGGAAAATTTCGATTCTGAACGAAGTCGAAGTTTGGGGTGATTCGCGGGATAAAATGGCTGCGAGCACATGGCGTTACATGGGGCAAAGAACTCTGGGAGGAAGAAGGGCATAGCCTGCATGACATGTGCAGAGATGACGCCAATCAGAGACCGGCGGGATTCTGTGACGTCACCGCACTATATAAGTCCGGGCGCGACGCTGGGAGCTCACACTCCTCTCACTGTACTGATCAGGGAAGGTGCTGCCGCGGCTGTTTATGGTATCTCATACTAAGGAACTCACTTTTATACAGCGATTTTTGGGGGGATGTCACAGCTTGTCTCAAAGACTGCTTCTCTTACGTTCTAATTCTGATTTTGTGGGGTATTGGAACTGAAGTCCAGTGTGCGTCCAAATCAGCTGCATATACATTTTAATGCTATCTACTCAGTTGTTGAGCACATTGAATATCCAAGGGTTAGCGAAGCCTGTTGCTGTTGTATTCAGTTAAAGAAACAGCATTTTTACAATCCAAATACCACTTAATTTTTGGTTGCTCATTTCTTTTGCGCAATTTAGATCCAGGGGTTAATTAAGCGTTGTTCTGCTGTTGTGGTCACTAAAAGAAACGTTGTTTTTCACCGCCAAAGAAGAAAATTTGCCTGTAGCATAATTCATATCCGAAGGTTAATTACATGTTTTTCTGTTGTTGTGTTCCGTAAAATGCACGCCGTTTTAACACGCTACAAAGCTGGTAATTAGAGATGGGCGAATTGATTCTAACGAAGTGGAATTCGTTTAGAATTTCAGGAAAACTTCGGTTCTGAACGAAGTCGAAGTTTGGGGCAAAGCACTCTGGGAGGAAGAAGGGCATAGCCTGCATGACATGTGCAGAGATGAAGCCAATCAGAGACCGGCGGGATTCTGTGACGTCACCGCACTATATAAGTCCGGGCGCGACGCCGGGAGCTCACACTCATCTCACTGTGCGCATCAGGGAAGGTGCTGGCGCGGCTGATAGCTCGTACTGAAGAACTGGTTTTTATACAGCGATTGTTGTGGGGTGTCACAGCTTGTCTCAGAGACTGTTCTCTTAATGTTCTATTTCTGATTTTTTGGGGTATTGGATCTGAAGTCCAGTGTGCGTCCACTGCAGCTGCATATACATTTTAATGCTATCTGCTCACAGCACATTGAATATCCAAGGGGGATCTAAGCCAGTGCCTGTTGTATTCATTTAAAGAAACAGCGTTTTTACAATACAAATACCACTTCATTTTTGGCTGCTCAATTCTTTTGCGCAATTTACATCCAGGGGTTAATTAAGCGTTGTTTTTCTGCTGTGGTGACTCCAAGAAACCGTCTTTATCACCGCCAAAAAATACAATTTTCCTGTATCATAATTCACAAGCGAAGGTTAATTACAATTTTTTCTCTTGTTGTGTAGCGTAGAAAACACGCCATTGTAACACGCTACAAAGCTCGTAGTTTGTGGTTGCTCAATTGTTTGGCGCAATTTACATCCAGGGGTTAATTAAGCGTTGTTTTTCTGCTGTGGTGACAAAAATAAACCGTCTTTTTCACCGCCAAAAATTACAATTTTCCTGTACCATAATTCACAAGCGAAGGTTAATTACAATTTTTTCTCTTGTTGTGTAGCGTAGAAAACACGCAATTTTAACACGCTACAAAGCTAGTAGTTTGTGGCTGCTCAATTCTTTTGCGCAATTTACATCCAGGGGTTAATTAAGCGTTGTTTTTCTGCTGTGGTGACAAAAATAAATCGTCTTTTTCACCGCCAAAAATTACAATTTTCCTGTACCATAATTCACAAGCGAAGGTTAATTACAATTTTTTCTCTTGTTGTGTAGCGTAGAAAACACGCAATTGTAACACGCTACAAAGCTAGTAGCTTGTGGCTGCTCAATTCTTTTGCGCAATTTACATCCAGGGGTTAATTAAGCGTTGTTCTGCAGTTGTACTCAGTAAAAGAAACTTTGTTTTTCACCGCCACAGAAGAAATTCTGTAGCATAATTCATATCCGAAGGTTAATTAAGCCTGTTTGTGCTTTTATATTCAGTAAAATACACAGAGTTTTTAAACGGCACATACAAGTCAATTTTTCCTGCCCATTTGTGGAGCGCAATTTATATCCAAGGGTTACCCAAGCTTGTTACTGGGTTTATTTGGAGTCAAATACAGGGTGTGTATTTATCATATACAGATATCTTCATCAAACAGTGTCTGTATATTTTAGAACAAACAGTATGTCAGACAGAGAGGTGGCAGGCTCTTCACCTGCGAGTGGCAGAGGCACAAACAATCCAGGCCCAGGTCGCAGCACAGCAAGGGGATGTCGCAGCAGGGGTCACTCGGTGAGGCCATAACTGCCGCTGTCATCTAGCGGCCGTGTGCTGTCTAGCAACCCAAGGGTTCTTGATTGGTTGATTAGGTCATCCACTTCCTCCCAGATGACATCTGACAACCCCAGCCAAGAGTCGGTGTGGAACGTCAGACACAACCTTAGTTGGCATGTCCCGGGAGCGGGTCAGCGGCCCTCACCTGTCCTCAACCCGCCTCTGTCCCATCCGGTTCCCTCAGCCAGAGATCTACTATGTGGTCTGGGCTCAGCGCCACTATATAGCGAGGATGAACAATTTGAGGAGGGCAGTCAGCAGATACTTGGCAGCGAAGAAATGGGGCCAATATCCCCTGCTTCTTGCAGTAGGTGGCAAAGTATAGATGTTGAGAGTGGCATAGGAGGTCATGTTGTGAGGGGTCAGCCTCTGCATACCAAGACTGGTGATGAGGACAGCAGTGACGATGAAACACAAATAGATGATGATGTAGCCGACCGCACTTGGGAGCCGGGTGAGGCAAGGGCTTCATCATCGTCAGGAGAAGAGGGCGTCAGCTTGCGCGTCAGGCAGCGGCGCAGCCAGCAAGTTGGTTGTGTGGCCGTGCATCAGCAGGATAGCAGCAGTGTGAGGTCGGGAGCCAAGCGGCCACAGGGTCAAAATCCCGCTTTGCAGGTCCATGCAAGTAGCGGCACAGGGGCTCAGCGAGGCAGCGGCGGCAGTAGTCACTCAATGCGGAGCGTTGGCGGTAAAATCCGATACTCGGCGGTGTGGCAGTTCTTTGCTAAGACACCGGAGGAGCCGAATATGGGTATATGTAGAATCTGTGGGCAGAAAGTGAAGCGTGGCCAGGGAGCTAACGTTGGCACCACGGCCCTGCATAAACACATTAAGCGTCACCATCCGGGGGCCTGGGAGAAACATGGCTCAGATGTGGTGCTCCATCCTGCCGCCGCAGCAACAGCAGCAGCAGCGCCCAGTGGCATGCATGCCATTGCAGCCAGTCAAGGCTCCACCACCTCTGCAGAAGGGAGCTGTTTCTCTTTGACACCATCTCCCGGTCCAGATGCTCCTGCTCCTCGCTACTCATGGCGCCAGCAGTCGTTCAGCGAGGCGATTGCAAACAGACACCAGTATGCGTCCCACCATCCTAAGGTGCAGCAGCTGACCGTGCTCCTGTCTAAGTTGTTGGTACTGCAGTCCCTCCCTTTCCAAATGGTGGACTCTGCACCTTTCAGAGAACTAATGGCTTGTGCCGAGCCGAGATGGAGAGTTCCAAGCCGTAATTTCTTTTCCAAAAAGGCAGTACCAGCACTTCATAAATATGTAGAACAGAAGGTGGGCCAGTCCTTGAGCTTATCGGTTTGTTCCAAGGTGTACGGCAGCGCGGACGTCTGGAGCTGTAACTAGGGTCAGGGCCAGTATATGTCCTTTACGGCCCACTGGGTGAATGTGCTTCCGGCCCAGGCACACCAACAACTTGGACAGGAGACCCCGCTTTCTCCTCCACGTTGTCAAACTGTGGCTCCTGCGCAAATGTCCGCCTCCTACTCCTCCACCACCACCACCATCTCAGCCTCCACAAGTACTCTCTCCCATCCAGTTCCCTCAGCTGGAGATCTACTATGTGGTCTGGGCTCAGCGCCCCTATATAGCGAGGATGAACAATTTGAGGAGGGCAGTCAGCAGCTACTTGGCAGCGAAGAAATGGGGCCAATATCCCCTGCTTCTTGCAGTAGGCGGCAAAGTATAGATGTTGAGAGTGGCATGGGAGGTCATGTTGTGAGGGGTCAGCCTCTGCATACCAAGACCGGTGATGAGGACAGCAGTGACGATGAAACACAAATAGATGATGATGTAGCCAACCGCACTTGGGAGCCGGGTGAGGCAAGGGCTTCATCATCGTCAGGAGAAGAGGGCGTCAGCTTGCGCATCAGGCAGCGGCGCAGCCAGCAAGTGGGTTGTGTGGCCGTGCGTCAGCAGGATAGCAGCAGTGTGAGGTCGGGAGCCAAGCGGCCACGGGGTAAAAAACCCGCTTCGCAAGTCCAAGAATGTAGCGGCAAAGGGGCTCAGCGAGGGGAGCGGCGGCAGTAGTCACTCAGTGCGGAGCGTCGGCGGTAAAATCCGATACTCGGCGGTGTGGCAGTTCTTTGCTAAGTCACCGGAGGAGCCGAATATGGGTATATGTAGAATCTGTGGGCAGAAAGTGAAGCGTGGCCAGGGAGCTAACGTTGGCACCACGGCCCTGCGTCAACACATGCAGCATCACCATCCTGGGGCCTGGGAGAAACATGGCTCAGATGTGGTGGTCCATCCTGCCGCCGCAGAAACAACAGCAGCGGCCCATGGCACGCATGCCATTGCAGCCAGTAAAGGGCTCCACCACCCTGCAAAAGGGGACTGTTTCTCTTTGACATCACCCCCCGTTCCAATGCTCCTGCTCCTCGCTATCATGGGCCGCAGTCGTTCAGCGAGGCGTTGCAAAGAGAAAACGATGCGTCCAACCACCCAAAGGGGTGCAGCAGCGACCATGCCCCTGTCCAAGTTGTTGGTCTGCCCCCTTCCCTTTTTAAATGGTGGACTCGCACCGTTAGGAACTAAGGGCTTGTCCGACCCGGAAAGGGAGATTCCCAAGCCGTAATTTTTTTTCCAAAAGGGCAGTCCCAGCACTTCAAATTGTAAAAAAAAAACAGAAGGTGGGCCAGTCCTTGAGTTATCTTTGTTCCAATGCAGGCAGCGCGGACGTCTGGAGCTATAACTACGGTCAGGGCCAGAAACATGTTTTTTCGGCCCACTGGGTGAAGTGCTTCCGGCCCAGGCACCCCAAAACTTGGACAGGAGACCCCGTTTCTTCCTATTGTAAACTGTGGCCCCTGGCCAATGTCCGCCTTCCCCTCCACCACCATCTCAGCCCCACAAGAAAATCTCCATAAATCACATGTGTAGGCACGGGTGTCACGCAGTTCTACACCTGGCTTGCCTCGGGAAACGAAGTCACACAGGGGAGGAATGCCCCGCGTCAGCAGCAAGAAATCGATGTTGGTTTTCTCCGCGCCAACGCAAAGGGAACCATGGTGATGGACAAGGGAGGAACTGGTGCTGCGCTAACCAAGGGGAGGCCCTGCGCCCTCATGGCGCAATTTTCAATCTGGTTATGAAAAGGTTTCTAAAGTCTTCCACCGTTTCAGAAAATTGTGAAAATGGCCAGGAAACTGTGCATGCACTTATCCATTCCCACAAAGCCAGGAACACCCCCTCGAGTTGCAGTGGCAGAACGGCCTCCCCAACACACTTATTGCGAGTTTCCCCCCGTTGGAATTCCAGCCTGCACTGTTTGGGCCGACTGTTGAACAGAGAAAGGCCCCTTTAAGATTTTTTGATGATCCAGGCAGAAGAAATAATCCCCTTGTAACTTTTAGTCGCCAGGGCGCTTGCGTGACACCTGCCGTTTGTTGGGCCATTTGAGGAGGGGGGGCCCACGTTATTGCAGCGCCCGGGGGTCGGGAGAATAACGTCTTTTTATGCTTCATGTCCCGGAACAGATGCTGAAAAAAACTGTCTGGGCAGGGGGGGAGACCGTGGCGATACATTCGCGGCCCTGAGTCGGGGGGACTGAAATGGGGAGGGGGAGGACTTGGAGCAGAACATTGTCTGGTGAAATTAGTGGATTTCCTACCCAGGTGAAAAGAGAGGAGGAGCAGGAGCAGCTGGAAAAGGAAAGATGGAGATGAGGAAGACGAGGCAATGCCCCCCAAAGGGCACCGTGGCAGTATATTTTTGGGATGGAGGCAGGGGCCCCTGGGGAAGCCCACTTGTGCGGGTTTTTTTTGGGGCCCCGAAAGCATGCTTTTTTGCTGGCTAGTGACGCCCGAATAGTCAGCATGGGCCCAAGGGGATGAATGACTTCTGGCTTTTCCACCCTTTTGGGAAACCCTCGCTACCGGCCCAAAATTTGGGATTTTTTTTCCCCAGCTATTGAGAGGAGGAAAAAACCTAAAAAAAACTATAGGGAAACCCTCCGGAAAGTCATTTGGGCCCGCGCCTTTGCGGCAGGGTCCCTCCTCTGCAGGGGGGGACCGGGGGGTTCTTCAGCGTCACTTATTACTGCCGCGGCCCTGCTGGGGGAAGGTGGGGGGGGGTCCCCAGGGGAGTCCCAGCCCCCTCAGCAGCAACTAATTTATAAACCCACGAGGGAGCAGTTTTCACCCCGCCTAGTGAGGAGGGGGGTCCCCCAGCGCAGCGCGGGAAACCGGGAAAGAAAGGGCCCCTTAAAACCAACAGGGGGTTTGGAAACCAAATTGGACAGCATTTCTGCCCCCCCAGTTAGGGGACCCGTGGAAAGGGGGCAGCCAAACTGGATGTGGGGCCCGCAACTTGCCAAAGTTTGCAGTGGAAAAGCTTGTCCTCCCCCGGCCTGTGGGTTGGGCCCTTCCGAGGGGGTGTTCGGGTGCGGCGGGGGGCCATTTTCCCCCAAGGAAAAACCCGCTTGCCCACGGGAAAGGGAACGACTGACCTTTGTCAAAAATAAAATTAGGCTGGGTGGGCCCAAGGATTTCCAACCCCAAATTTTCCCCTTTGGGGCGTCAGACTACTTCAGCCATGAGGGCCTTCCCCCAAAACTGTGGGAATGAGTTGGGTTCAAACTACCCTCCCCCAACCCCACTAATCTGAGGGCCCCCAAAACCCCTGATGCCACACATCTGTGACAGTTTCCCCATCTGCCCCCCAACCATCTTTCCCGGGGCTGGTATTGCCACCCCCTTCCACACTTGTCTTTTTTGCCCTGTCTGCCCTTTCTGCTGCTCCCGTGGTGCTGCCATGACCTCCACACTGTTTTTTTTGGGGCCCAAACTCTCTGACCTCATGCTGTTGCCCCTTTGCCGCCGTCACCCTCCACTCTCTTTTCATTTTTCCCCCTTTCTGGGGCCCTACTCAAGTTTTTGCCCCCCTCCTGGAATGTCATTGTGAAACTGCCCTGACCAATGTTTGCTGTTGTTGCGGGTTTGGGGGTTGACATCCCCCCCTGTGTCATTTTTTGCACTGTCTGACTCATGCTGTGCGGGCCGTAAACCTATACAATTTTGTCATTGTGCCACTGTCTGTCCTCTGCTGTGCTGTGGCTGCTGCCGTGACCTAGACACTGTGTCATTGTGCCACGGGTTCTGACCTCTTGCTGCCCCCTTGGTGTTTCCCCGTGCCCCTTCAAATTTCTGTCTTTTGTGAAAACTGTTGACCTCATGTGCTGCGGGGGGCGCTGCCGGGGCCCTACCCCAATCGGGTTCATTGTGCCACTTTGGGGGATATTTCTTTTTTTTCCCATTCCAGAATGTCATTGTGCCACTGTCTGACATCATGCTGCTGCTGTGGCGCTGCCGTGACCTCCCAGGGGTTTTCCATTGCCCCCACTCTGTGGCCTACCCCTGTTTTTGCCCCCCTTTCCAGAATGTCATTGTGCCCCCTGTACTGACCCTTTGCTGTGCTGCCGTGCCCTAACACTGGTCTTTGTGCCGTTAAACCTCATTTTTCTGCTTTTCCCTGCTCCCGGGGACCTACACACTCTGTCATTGTGCCTGTTTTGACCTCAGGGTGCGGGGGTTTGTGGCTGTTTCCCGGGGGACCTAACACTCTGCCCATTGTGCCCCCCTGCCCGACCTCATGCTGCTGCTTTTGGCTGCTGCAGTGACCTCACACTTGCCCATTGTGCCACTGTCTGACTTTCTTGCTGCTGTGGGTTTTTTTTTTTTTCCCAGTGACCTACACACTGTTTTTCCATTGTCCCATTTGGGGGGCCTATTCTGTTTTTGCCCACCCCCAAAGAAGGGGTAAATTGTCCCACTGCCTGCCCATCATGCGGCTGGCTGCCGTGACCAAACCCACTGTGTAATTGTGCCTTTGTCTGCCTCATCTGCTGCTGTTGCTGCTGCCTGCCCTTCCCCACTTTGTCATTGTGCCACTGTCTAACCTCTTGCTGCTGCTGTGGCTGCTCCCGGCCCTTTAAAACCTGTGCCCATTGGGGCCAAATGTTGCCTCATGCTGCTGATGTGGCTGTGCTGGGGCCCTTTCCCCCTGTGTCATTGTCCCACTCGGGGCCCTTATTCCTGTTTTTCCCCACCTCCAAGATGTCATTGTGCCACTGTCTGACCTCAGCTCCCAGCTGTGGTAAATCCCGTAACCTAAACATTTCTGCCCTTTTGTGCCACTTTTGGGACTTCTTGCTGCGGTTGTGGTGATGCCGGACCTACACACTTGCATTGTGCCACTGTTGACCTCATCCCGGGTTTTTGGCTGGGGCCCTGCTGCAGTGACTACAAAACTTTTGTCATTGTCCCACTCTGGGCCTTTTTCCCCTGTTTTTGCCCCCCTCCAGAAGGGTCATTTTTGCCACTGTTCAACCTCTTTGCTGCTGCTGGGGCTGCTGCCGGTGACTTCCCACACTGTGTCATTGTGCCCACTGTCTGACCTCATACTTTTGCTGTTGCTGCTGCCGGTGTCTACACACTTTTTGCCCATTTTGCCACTGTTGACCTCATGCTGTGCTGTGGCTGTGCCGTGCCCTTTGACACTGTGTCATTGTGCCCTGTCTCCCTTTTTGTGTGGCTGATGCGGGTGACCTACCACTCTGTAATTTTTGGCCACTGTCTGACCTAAATTGCTGTTTGCTGTGTTGCTGCCGTGACCTACACACTTTTGGTCATTGTCCCACTCTGTGGCCTTTTTCCTGTTTTTGAAAACTCCAAAATGTCACTTGGCACTGTTTGACCTCATGCTGTGTGTGGCTGCTGCCGAAACCTACACACTGTGTAAATTGTGCCATTTTGTGGCCTACTCCTGTTTTTTTTTGGGAACCTCCAGAATGCCCTTTTGTGCCACTTTTTTTTTAAACCTCATGCTGTGCTGTGGCTGCTGCCTTTGCCTACACACTCTGTCTTTGTCCCCATTTGTTGCCCTTTCATGCTGTGCTGTGGCTGCTCCCGGGTGGCCCCTCCCAAAATTTCTGTCATTGTGCCCACTGTTGACCTAATGCTGCTGCTGTGGCTGCTGCCAGGGGCCCTCCCCACTGTGTCATTTTTGCCCCTGTCTGACCTCTTCCGGCTGCTTGGCTGATGCCGTGCCCTACACACTCTGCATTGTCCAGGTTGCCTCTTTGTGCTGCTGTGGCGGGCCTGCTGCCATAACTCACACTTTGTCTTTTTCCCCTCTGGGGCCCCTTTTTTCTTTTTTTGCCACCTCCCCAAGAATTTCATTGTCCCACTGTTAAACCTCATCCCGGGCTCCGGTGGCTGCTGCCGCTACTTAAAAACACCTGGGCCTTTGGCCACGCCCGGTCCTCATACTGCTTGGGGGTAAACCTACACACTATGCCCATTGTCCCCCCCACCTGCTTGCCCTCAATCCCTCCCCGCCGGGCCCCCTGTTTCCCCGGGTAAAACTAGAACTGTGTTCTTTGTCCCCACTTTTTCTAAACCTTCATGCTGAAAGTGTGGATGATGCTGTGCCCTACACACTCTGTCATTGTCCCAAACTTTTGGGGCCTCAGGGCTGCTGTTTGTCGCTGCTGTCGTGACCAAACACACTGTTTTGTCATTGTCCCACTCTGTGGCCCTTCCGGGTTTTTGCCCCTCCAGAATTTTAAAGGGGGACCATGTTGCCTTTTGTTTGCGGGTGTGGTGTTTGGTTTTAAACCTCCCACACTTGCCATTGTGCCATTTGTCTGCCCTCATTCTGCTGCTGTGGCGCTGCCGTGCCCTACCCCACTCTGTCATTGTGCCACTTTTGGGGCCCTTTCCCTGTTTTTGCCCTCCTAAATGTCTTTTGTGCCCCCCTGTCTGCCCCTCTTGCTGCTGTGGGCGGTGCCGGGGACCTCCCCCACTTTTCCGTTTGTCCCACTCTGTGTCTACTCCTGTTTTTTCCACCCGAATGTCATTGTGCCTCTTGCCCCTCATGAAGCTGCTTGGCTGCTGCCTTTGGGACTACCACTGTTGTCATTGTCCCATTTGTCTGCCCATGCTGTGCTGTGGTTTGAGCCGTGCCCCTACACACTCTGTCTTTTGGCCACGTCTAAACTAAAGGGCCTGCTGCTGGGGTTTTGCTCCCGGGTTGGAATACCACCCCTCTGTCATTTTTTCCCACTGTTTTGACCCCCAATGTGCTGCTGTGTTTTCCCTCCCGGTAAACCTACCCCAACTCTTTCATTGTCCCCACTGTCTGCCTCATGCTGCTGCGGGTGGCTGCTGCCATGACCCCCAACCCTGGGGTCATTTTTGGCCACTCTGGGGTTTACCCCTTTTTTTCCCCACCTCTAGAATGTCACTGGGGCCCACTGTCGGGACCCTCTTTGTTTGTTTGTTGTGGTGTGCCGAAACCCTTTACAAAATGTGTCTTTTGTGCCACTCTGGGGCCTACCCCTTTTTTTTGCCCCCTTTAAAAGAATTTTCATTTGTGCCACTTTTGACCTCATGGGCTGTGGGCTGCCCCCCCGGGTTCACCTCCCCCACTCGGGAAACTGATATTCCCACCTGAGCCTCAGTTTTGTTTTTTTTTCCAGCTGTCTTTCGCATGATTTATGGGGCTACTTTTCCCCCTTCAGTTTTTTGGTCATTTTTGGGCCATCTTAAATTTTCCCCGGGAAATTTTTTTTGTGAAGCGATTCAAAGAGCGGGGGCCCAGTATCTGCTTTGGTCATCCCTAAAAAAAAAACTTTGGTATAAAAGCCCCAAACCCTAGTCCCTCTGCATTTTTAAACCCCATGGCCAACGTTTACGGGCCACCCTGCAGGTTCGGGGTAAACCCGGGGAAATGGGTTTTTTTTAAACGTGATTCGTCCCGAAGTAATTCGGAACAAAGTTATTTTTTGTCGAGAAATTCGGTGAAGTGAACGAACCAAATTTTGTGAAATTCGCCCATCTCTACTGGTAATTGTTGGCAGCATAATTCATATCCTAAGGTTAATTACGAGTTTTTCTGTTGTTGTGCTCCGTAAAATACACGCCGTTTTAACATGCTACATAGCTGGTAATTGTTGGCAGCACATTTCTTTTGCGCAATTTACATCCAAGGGTTAACTAAGTATTTTTCTGCAGTTGTATTCAGTAAAATAAATGTTTTTTTTCACCGCCAAAGAAGAAATTTTGCCTGTAGCATAATTCATATCCGAAGCCTCTTGAGAAAGCTTGGCGAAACGCGCGTCAAGGCTATCCCATTTCCTTGGCAGTGCATCTCCTCCATTCCTGTATACACTTGGTAATGTATTGTGCGTGAGAGGTGTGGCATTATTGTATGCCCATCTTGATGTGCCTATATACTATTTAATCACTTGATCTCTAATATAAGACACTTTAATACTAATGTTAAATATCATAGGTTATACACTTTAGATAACGTTCTATATTCAGGAATGGGGGGATTTGTATGCCTTGTTTGATATGTGCATTATTTGTAATTGTTTTTAGCCTTAAATTTGTCCTATTTGTGACATATTAGTTTTTAATATTTATTATTGAATCAATAAAGATTGTCAATATATATTCCCCTATGACTTTTTTGTCGTATT
Source organism: Phyllomedusa bahiana (assembly GCA_025379985.1). Lineage (NCBI taxonomy): Eukaryota > Metazoa > Chordata > Amphibia > Anura > Hylidae > Phyllomedusa > Phyllomedusa bahiana. Next base: position 54,550 of record JAODAL010002157.1, on the reverse strand, counting down.
CTTTTTTTGGTTAACATGTTTATGTGATATAATGACTGTAGACTGAGCATTGGACCTTATTGAATTGGTGATTCAAAGAAGAAATTTTGCCTGTAGCATAATTCATATCCGAAGGTTAATTACTAGTTTTTCTGTTGTTGTGTTCCGTAAAATACACGCCATTGTAACACGCTACAAAACTGGTAATTGTTGGCAGCACATTTCTTTTGCGCAATTTGCATCCAAGGGATAACTAAGTATTTTTCTGCAGTTGTACTCAGTAAAAGAAAAGTTTTTCACCACCAAAGAAGAAATTCTGTAGCATAATTCATATCCGAAGGTTAATTAAGCCTGTTTGCGCTTTTATAATCAGTAAAATACACAGTGTTTTTAAACGTCACATACAAGTACATTTTTCCTGGCCATATGTGGAGCGCAATTTATATCCCAGGGCTGCCCAAGCTTGTTAGTGGGTTCATTTGGAGTCAAATACAGGGTGTGTATTTATCATATACAAATATTTTCATTAAACAGAGTCTGTACATTTTAGAACAAACAGTATGTAAGACAGAGAGGTGGCAGGCTCTTCACCTTCGAGTGGCAGTGGCACAAACATTCCTGGAGCAGGCCCAGGTCGCAGCACAGCAAGGGGACGTCACAGCAGAGGTCACTCGGTGAGGCTACAACTGCCGGTGTCATCTAGCGACCATGTGCTCACCAGCAACCCAAGGGTTCTTGATTAGTTGATTAGGTTATCCACTTCCTCCTAGATGACATCTGACAACCCCAGCCAAGGGAACGTCAGACACAACCCTTAGTTGGCATGGCCGGGAGCGGGTCAGCGGCCCTCACCTGTCCTCAACCCGCCTCTGTCCCATCCGGTTTCCTCAGCCAGAGATCTACTATGTGGTCTGGGGTCAGCGCCACTATATAGCGAGGATGAACAATTTGAGGAGGGCAGTCAGCAGCTACTTGGCAGCAAAGAATTGGGGCCAATATCCCCTGCTTCTTGCAGTAGGCAGCAAAGTATAGATGTGGAGAGTGGCATGGGAGGTCATGTTGTGAGGGGTCAGCCTCTGCATACCAAGACCGGTGATGAGGACAGCAGTGACGATGAAACACAAATCGATGATGATGTAGCCGACCGCACTTGGGAGCCGGGTGAAGCAAGGGATTCATCATCTTCAGGAAAAGAGGGCGTCAGCTTGCGCGTCAGGCAGCGGCGCAGCCATCAAGTGGGTTGTGTGGCCGTGAGTCAGCAGGGGAGCATTAGTGTGAGGTCAGGAGCCAAGCGGCCACGGGGTAGAAAACCCTCTTCGCAGGTCCAAGAAAGTAGCGGCACAGGGGCTCAGCGAGGCAGCGGCGGTAGTAGTCACTCAGTGCGGAGTGTTGGCGGTAAAATCAGCTACTCGGCGGTGTGGCAGTTCTTTGCTAAGACACCGGAGGAGCCGAATATGGGTATATGTAGAATCTGTGGGCAGAAAGTGAAGCATAGCCAGAGAGCTAACGTTGGCACCACAAGCCCCGCGTCAACACATGCAGCGTCACCATCGGTGGCCTGGGAGAAACGTGACTCAGATGTGGTGGTCCATCCAGCCGCCGCAGCAACAGCAGCAGCAGCGCCCAGTGGCACGCATGCCATTGCAGCCAGTCAAGGCTCCACCACCTCTGCAGAAGGGAGCTGTTTCTCTTTTCCATAATTTCTAGGTCCAGATGCACTCTGCCACCCCAGTTAGAAGATCCGCTGGACTACTGGGCAGCCAAACTGGATGTGTGGCCGCAACTTGCCGAGTTTGCAGTGGAGAAGATGTCCTGCCCGGCCAGTAGTGTGACATCAGAGCGGGTGTTCAGTGCGGCAGGGGCATCGTTACCCCAAGGAGAACCCGCTTGTCCACGGGAAATGTGGAACGACTGACCTTTGTCAAGATGAATCAGGCGTGGATCGGCTAGGACTTCCACACACCAATGCCTTAGGCGTCAGACTACATCAGCCATGACGCCTCACCCAAACTGTGAGAAATTAGTCTGGGTTCAAACTACCTGCCTCAGCCACTATTCTGATGCCGCCACCCATCTGATGCCACACGTCTGCTGACAGTTTCTCCATCTGCCACCAACCATCTTTACCAGGGACTGGTATTGCCACCCACCTCCACACTGTGCCACTCTATGACCTCATGCTGCTGCTGCTGCTAGTGCCATGACCTCCACACTGTGTCATTGTGCCACTCTCTGACCTCATGCTGCTGCTGTGGCTGCTGCCGTGACCTCCACACTGTGTCATTGTACCACTCTGTGGCCTACTCCTGTTTTTGCCACCTCCAGAATGTCATTTAGCCACTGTCTGACCTCATCCTGCTGCTGTTGCTCCTGCCGTGCCCTCCACACTGTGTCATTGTGCCACTCTGTGACCTACTCCTGTTTTTGCCACCTCCAGAATGTCATTGTGCCCCTCTCTGACCTCATGCTGCTGTGGCTGCTGCCGTCACCTCCACACTCTGTCACTGATGTTGCCACCTGAACCCTCAGCTTGTTTTTTTCCAGCTGTCTCTGGCATGACTTTATCAGGCTACTTTCCCGCTTGAGTTTTTTGGTCAGTTTTGCCCCCGTAAGTGCCCAGGGAATTTTATGGTGAAGCGATTCTAAGAGCGGCGGCAGTCATGTGCGTGTCATACTAAAACACAACATTGTATGAAGACCAAACCAAGCTCCCTCTGCATATTTAAGCATGGCACAACGTTCTACAGCACCCTGCAGGCTCTGGGGCAGCCTGGAAATAGCTGTCTTTTAACACGATTCATCCCGAAGTAATTCAGACCGAAACTAATTTTGTCGGAAAATTCGGCGAAGTCGGCGAATCGAATTTTTGAGAAATTCGCCCATCTCTAATGCTGAACAGTGAGTGGAGGTGTCCACCGAAGCTCTGCCTCTAGCAAGCACTGGCTGAGTCCTCTAGGGAAAGCAGAGAGCCAGTCCTTCTGTGTCTGGAACTTGCCTACCTTGGTTTGCTGCGTCTCAGCTCTCACAGACCACACAGAATCACGTGGTGGGTTGGATTTGGCCTGCAGACCTTGAGTTTGTGCAGTATTTTTTTTTTTTTTATACAACTGCCGATCAAAAATTTAAAAAGTTATACTTACCTCTCCTCTCCCCATCCTCACTCTCCACCAGTTTTTTGTTTTCTTCTAGGACATCACCACAGCAGTCGCTGATTGGGTACATTCATGTGCCATTGGCTGACATCACCATTCTGAAGTAAGCTCTCCAGACACTGAGGTCAGCCAATGGCACAGAACTGCTGCAGCCACTCAATACCTGTCGTGGTGACTCTTACACAACAGGAAGATATTGTTGAAGTTTGAAAATTGCTAATTTTTTTAAAATTTTCACAACATTTTAGACCAAATATTTTGGACTGTACGGACCAAAATTTCTTACTAAATTAAAGCACAATGTGCGACATATATGAACGGGGCTGCGTCTGATATCTGGCATCTTTACAGTCCGATATCAGGTGCAGCCCCATTTACACGAGGCGCACTAGAACCGTATCGAAGCTACATATTTGTAGCTTTGCTACGGCATTTCTGGGTGTATTACAGCTCGAACAGGTATTTCAAAGTGGTATACCTGATCCCGAACTGTCGTCCGAGCGCTAGAATGTGTCTGATTTCAGGAGCATTCTAGCCTATTACTAGGCGCATGAAATTTGGCATGTTAACGATATAGATAGGTAAAAGTATCAAAAACTTAATCCCACATAGAGTGACACATGTATGATTTAAAAAAATGGGGCTCTGTTAGAGAGGTGAAAACTGGCTGCGGCGATAAGGGGGTTAAATATGTATAAAAATATCAAAGGTCAATATAGAGATCTCTCCCAAGATCTATTATACCCAGGACTGTATCTAGAACAAGGGAGCATCCTCTACATCTAAAGGGAAGAAAGTTTCTACATAAATATAGAAGGGGATTCTTTACTGTAAGAGCAGTGAGACTGTGGAACTCCCTCCAGAGGAACTTGTCATGGTAAATTCAATAACAGAGTTCAAAAATGGTTTAGATGCATTTCTGTAGTGTAATAACATAACAAGTTATAGTGACTAGGAATCTGGAGAAGGGTCATTGATCCAGGGATTTATTTGTTTGGGTTCGATTGGAGTTGGGGGAAGGAATTTTTTCCCTAAAATGAGGACAAATTGACTTCTACTTCATGGGGCTTTTTGCCTTCCTCTGGATCAACACTTTAGCACAATAGGCTGAACTGGATGGACGTCTATCTTTTTTCGGCCTTATACACTATGTATCTATGTAACAGAGTGTCTGTCAGAAACAGGAACATATTCATTTGAGATTCTGTAGGACCGTCAGGTGAAGGACAAACTAGAGCCTATTTAGAAAGTTGCCTAATTTTACATTAAAGGGGTTTGCTCGCTACAAAGATCATATCTCTAATGATGGCGACAGAAAAAAATAAGCACTTTTGCAATTGGTTTGCATTACCTAAATCACTTAGGATATCAGATATGAGCTAGTTTGTGCATCTCTAGCTATTTCTGCAGCAGGTGGATGGGACACGCCCCCTTTTCTGTGATTGGCTGCCTGTACTCTGTGCTTACTCCCCTCTGAGCTGTTGAAATTGAACGTGAAACAAACTGCCTGTGATGACTGTGTGTGTATAATAAAGGCTGTCTCAGCTCCTCTCTATACTCCTCTCCCAATGATGACTCCATATAAAGGACCTGGGCAATTACTGAGTATCTAGCTGCTAGATTCACTCTCTCCTCATATAGCAAAGCATTATACATTCTATTCCCCTCTACCTCCTGCCTGATAATGGGGGGGAGGGGTAGGGGAGCAGCGTGCATTTCTCACATTTGTTTCATCAGTTCAGGCTGTATGTATAACTGTTTACACCAATACAGGTGGTTACAAGAAGCCTGGGATGGAGCTGACAGCTCTGCAGACATAAGAACATTGCAGGAGGTCTTCAGAGCCGTGACGTCCTCTCCCTTCCACTGCTCACACACAATGATAACGTCACAATTCTTCAGTGAGGGCAGACACGCCTGCTGGGAGGAGAGACTCACCCCTGGTTTTGTAGCTGTAACAGATAGAAACAGCAAAATAATCATTGCAAAAGTGTCCATATCATTTAGGGGCACTCAGAACAACTTGTCCTAACTACAATATTCTAGAAAAAATCCAATAAGCTTTATGGAACGGAATTGATCCCATTTATTTTGTCACTGTGAGAGTCACATGGTATAGACTTGATTGAGATCCCTGTTGTCCCTGTTGCCATAGCAACTACAGTGTACACTGATATATTTTATTTTGATCAGAAAATACACAAAGTACACTGCATTCCATAACCATGGCAACACCTGTATCTTTTTTTTACTACTTAATATTTTTTTCGAATGCATTAAAAAACCCTTCAGCTGTCAGGATGGTTCTCCACAGGGGACTTTTGTCTGGATAATTAACAATTGGTAACTGCAGATATTACCATTCACCAATGGCCTCCATGTATATCTTAAACCTGACCCTAGGCTAAGAACCATATCACTGTCACACATTTTTTTTGCCATTGTAAACTTTTTTTTCCAACAGCCATCTATTTTTGAGGTATGAAGGTGGGTGCAGAAGGAAAAGAGTTGGGGGGTATGGTGGCCTCTTGTGCAATATTGATATACCATCAGGGCCGGGACGACAGGTAGACGAAAGCTACTTCATTAAAGGCAGAAAAGAGGTATGGAGAGGGCTGAATTTCCGCATTTTGATTTGGGGGGGCACTATATGCCTTATTTGCCTAGGACACTAGAATACCTTATGCCGATCCTTTATACCATATAAGACAGCCCAAAACAGGCTTGAGACCTGAATGGCATCATCCCATGTCACAAGCACACTAAAAAATTAAAGGGTTGTTCTCATCTCCTAATATCCAGGTTGGGATATGGATTATGTATCAGCTGCGGAAAACGGAGAAGTGGTGTGAACCTCTGCATTCTGTTCTATGGGAGTTTCGAGTAGAGCCGAGTGAGTGTGCTCTGCTGAACTGAGAACTCCCATTGAAATGCGCAGCATCATCTTTGCACAGAGAAGTTTATGGACTGTTCCCAAATAGGTGCAGGTTCCACATCTGGGACCCGTACCTATTAGATATTTATGACATATCCTATCGATATACTATAAATGTCTGAGATGGGAACTCTCCTTTTATTACTGTCTGCCAGGGCTGTCTCATAATATGGTACATCTAGAAGTCAATATCACTTGCTGTCCACACAGTTTGTACAATATAGTGAGGCTATTACATATGTTGATGAATCTATGTATAGTTGTATGTGTGAAATTATACATATGTGTTGTGAACATTCATACATGTGCATGCATGTAGTGAGGGTTATGCGTAATTTTTTATGTAGTAGTATATTTATATATTTTTATATAAAATAATATATATATATATATTTTATATATTTATTTTAATATTTTATGCTATTGTAATTAATTTTTGGCAAAATTTATTGAGGGGTGCATGGAAATTTTAGGCCGCATTCACGTCTAATTTTCGGGTCCCATTTGTGGTATTTTTTTAAAATAAATTAGGCTTTGGCCAAATTTCGGGCCGCCAGGGTTTTGGTCAAATTGGGGTGTATTGTTTATAGTTTTGGTGGGGTCTCGGGTTCTGTGTTATGATTACAAAGTGCCCCAACAATATTCACATGGGTTACCTCAAACACCAATTATAACTCTGAAAGGGATAAGTGATTATATCAGATTTTTGGCCCTGAATGATACCATGAGTCCTCTAATTATTGAAACAGAAAGCAAAAATGTAACGTGTATTTTGGCTACAAAAAAAATTGAGAAAGTATGGTCACCTCATAAAACACAAAAGAGGGCAAAAGTACATACCGACAAGCAAAAAAAAATCTTCAGTGAGTTGATGCCTGAAAAACTTTACCCAGCTCCACATACACTGAGAAAAAAAGGTTTGTTTATAGGTAGCTGAAAAACTTTGGGTTCGGTTTCAGATCCTGCGGATCCCCTCAAGGGGTTTTGGGGCCCCTGTTTTTTCAGTTTTGAAACACAGGCTCCAGGCAAGAGGGATTTTCTGACAAATTTTTTTTTTTTACATGAAAGGTACAATGTTTTCTTCTCTTAATGATGCATGAAAAACACTGAAACAGGGGCATAGCTATAGTGGGTGCAGAGGTAGCAGTCGCTACCGGGCCCTGCAGTTTTATGGGGCCCAAAAGCCTTTGCCAATAAGTAAACCCGCATTTCAATGCACAGGTGTGGGGGGCCGCTTTCACTTTTTGCACTAGGGCCCCCGGAGCTTCAATTTTGCCTTGCACTGAAACATATTCGACTTGAGTTTTAAACGTTTTCCCAAATTTACCTTTTCTTTCATATTTTAAAAACTGAACATTTGCTTCTGTTCTCAGTGAAACTGATATTCATCATTCCCTAAGATTAAGCTGGTGCTATTAATATTACAGCTCTTCCCACATCTAATGGGAAATCGATTTCAGAGATAAATAGTCTCCGTACTCCTGAAGATCGCGCTGTACATATTGACCAAACCCTTTAAATGTTAATACATTCAACCCGACAATAACATATGTATGCCTTGCAAGATACTGAATAAAAATTGAGTCACAAAATTTTTATTTCTGTCTACATGTTGTGTGTTTGTGATGAGAAAACAACTAATGACAGCAGGGGCGTAACTAAGAAGCACCCCAAGCAAACTTTTGGTTGGCCCCCCCCCCCCCCCACCCGACCAGTACCAGGACACTGTTAATAATGTAGATAATACAAGGGGCAAATACCTCACCATACATATCACCATCATACTGCTACCAATCAAATCCACTATACCAAAACCAACATTACCAATAACGCTATTACATAAGGACCTGATTATACCACCAGAACAAGACCACAAATTACCACCAAATAATTACTGAATAATAACCCTACACTATTACTGATCAGTACACAAAGACCAATACTGTCTAATAATAATAATAATATATAATAATATAGTGACCATAAAGTGGTATATACTAGTGTACACAGGCTCTGCAGACTGTATATTAGCCCCATACAGTGACCATATAATGGTAGACACCAATGTACACAGGCTCTGCAGACTGTATATTACCTCCATACAGTGACCATATAGTGGTAGATATCAGTGTACACAGGCTCTGTAGACTGTATACTACCTCAATACAATGACCATATAGTGGTAGATAGCAGTGTACACAAGCTCTGCAGACTGTATATTACCTCCATACACTGACCATATAGTGGTAGACAGCAGTGTACACAGCCTGTGCAGACATATAAGTGATTACAGTGCAGTTACATCTTGTGACTCACAGGTGACATTTCTCTGACCAGTCGTTGACTTTCTCTTTTGTTCTGCATCCGGTCCAGTCCGCCATCTTGATGACATCTCCCGACCACTTGTCCCTGCAGATTTAGACACAAATATCTTAGAATCCTGACTTTTCCAGCACCTGCCCCCTAGATATATGGGGCCCCAAATAGGCAAGGTTTAGGTAGCCAATAGAGTGCCCATATAGGCAGGCAGGGTTTAGGTAGCTATAGGGAGCCATACAGGTAGACAGGGGTTAGGTGGGCTATAGGGGCCATATAGGTAGGGTTTAGGTAGCTAAAGGGGCCCCATATAAGTAGACCGGCAGGCTTGTGGGGGTATACAGGCAGGCTTGTGGGGGTATACGGCAGGCATATAGGGGTGTAGAGGCAGGCATATGGGGGCTGTACAGGCAGGCATATGGGGGCTGTATAGGCAGGCAGGCATATAGGGGGCTGTATAGGCAGGCAGGCAGGCATATAGGGGGCTGTATAGGCAGGCAGGCATATAGGGGGCTGTATAGGCAGGCAGGCATATGGGGGCTATAGGCAGGCATATGGGGGCTATAGGCAGGCATATGGGGGCTATAGGCAGGCATATGGGGGCTATAGGCAGGCATATGGGGGGCTATAGGCAGGCATATGGGGGAGTATAGGTAGGCATATGGGGCTATAGGCAGGCATATGGGGGGTATAGGTAGGCATATGGGGGGCTATAGGCAGGCATATGGGGGCTATAGGCAGGCATATGGGGGCTATAGGCAGGCATATGGGGGCTATAGGCAGGCATATGGGGGCTATAGGCAGGCATATGGGGGCTATAGGCAGGCATATGGGGGTATAGGCAGGCATATGGGGGTATAGGTAGGCATATGGGGGGGGGTATAGGTAGGCATATGGGGGGCTATAGGCAGGCATATGGGGGGCTATAGGCAGGCATATGGGGGGTATAGGCAGGCATATGGGGGGGTATAGGCAGGCATATGGGGGGCTATAGGCAGGCATATGGGGGGCTATAGGCAGGCATATGGGGGCTATAGGCAGGCATATGGGGGGCTATAGGCAGGCATATGGGGTAGATAAAATAAGAAACAACTTACTCACCTCGGTCCACGCTCCCCGATGCGCCGCTCGCTCCGCTCTGCTGCTCTCCCTGCAGCCTCTGCGCTCAGCGCGGGCGGCGCGGTGATGTGACGTCACCGCGCGTGCCCACGTGACCACAGAGGGCCGGCAGGGGGAAGTAACAGAGCGGAGCGATCGGTGCTCCGTCCTGCTACTACCGAGCAGCGCTGCCTCTGAACGCTCGGGCCGGGGGGCCCGGGCGTTCAGAGGGAGTATGCGCTGGGCCCCGCAGCTCCCCGCCCGCCGCAGTGAACTGTTAAGTTCACTGCCGGCGGGCCCAGGAGCGGCATTACCGGGGTAGCGGACGCAGTAGCAGCTGCCCCGGGGCCCCCTAAGCGCAGGGGCCCCGTAGCAACTGCTACCCCTGCTACCCCGGTAGTTACGCCCCTGGGCATTACAGTACCCATAAGGCATCTATGGCCCGAGAATGACATAATTTTTTGTAGAATTATGCAGTTATATTTTATTACCTGATTTTACTATGTGTCGGTAGTAATTTTACTATGTGACTGTTTTCTCTGCATTTTTGGAATTCTGGTCCCAGACCTGAAAACTCAGATAAATAGTGATGCTTACCTGCAGTGTCTTCATTGTTAGCTGCCTGCACATTATTGTGTTTTTTTTATCTCAGTTCTATTAGCTTGTATTGGAGAAATGCATCTTCTGCTTCATCAGGCTGGTGCTCTCATGCACGCTTTACATAATGGCTTCACTTCTTCTTATTGTATAAGCCCAAGCTCACCATATAGTCACAGCATGGAGACTTCAATAAGATCACACCTTATGGACAGTGTGCAATCTGTTAACGTGATGATGCATAGATCTCCAATCCATCTACATACACAAAATAAAAGATACTCTCATACTAAAATAATGCTAGCCACAGAGTCCGCTATATAGATGTCATCCACTGTTCCCTGCTACATAATACTAGCCCAGGTGCGTCTATATCATTGACACCTGGGGTGCCCCTTCTCTTATTTTGACTATTTTTATGATTCTAGAACAATTCAGTGATGGCAGAAGGCGCTTGAACCTGCATTGCAAATACATTAAACCTTCCAGTGTTAGTAAGCCTTAGCTGGTGTATGAATATGTCTATCAAGGCAACCAGCTGCGGGAACACTGCTCTTTATAGAAGTGACCAATCCCAAGGGGTATTCCTCTACATAGGGAAGGAATATTAAAGTCTTACTGATGAGCAGAAGGGAATTTAATCTTTTTATGCAAGTCAAATTTTCTCAGGAGGATTTTTGGCATATAGTGGCTTCTGATACTGTGTGTAGCGTGGTGGTATAATATACGGCTTCTGAAAATGGTTTCAATAAATGCATGATACATGCATGTACACAAAACTCCAGCAATATATAGTGGGTTGCAAAATTATGTCCTGTTTCTTATTTTAAATGTTACAACCACAAACTTAAATGTATTTTATTGATATTTTGTGATACATTAAAAAAATTGAATAGTGTGACATGCATATGTATTCAGCCCCCTGATACTCCGAAATAAAATCCAGTGCGACCAATTGTCTTTAGAAACTATCTAATTAGTAAATAGAGTACATCTGTATGTAATGTATTCTCAGTATAACTACAGCTGTTTTTTGAAGGCCTCAGAGGTTTGTTAGAGATCATTACTGAACAAACCGCATCACGAAAACCAAGCTCAGGAATAAAGTTGTGGCAAAGTGTATTGCAGGGTTCCGTTTAAAAAAAATTCCCAACGCACTTATCCAATACACTTTTCTGGAACGTAACCCCAGCGGATAATGGGGTATTCCTGTAAAAACCAGGGAACATATAGTGATTTCTTTTCTTTTAGATCCAGTTCTGTCTTTGGCTCCCAAAATTTGCATCAAAAACTACCCCAAATACTGCACATGTAAATCCACCAGGGAAAGTTGTCATTTTGTAACAGCTGGAAAGTTTCAGCTCGGGGTCCAACATATGAGGCATTTTATTTGTAGCTTCTTTGCCTCATAAAACTTTATTTTAGCCTGAAACTTTTGTCCTTAATTGATTCAATCAGTTCTTGCCCGCTTTGCTCTTGGACAGCGAAATCGCTGAGCGGGTCCGCAGGTAGTTTACATTTCGCACAGCCCTCAATTGACATTGCTGATTTGTAAATCTCATCAAGTGTCAGGATCAGTCAATTAAAGTGTTCACTGAGCTATGCTTTAACATTAATGACCTTTGGCATGCTGTCAGTCTGTAGGAATTTGCACATAACTATGCAATAAAGCCATCTCAGTTGATTTTTATGACCGCAGGATAAGGACTTGTTTGATATTCAGATTATTTTCTGGGATGACATGCAAGCAAAGTTACTGGCAAAACATTTAGATTTTTGGAGCATTAAAAGGTAAGTCCATCATTTTACAGTTTACATACAGAATAAAACTACATAACACTTGAAGTCACGGTGTAGATACATGACAGTGCTTATCCTGTACAGGTCCTAAGCTACATACTATCTTACACTCCAGAGCTACACTCACTAATCTGTTGGCGGAGGCATTGTATACATATATGATATTACGTATCTTGTACTGATTCTGAGTTACAGCCTGCCCTATCTTACATAGCTACATTCACTATTCTGATGGTGGAGTGTCACTGTGTATTTACATTACATATTCTGCACTGATCCTAAAACACAGCTTAAACTATACTACACAGCTGCGCCCACTATTCTGCTGGTGTAGTCACTGTATATACATTACATATCCTGTACTGAGCCTGTTTTACAGCCCATATTAAACTCCAGAGCTGAACTCACAATTCTAATGAAGGATTGTCACTGTGTATATACATTACTTGTCCTGTACTGAAAATAATAATAATAATAATAATAATAATAATCCTGAGTTACCTCCTGTATTATCCTCCAGAGCTGCACTCACTATTCTGTTGGTGGAGTCACTATGTACATACATTACATTACTTATTCTGTACTGATCCTGAGTTACATCCTGTATTATACCCCAGAGCTGCATTCACAAATCTGTTAGTGGTGGGTCACTATGTATATACATTACCCGTACTGATCCTGAGTTACATCCTGTATTATACTCCAGAGCTGCAATCACTATTCTATTGGTGGAGTCACTGTGTACATACATTACTTTACTTATCCTGTACTGATCCCAAATTACATCCTGTATTATACTCCAGAGCTGCAATCACTATTCTATTGGTGGAGTCACTGTGTACATATATTTTTTTATTACTGTACTCATCCTAAATTACAGATTGTCTTATACTACACAGCTGCATTTAAAATTCTGATGGTGGAGTGTCACTGTGTATAGGCATTACATATGCTATACTGATCCCGCATTATAGCCTGTATTATACCCCATGATTGTATTAACAATTATCCAGGCTTCAGGGTGAAAATCTCCCAGCTTTTGCTGCCTGCACAATGCTTGCATAGAACTTGCTTTGATAATTTGCATTCCAATAAGTTTAGTCATTACATTAGGTGCTAAACAGTACATCAATATGATAAAAAATAAAGTAATTCCCTCTGCATTATAATTGCTGAGCTAACCTGTTAGGGGTCTGTCTAAAGGCAATCTTTACTTTTCACTGTGATGGAGCTCTGGAGTATAAAACTGGTTCATATTCAGGATCAGTATAAGATAAGCAATGCATTTTAAATACACAGTCGAGTCACATTATTATGACCACATTACGCTACATTTGACGTTTGCAGTAGATCATGAAAGAAGTCATATGTTGTGAGCTGACCTGGTGGGTATAATGTATGCAATAGGCTGTCTGCTCAGATATTCTTTGTTTCTTTCATGGGTAAGTGGCGCGATTTATTAACCCCTTCCTGACGGACAGACATAATAATATGGCTCTAAATTTTTTTCCTCTTTGCCTTCTGAAAGCCATAACTTTTTTATTTTTCCACCTACATAGACATATGAGGGCTTTTATTTTGCAGGACAAGTTGGTTGTACTTTGTAGTGGTGCTATTCATATTACTATAGAATATACTAGGGAATGGCAAAAAAATTTCTAAGTGGGACAAAATGTGAAAAAAAGTACTTGCGCCATGTTTGCGGGAGGTTTGTTTTTAAGGAGTTTATTCTTCGGTAAAAATGTGTTTTCTGTATTCTACAGGTTGATACGCATCCGGCAATACCAAACATGCAGGGTTTCCGTTATGATTTGGTACCGTAAAAAAATTGCAAACATTTTCTACTTTTGAAATTTGTGCCGCGGCACCGTTTTGTGCGACCAATAACTTTTTTGTACAAACACCTACGGATGTCAGTGAGGGGGAAGTGTACTTTTTTAATGCAAGCACTTTGAAATGCATGCAACTTTTTTGATCACTTTTATTCCAATTTTTATGCGACGTGAAATGACCAAAAAACCCTCAATTTTTGCGTTTGGATTATTTTTCTTCTACGGTGTTCAGCGTAAGGGATAATTATATAATATTTTTATAGATCGGACTTTTTCGAATGCGGCGATACCAAATATGTGTAACTTTTTTATTATTTTATTGTTTGTATCTGTAAAATGCAGAAAAGGGGGTGATTTGAACTTTTAATACTTTTTTTTGTACTTTAAAACTTTATTTATTTATTTTTTTTACTTTAACATTGAGTCTCCCTATAGTGCTTGACCACTAGGGGGCGCGATCGGTAATACAGCCTAATGCATTGCATAGGCAATGCATTAGACTGTACAAAGATGGCGGTTTCCCCACTTCCTGTCTGCGGCTGCCATGTTAGCCCGTCGGGACTCAACGATCTTATCGATGATGTCCCGATCAGGCTGAAAAACGGTGTGCAGCACCACTTTTCAGTCATTCAGACGCCGCAGCCATCTTTGCCGCGGCGTCTGAGGGGTTAAGCAGCAAAGCCGGGTGTTAGCTGTGATTAGCCGCTAACAACCGGCGGCTATGAAATGGGATCGCGATGCGATCCCATTTCAAAGCCGCTTACCAGCGCTATGACGTACTCATACATCATAGGTCGGTAAGGGGTTAAACTTGATTACTGCGGCAACATAAAAGGCTTCGATTTTCACAACAGTTTCAGAATTGGACCTTGTGATTTGCATAGGTTTCCTTTCTTTGAACAGATGGACGCGAGCGCATCAAGCAAGAAATATAAGAAACCAAACACCCTGTAACCGTTGCTGGAGGAACACAAACTGGTGGAAGCAGCTTTGTGGTCTGGGGAATGTTTTCCTTGTATTCTTTTGCCCCATTAGTCCATGTGAAAGTCACTATCAACTGATTTGGGTATAAATCTATTGTTTCAGATCAGGTGCTTGTTGTCAATCAATCAATCAATCAATCAATCAATGCTAATTGTCTTTTCTAGGGCAGATGGGATCTTCCAGCAACAAAATGTGACATCAATTGGTTAGAAATGTCAGACATTAGTTGGAAGAGCATGATCAAGACTTCAGAGTTCTATCCAATCTAACTCCCCAGACCTGAATCCAACTGAGCATCTGTGGGACCACCTTGATCACTGTCTTCGCTCTATGGATACACCACATGCACCCTCCAGCAGCTGTGAAATGCAGTCACAATGGCTCTCGATACCTGTTAAAACCTAACAGGACCTTAATGAGGCTGTTCGTGCAGCAAACGGTGGTTACTGTGGATATTAGCTGCTGGTCATAATAATGTGACTTAGCAGTATATAAAGTTAAGGTAGCATGTATGCTATATCTATCTGTACAAACAGTTTTCATTACTTTTAATACTGATGGTCTATCCCTGGAATAAGCTATTAATTCTTCATTGGTAGGAGTGCTTTACTGGGCACACCCACAGATCAGCCACTTTCCATCATCGTTTAAGCACAGTGCCATACATACAGTTATGGCTGTGTCTGTGTCTATGTCATAGTTACATAGCTGATAATGTTAGAAAAAGTCATTGGTCCATTAAATTCAACATATAACCCTATTGTATTTATCCATAAGAAGGCAAAAAAAAAAACAATTAGGTGGACGCAAATTGATTGATACTAGTAGACAAGTTCCTTCCTGGCTTCAAATATAACAATAAGAAAAAATCCTTGGATCTAGTCCAGAATTTAGTATTCATAAATAGTAGTGTTATATTTTTTAAGAAAGGCGACTAGGCCTTAAGTCTCAGAAACCCACTTAAAATAAATTTGCCCTTGCTTAACAACTTATATACGTATGTAATAGAATGCAATAAATTGCCTGTGTATGTCATAGACTGCATTAACATAAGGGGAAAAGGAGTACATGCAGTGGCAATGGTGACTGACAGCAGGGTTCAAGTTGTAATGGCCAAGTTCAGAGAAACCTCTGATCCTGGCCATCTAACCCCTCGGATAATATTGCCAAAACCAGTGACCACAGCATTAAAGCAGTTAGATTGATGGAGAGGTGCTTCCTGTGTCACCCTATTGGCGTCCCTGAGACAAGGTCACAGAGTGCTGCTAGGCTTCCATGAAAGCCAGGATGAATAGACCCTGCTAGAGGATGTGTTACACTGACACATAACATACCGTAGCAGAGAAATATTGTAGTGCAGACTGTAAGATAATGTACTAAAATGTAAATAAATGTTAAAAAACATGAAAAAATTAGAGAATACAATTTTTTCCTGTAACCTATAACAAATCAAAGTACACATAATAAGTGTTACAGAAACTGTAATGATCTAATTATGTAGCATGGAGAACGACAGAACAACTTAAAAAATGGAAATAAAAATGCCCAAATTGTTATTTTCTATTTATTCCGCCTCCCAACAAAGTGATGAACAAGTTGTATGCACCTTATTATGGTACCGCTAAAAACTGCATGTAACGGCTGGAGTAGTGGATCCTCTGGACCACCGCAAGCGGTGGTAACGGCTACGCCAGGGAGCCGGGTCTAAGTAGGTCCCGGTTCTCACCAGAGCCCGCCGCAAAGCGGGATGGACTTGCTGCGGCGGGAGTCCTACCAGGTCGCTATCCCTAGCGCGACTAGCCTGCGGTGGCAGCCGAGGTGCAGCGAGGTACCAAATCGTAATACCAAACTCGTAGTCGTGGACGGGCAAACAGGTCAGGGCAGGCGGCAAAGGTTTGTGGTGAAGAGACGTAGGCGAAGGGTCAGCAACGTAAAAGACACTAGGACGCACAGTGGAACACTTTCTCTAAAGGCAAGGGCACAATAGATCTGGCAAGGAAGTGCCGGAGGTGGTACCAATATATAGGACCAGCGGCCAGCAATTAACCAATCTGGAAGAGCTGCCGCGCGCGCGCCCTAGGGGACGGGGGCGCGCGCAGCAGCCGACAGAGTGCTGCACGGGGACAGGAGCGTGGCTGGGTAAGTGCTGGCTCCCAGGGAAGTGAGTGCGTCCGCGGCCCGACATGCGGACCGCGGCGCCACTCATCCCTGGAGCTGGGGGAACCGAGGGGACATAGGTGCGCCCGCAGCCAACCCTGTGGGCTTGCGGACCACCCGTGACAGTACCCCCCCACCAGGGCCCCCCCTTCTCCCTGTAACAAAGGAATTACCCTACTAGGTCCCGGTCCAAGATGTTATCCTCTGGCTCCCAAGATCTCTCCATTGCCCCGAATCCATCCGAGTCGATGAGGAAATGTCGTCTCCCTCGGATAGTTTTCATGGCCAGAATTTCTTTCACCGTGAACATATTGGATGCCTCGGCCTCAGAGGGAGAGGGGGCGACTTTCTGGGAGAAACGGTTAAGCACCACAGGTTTCAGCAAGGAGACATGGAAGGCATTCGGGATCAGAATGGTAGAAGGGAGCCAGAGTTTATAGGCCACCAGATTGATACGCTGCAACACCTCGAAAGGCCCCAGGAACCGTGGACCTAGTTTATAACTGGGTATTTTGAGCCGGACATACTTGGGGGAAAGCCACACCTTATCTCCCGGAGCAAAAGTTGGGGCCAGTCTCCTCTTCTTGTCCGCCTGGGCCTTCATACGGGCTGTAGCTTTCTGTAGGGACTGGAAAGTCTGCTCCCAAATGGCAGTCATATCCCGGACCAAGGTGTCCACCGCAGGGACCTCGGAGGCAGAAGGCAGTTGGAAGGTTGGGCGGGAATTTAATCCATAGACTATGTAGAAAGGAGAAGTACCAGTGGATTCTGAGTCTAGAGAGTTATAGGAAAATTCCGCCCACGGCAATAAACCAGACCAGTCATCCTGTCGGGCTGAAACAAAGTGGTGAAGGTACGTGCCCAGGATCTGATTGATCCTCTCCACCTGACCGTTGGATTGCGGGTGATAGGCCGAAGAAAAGTCCAATTTTACTTGAAAATCGGGAGCAGAGGGCACGCCAGAACTTGGAAAAATTTGACCCCACGGCCCAAAGGGACGATGTGACGTGTGAGACCGTGTAGACGGAAGATGTGCTCAAAGAAGAGAGCGGCGAGCTGAGGAGCGGAGGGTAGGCCTGGCAACAGGACGAAATGTGCTATCTTCGAAAACCGGTCTGCGACCACCTAGATTGCGGTATTGCCCAAAGAAGAAGGAAGATCGGTGATGAAGTCCATCGATACCTGGGACCATGGTGAATCAGGCGTGGGCAATGGGTGCAGTAGGTCGGATGGGCCGTGGCGGGGTGTCTTGTCCTGGCCCCAGGTGGTACAGGATTCCACAAATTCTCTTGTGTCCTTGGCAAGAGTCGGCCACCAAGAGAAGCGGGAGATCAGCTGAAATGTCTTCCATGCGCCAGGGTGCCCAGCCACCAGGGAGCAGTGCCCCACTTTAGAACCCTCCTCCGGAGAGCCGGACGCACAAAAGTCTTACCCTGAGGAACCTGTTGCAGGTCCACCGGAGCCACGTGAACCAATCGTTCTAGGGGTATGATATGCTGAGGACCGGGTTCTTCTCCAATAGTATCGGAGGCGCGGGAGAGAGCATCAGCTTTGACGTTTTTTTCTGCCGAGCGGAAGTGGATCCGGAAATCAAAGCGCGAGAAGAACAGCGACCACCTGGCCTGGTGAGGATTAAGACATTGGTCCGACTGGAGATACTGAAGATTTTTGTGATCTGTGTAGACCTCAATTGGATGATGAGCTCCTTCCAGGAGATGGCACCATTCCTCCAGAGCCATCTTGATGGCTAACAACTCCCGGTCCTCGATGGTGTAATTCTACTCCGCCGGAGAGAGGGTCTTGGAGAAGAACCCGCACGTGAGAGTTCTGTGCTTGGGCCCTTTTTGTGTGAGAACCGCCCCTGCCCCCACGGAAGAGGCATCCACTTCTAACGAGAAAGGTTTCTCTGGGTCCGGGCGAGACAGGATGGGCACGGAGGCAAAAGCCGACTTAAGCTCCATAAGTGCCCTTTCGGCCGCCTGTGGCCAGAGTTTCGGGTTGACGTTCTTCTTAGTGAGGGCCATGATCGGTGCCACCAGTGTGGAGAAATGGGGAATAAATTGCCGATAATAATTAGTGAACCCCAAGAAGCGCTGAATAGCCCAAAGACCGACTGGTCGAGGCCACTGCAGAACGGCCGTCAACTTGACTGGATCCATCTGCAGGCCCTTATCCGAGACGATGTAGCCCAAGAAAGGAAGACTTGTCCGATGAAACAGGCATTTCTCCAACTTGGCGTACAGTTGATTACTGCGAAGACGTACCTGGTGTTCATGCAAGCGATGGGTCTGCGGGTCAGGTGAAAAAATCAGTATGTCGTCCAGGTAGACGATGAAACAGGTGTAAAGGAGGTCTCTAAAGATGTAATTAACGAACTCCTGGAAGACGGCTGGGGCGTTGCACAGTCCAAAAGGCATCACCAAATACTCAAAGTGCCCGTCACGTGTGTTAAAGGCCGTCTTCCATTCGTCACCCTCTCGAATCCTAACGAGGTTGTATGCTCCCCGCAGGTCTAATTTAGAGATCTTGGCTCCCCGGAGCCGGTCGAAAAGCTTGGAAATCAGAGGCAACGGATAAGGGTTCTTCACAGTGATCTTATTAAGGCCCCGGTAATCGATGCAAGGGCGGAGAGAACCATCTTTTTTTTCAGCAAAGAAGAAACCGGCTCTGGCTGGAGAAGAAGACTTGCGAATAAAGCCCTTCTGCAAGTTCTCCTGTATGTAGGCCGACATGGCCTGAGTCTCAGGCACCGACAACGGATAGACCCTCCCCCGAGGAGGACTGGTCCCGGGTAGAAGGTTGATCAAACAATCATAGGGCCGATGAGGCGGCAGCGTCTCAGCCTGTATCTACGACAACACAGAGGCAAACACCAGCTAGTCAGCTGGCAGGCCTGGCAGAGGCTTGGGGAGTGACTGCAGTCGTGGAGAGGAAGAATTTGCACCTAAGGACGCCTCTCCCACGGGACCTAGCTGCGATTGTTTCCCGGCCGCTCGGTACGTTGCGGGCAGACTCGGCGGAAATTACCCGGGCTAGCACAGTACAGGCATAGATTCTCCGCCCAGCGATGGGACCGCTCCTGTTCCGATAAGTGGACCCGATCCATCTGCATAGGTTCCTCACTTGTAGGCTGTGGAAATGGCAGCGGGGGCTTCTGGAATACTGGGGCCAGTCGAGGTAACCGGCGATGACGTACGGCATCTCGTTCTTGGCGGAGCTCCTCCTGTCTCTCAGCAAAACGCAAATCAATGCGGGTGGCCAGGTGGATGAGTTCGCACAGAGGGGACGGAAGGTCTCTAGCTGCCAGTGCGTCTTTCACTCTGCTGGATAGACCCTTCTTAAAGGTGGCGCAAAGAGCTGCGTTGTTCCAGGAGAGCTCCGAGGCCAGGGTGCGAAATTGAACGGCATAGTCTCCCACGGAGGAGTCGCCCTGTCGAAGGTTCAGGAGCGCAGTCTCCGCAGATGACGCACGCGCTGGTTCCTCGAAGACGCTATGGAATTCTTGAAGGAAGGCCTGTAGGTCTGCAGTCATGGGATCGTTTCTGTCCCAGAGAGGTGTTGCCCAAGCCAGGGCCTTCCCGGAAAGTAGACTGATCACGAACACCACTCTTGACCTTCCAGTGGGGAACTGGTTGGCCATAAGCTCAACGTGCATGGAGCACTGGGTGATGAAACCCCTGCAGAGTTTCAGGTCCACGTCGAACTTGGATGGTAGAGAAAGTCGAAGCTTGGGGCCCGCAGTAGCCAGAGAAGTAGGAGGCGTAGGAGGGGCCACGGGCGGAGGTGGCGGCTGCTGCTGAGACGTGAGAAGCTGCCGCACCATTACAGATAGCTAGTCCAATTGCTGAGCCTGTTGCGCAATCTGCTGCAACTGCTGGGCGACAATGGACGTGAGGTCCGCAATACTGGGCAGAGGCACCTTGGCGGGATCCATGGCCGGATCTAACATTAACGGCTGGAGTAGTGGATACTCTGGACCACCGCAATTAGTGATAACGGCCGTGCCATGGAGCGGGATCTAAGTAGGTCCCGGTTTTCACCAGAGCCCGCCGCAAAGTGAGATGGACTTGCTGCGGCGGGAGTCTACCAGGTCGTTACCCCTGACGTGACTTGCTTGCGGTGGCAGCCGAGGTTTAGCAAGGTACAAAATCGTAACGCAAACTCGGAGTCGGAGACAAGCGTAAGGTCAGGACAGCTGGCAAGGATCAGGTCAAGGGACGGAGGCAAAGGTACGGACTGGATATACAACGGGGCCAAAGGAGGAGGCCGAAGGGGGTTTTTTTTCCTGCCGAAAATTTTGGGAAAACATTCTCTTTCTTCATACTGAAGAAGCTCTCCAAAGCGGGATGGATTGCTGCGGCGGGAGTCCTCCCAGGTAAAATACCCCTAGCGCGACACCGCGGTGGCACCCGAGGGCACCGAGGTCCCAAACGTAACACCAAACTCATACGTGGCGGGCAAACAGGTCATGGGGGCGGAAAAGGGTTCGGGAAAGAGACGTGGGCAAAGGGGCCCACAACGTAGAAGACACTAGGACCAGAGAGCCGCCGGGAAAAGGAGCGTGGCTGGGTAAGTGGGGCTCCCAGGGAAGCTAGTGCGCCGCCGGCCCGATATGCACCGCGGGCCACCCCGTCCCGGAGCGGGGGGAACCGAGGGGACACGGGTGCACCCACAGTCACCCGTGACACTGCAGTTTATACTGCAAAAAAAATAGGCGCTCATACGGCTCCACCGACAAAAAAGTGCAGTGACCAAGGATAGCAGTGCAAAAAAGGAAAAAAATCCTTTGGCTCTAAGTGCCAAAAATAGGCTTGAGATGACATGTATGAAACTTGGCACTGACACGCCAGTTGTAAATTGCTATAGAGAAGTGTAGAATATGACAGCATGTATGAACCTGTCATATGTGGGTTCATAAATTTGACTTGTGGTATTCCGTGCATAACCCAGTATAGCAAAGCATATCTTTGTCTCATATCTTTATCTCATGGCATATCTTTGTCTCATATCTTTGGCACATTCAAAAGTGCCCTGCCTGATGCAAATTTTGTCATATGACTATTCATACATCTACAGGGCTATGCCAGCTTTTTGGTGCAAGATACATTAAAAAAAATTGCACAGCCCTGTTAATAAAGCCCACCCCCCCTCCCGTGGTCTTTTAGGGGTTAAACCACATTTACACCCAAATCCTCACGAAATATATTACATATTCACTTTTCAGCCTGTAATCCCTGCTCTTCTGAATAAGAAAGTTTCGCCCATAGTCAGTTATTTCCATTCGTATCTAATGTAATACTTAAGTCATTAGCGTCTGAAATGGGATTCAGGGTACGATTCCTGTCTAATGATGTTTTTTTCAATGTTGTTGACTGGCTGCTTAATGAAAAGTTCTCACTTAGGTTTTAATTTTAGCTGAGTAGATTGTCAGCCTCCATACATTGGAATATTTTTTGCTGGCTTGCGGGGCTATTAGAGTCATAATAATACATGGGTGTACAAAGTGTGACTCTATCTATAAAATAAGAAAATATGAAAGCTGCACTAAACGTTTCATCGAGGCATGCATGGATTCAGCACACGTATACCCCATTACATTCAAAGGGCTTATAATCAGCTTCCTGGCCATTATCGCAGCACTGGGACTGTGTACACAATGGTACAATACACTAAACCTCAGATGTTATTGGTTCTCGAAGAGAAACCATCAAGATTAGCGCTGTAGCAACACTCGCTGGATCACATCCATGCTACCTATCTAATAAAGTTTTTTGGGAAAGATTCTGTATACTGTAAACAGTAATTAATTCATCTAAATTTCTTCTCATTCTTGGTGGTCTAGTAGCTGGTCTTACCCACTGACTGATAGTATTCCTTGTATGCATAAAGATATATCTGTCACTGGTTAAAACCACCCACTGGACTCCTGAGCCTAGAATAAGCAGATGTTTAAAGGGGTTTTCTCACCGTGCTGTTTCACAGAGTCACAGGAAGCATTGCCTCGTCAAGGTGTGGGTGGTTTATAGCAGTGATTAGTATATTTAGTTCTTCTATAACTGAGTGTTACAGTGAAATAAGTGCAGGAGATTTAATCTGTAGTAAACAACTACTACAGAGCTCCAAGGAGTGAAAACAAGTGCTTATTAAATTTAAACAATCTAATGTTGTTAGAAATGAAGACTCTGTTCTGTCCGACCATGGTGATGTAACTCTCTGCACTCTGGCTAATCAGGAAGGAAGATATGGACGGCAAATTACAGACACTTGTGTGCACTCAGAGCAGATAAAATCTCTCTTATCTCCTGACTATGGGAATTTCAAAAGAGCAATGTATTTACTAAATACCTTCATTTACCTGTCCCTACATGGTGAAAGCTCATCATTGTGTTGAGAAAACCCCTTTAAATGAACAAATTATTGTATATACAGGATCTTCTCTCACAATTGTGTATATTAGTTTGTTCTTCTCCTCCTGCTCTATAACATGATGCTGGCTGATCAGATTGCATGTTCAGCATGACAGATTTACTTTAATTTGCAAGCTAATATTCTTGTCGTTTACGAACAGATGTATGAGTGACTTTGATCTGTCAAAGTGTTGATTCTACATTAATCTAGATGGTTTATCTCTAAGATCTCAAGTTCAATGTATTGTAATATTGTGTACACAGTCCCAGTGCTGCAATAATGGCCAAGAAGCTGATTATAAGCTCCTTGGATGTATCATTATTCTAAATGTGGAGTCATTTACATTAAATCCAGTCACGTCAAATATCTCACCAATTATCTTAATGGGCTACAAAATAATTACACAAAATGAAAGACGTTCAATTTTGTGTCTATAAATACAATGAGTGATCATGGAGGGGGCATTTATTTAATTAGTTTACATGTAATTTTTGCAAAGTCAACAGGAGAGAGATTTTCATGTGAGTGCAATTCCTAGACAAGCCCCATCATTCAGGTGGAGGAAATAAAACAGGCGTGCGTTTTATACATCCCCAGTACCAACAAGTCATTTACTCAACCTTCCCAGAGGTGAAATTCCATGAAAGTAGCAACAGAGCAATTCAACACCACGAATCTAAATGTTTCTGCTCCTGTGCGTGTTCAGAGGAGAATGTCCTCCTGGTAAATAAGCAAAGCGGTATATTTATAATAATTTACTCAGCTATGTGAAGGCTGGGACTCCTCTGAGGAACCGCAATGGATGTCATGAATTTAGCTAGCGGCATACTCTAGGAATGAAAACGTATCCATGCTGAGAATTCTTCTAGTATTATCACTGTGTCAGCTCACTATTTTGTTGATCTTACTTCATTTGCTGCTGGATCCTGGAAATAGCAGGCACAGCAGCCATCTTTACCTTGGTTTGTCACGGAGTCATCCCAGCTTTAGAGTAATGCACAGTCCATCAAATTTTATGCAAGAGCAAAATGTAGAAAATATTACTCTAGTGTTGTTTTGTTAATTCATACATTTCCAAAAACATAGAACAAGGAACACAGAATAAGGAAAAATGACTGGTAATTGAATGGACCTCTTAGTGAAGTCAGTGCCTTATAGCAGCTGTGAAGAAAAAAAACGACTTTGTCATAGAGTAAATCATGGCCAGAAAAAATAATTTGCAGATAAAACACATGCTTTACTATACATTTTAAAACATGTACGAGAAATGTGTGCAATATAGACTATAATGCCATATGTATATGTGTGTATATGTGTAAGGCAACTGGCGGGAAAAATAGTAGATGATAGATATCTGCCAAGAAGTTTGCTATATGGTCTGTCAAAATTTCAGGGATGTCACGCTGGATGGTCCGACAGTATGCCCTGACTTTTCCATCCAGTGAAATTGCAGCAGCAGAACTGTAGTCTATGTGCCACCGTAATCCAAGGAGCTCAGTGGAGAAAAAGAGCATCTTAGTCAGTGACAGTAGGTTACTGACACATGTGTTCAGTTAGTATAGCTGCCATGCAGCTTTCTTGGGCTCTTTTTATGGGACACTTGTAGCAAGGTTGGGAGGCTGTACCCACAGTCTGGTCCGGGCTTTTGCTGGACCTCTTGAGGCCTTTAAAAGCCTGCTAGTTGCAGACCTCAGATGAGGAGGAGTGCAATCCTGAGGATCTTGTTTGCCAGTTCCCTTCACAGTGTGCTGCAGTAAGGAGCTTGTAAAGGAGCTCCAGGACGCTGTCTGGCTACCCTGAACTTGCACACAAACTACACCATACATTGTTATGTGGACATATGTCAACTTGGCTGAAGTTAAGCCACATGTTTGTTCTGTGTTTGGACATTAACAGGATGCTGTGATATCTCCTGCTGGAGAGTTTTTTTGTTCCTGCTTGGTGTTTGTTTTGCCATATAAATAAAAACCCTGCTATTTTTGCATCTCAAAACCCATTTGTGCAGCCCGTTTTTGCAGCTAAACTCCTACAATATCTATATTTATATATTTCTTTTTACAAACATACTCGTGTAACAATTTCTTTTGTGCAACTTATTCTTTCAAACTGATAACATTATCTCTTATTATTTAGCCTCCTTTTACACCATTCATTATACAGCATTATACTTTTAATTAGATTAATGTCATATTATAAAATTCATTTGTTCTTTGTATTGTTGAATAATTGATTGCGTGAAGGAATTTTCCGGTAAGAATCATACTGTATATTCCAAGTCTTCATTTGCTCACTCTGTAATGCATATAATTGTATTTGCTTGATTCAGAAGACATTTATTATTGGAATGTGTTGTGAATCATTCCATTGTCTCTACAGAGAAAGTTGACTTTCTTTTGTGACTCATCAGATAATTGTAGGTTTTAGGTGTCACAAAATTTTCATTTTTTTTGGTACTTCTGGATAAATGCTGAATTTATCCAGATATTCAAAAGAGAAATGATCATATTGCAGAACTGGGTCAGGTGATACATAATATAGTTATGGAAGACCTATTGTTGGACACACATTCTTACAAAAAAAACTATAACACAGTTGCTCTTGCACCTTTCTCGACTATATTCTAAATACTATACAAAAGATGGTAGTTAACAGTCCATTAGTCCCTAGTGCTTGAGTAGGCATTTATAAATGCATTATAAATGATACATGGTAGGTTTTGCTTTAACATACAACAGATATGAAGACTAATACTACGACATATAGATACATCTGGAAACTTGGACTGGTGGAGACCAAGAAACTTTGGGAAACTAAGTAAGGAATGTACACAACACCATATTTTCATGATAACTATAACCCTAAACATATTAACCATACCCTTAAAAGGGTTGTCTCATCACATTGATTCATCTTACCTCAGTCCTGTTTTCTTGGTTTTATTTTGAATTCAGGGGCATGTTTACTGGCTTCTACGAGGCGCAGTAGAACCAGGTCTGTAGCTATACAACCAGTGCTGGCAGCCTATCAGAAAAGATCAAAACAGGTCTGTAGCTATATGGGCCTGAGGAACTGATGCAGCCCATACAAGAGGGGATATCTCAGAATAGACAGGACACTGGTAATGGACACATATTACAAAGTGACTTGTTTTTGCAAGACCTTTAACATAGAAAGCAATCCTTGTAGTGAGAAAACCCCTTTAAAACTTATTTCATTGATATCTATCCATCCATATTTCCAGCTGTAAAAATTAAACTGATGTTCTCATAAAGGGAATGGGTTTGCTTTAGCCAATGGTCAGAGTGTTGTGGATTGGAACAAAGGCTATATATGTGTGATCCTTTGTGTCTCCATTTTAATATATTAGTAAGTGTATACCTCATATATACATATATATATATATAGTAGACACATACCTATGTAATACAGCATGTAAAAGCTGTATGTATATCTGTTGTCACTAATATGTTAACAAAATCGCTGCCTGTAGTAGTTTGTAGAGATCATTGTGTAATGCAAGATGGCACCTCTTCAGAAGTTACACCCTGTGTCCAAACATTCCTGAGCTGTGAGGAGGGGTCTGGAGATAAGGACGTGCCAATAGACCCTCACAGCCAGGTACATGTGATGCGTCATATCTACTAATTTGCAAAATTATAAAAAAGCTGCCATTTTGTGAATAAAGCAGAAAGCACTTTCACAGCAACAGGGCATGTTGTGATTTGGTTTCTCGGTGCACCCTTTGTTATTTTTAAGCTAATTTGGACCCCCACAAGGACAGAATAGCCCCTTTGAGGCTACTGCCATTTCAAGAGTATGATATTTTGAACCGTTCAATACACTGGATGTAATATTGTTCCACACTATGCAGTAAAACAGTACACAGATTGGGTTTATGAACTATCCTGCTAACCTGTAGACAGCATTTCCTCATATGGCCAAAAAGAAACACCTTACTCACTCTGTGAACCCCATGGCCATCACTGAGACCTCCACAATCTATTTAGGACTGCTACTATTGCTACTATGCACTTTTAGAATTATTGCTCAATCTACTAGTCAATACGTATAAGATCCAAAGACTTTGTGACAGTCAATTAACTGCATTGTTTGAATCACAATTATAATTAGCATTAAATGGCCTAAGTCATGGATGTATAAAATAATTTTTCTTAATCAACACAATAACCATACCCCTTCTTTCTATGGTTGAGAGCTAGTGGCCACAATGGTGTTCATTAAAGGGGTTATCTCACCATGTTGTTTCACAGAGTCACAAGCAGCTTCAGACTCACACTTCCTGGTTAGGCTGTGGGTGGTTCTATAGCAATGATTGGAATACTAGCTCTGCTGTTTTTAGCTGATTCTATCAGAGTGTCATGACTGATGGAGGTTTACAAATAGCAGTGTACAAGGCTACAGAGCCGTAAGGCTTAAAACTTGACATTAAGTAAAAAAAGTTTATGTGCTAGAGATAAGACTTAGCAAGGAGTGACAGCATGGATGGACTGACTGACAGCAGCTTAGAGCAATGAGACATAAGAGAAAGCAGGGAGAAGTGATCAGTAAACTTGTGTGCTAAGAAGAGATAATATCTGCTTTAGCTCCTCAACAAAGCAAAATCAACATAGCAATGCATTTGGTAACAGTCTTCATTTACCTTTCCCTACAAGATAAATTATAATCATTGTGGTTAGAAAACCCCTTTAAGTGCTTAAAATTGTAAGAACTGTAAGTTTACCCATAAGTACAAACTATACTGTACTATACTAAACTGAGTTTAATTAACAATATCCACACTTCCATCACATAACAGTGGAATAAATAGGATGTTTTTATATAAATTAATATGATGGGTATGCAAAAATCCATACCAATAACTATAAAGACAATTTTCTATAGATGATGCCTGATTCAGTCACCACATAATACCACAATAAAAGCAGGAAATATCATTACCATATTGTCACTGCACAAACCAGTATACCAAAACCAAAACTATCGGTGATACCACTAAAGATCAAATAATACTGCCACATCATGACCTCATATCACCACCACACAGTGACTACATAATACCACCATACCATGACCATATATCACTACCACATAGTAAAGGAATAATATCTCCACATTATAACTGAATATCACCACCACATAGTGACTAAATAATGCTACCATAGCATGACCACATATCACCACCACATAATGACTGAATAATACCTCAACACCATGACCACATATAACTAGCACATGGTGACTGAATAATCCCACCACACCATGACCACATATTTTGAAGGTAATGATGTCACACACCAGGAAGTTCAGAGATAGTTACAAGGTGCTTGTGGAGAGGGTATCCAGCCCCATAGACAAATCGACCAGAATAAATCCACAGCACTCTTTACTCTTGCAGTGAATAACCAATTAGTGATTTATTACAAGCATATAATGTGACAGATCTCCAGAGTATTTCACAATAAGAATCTGAGCATAAACTTGTATTTCAGACGTAGTAAATTTTTGAACGTTTTCGGCCAACTGGGCCTTCCTCAGAATTGTCTGAAGCAAAAGAAGGGAACGGGGCGTCACTTTAGCTATGTGGTAACCACATATTGCCACCACATAGTGACGGAATAATATAGATGTAGCAAAGATTAACTTGCCAGATAATGTACCATGATATCACGGCACAGAATGTTATCTCATGCTTTTTAATGGTATTTATGGATAGGCGATAGGTGGAGGTTGACTTTTAAAGCCGAGTCTGTTTTTACTTCAGGCATGATGCTACACACAGGAGAGAATTAATTTTCAAAGGTACACTTTCTAACAGTCCAAGCCACTCAGCCAACCAGCAGAGGCATAGTGATTCCCTAACTAATAAAGTCCCTTGCATAAATGCCTTCCAGAATAGCAATCTGTGCTTCCTAGTGGTGTCTTCCTAACTGGGGTATTGGGCCAGGCCAGATGCTGCTGGATTCCAAAGGCCATGAGGTCTGGGGGGACTACATTTACCTCACGAAATCCTGGGAATCCTAAGTCCTTTTTGGTTAGGCTGCTGCTCTCCATCTTGTAGAACTGTCCTGTCTTTCTAGTCCTCTCCCATGCAGCCAGGGAATAAAAGGTTAAGCTGAGCCCAGGGGTTGCTAGTCCCATGTCAGGGTGACATGATGGAATGACCATTGACAGGCTCATGATGATATCTTGATTAACCCAAGATGAAAGACCTAGAATACTAAATTTACCTAACTTTTATAACCTTCTACTCACCGCTCCCGGTCTGGTTGCCATGCCAGCTCCCTCCACTAGGGCTGAGTGACTGTTACTGATTAGCATATCTGCCAGGCAGCATGACTATACACTTTTGCAAGCCACACCAGAGCCGTTTTAACAGCATTATGGGCCCTTGGGCAGAGCACTGAAATGGGCCCTGCCAAAATACGTGACATCATACTAGGCCTTGCCTCAGCCACCCCCCAAGCACATCCATATTATCACGCCACTTTGGACACCTGCAGCCTACAAGACTAATTGACAAGGCAGGGTCACATTGCTGTCGGTAGATGGCCATTTACAGTTATGATCAACCCCCGCATGATCACTCCTCTTTACTCTCCTGCCAGCCCGAAAGAGCGCATTCGGACTATAAGACACACCCTCATTTTCCCCATACATTAATAATATATGAAGGTACTTAAAATTTGTTTGGTGAAAAGAATCAGTAGATATAAAAATATAAAACTTAACCAGTTAAGTGCAAACGTATCAGTAGAATTAGTATCACAAGACACATAAGGGATAACCAAGGCAGGATCCTATTTGAAATTCCGAATGCTACACACAAATGTCCATTTTTTCTTTGGGTGATACAAAGAGATCCTGACAGGGAAAAGTCCATGACTTTTGAATGTGGGGAAAATGTGAAAGGGAAACTTGAACAATGTCCATGCAGCTCTTTCTGAAGGGACAGAAGCACTTGCAGGCAGAGCGGAGTGAAAAAGTTAAAGGGAATAGAAACAAGGGGCGACATGCATGAAATTTGGCGTTTACATGCCAAATTTTCATGCGCATAAAAAAGGCATAGAATGCGCCTGATTTATGAGCCTGCTATACAGTGGGTCATAAATCAGGCGCATACCATCGCTAGGACAACATTTATGGATCAGGTATACCACTTTGAAAGTGCTCTACCTGTTCCAACTGTAATGCGCCTAAAAGTGCTGTAGCGAAGCTACAAATATGTAGCTTCGCTACGGTTCTAGTGTGCTCCACCTCTTGCACGCTCCCCGAGATCGGGCGCATTACAAAGATGTTGTCACGAACCCGGACGTAAGAGATGAATCCACTGGACCACTGCAAGCGATGGTGTAAGCCACGCCAGGGAACGGAATCTAAGTAGGTCCCGGTTTTCACCAGAGCCCGCCGCAAAGCGGGATGGACTTGCTGCGGCGGGAGTCTACCAGGTCGTTACCCCTGACGTGACTTGCTTGCGGTGGCAGCCAAGGTATAGCGTGGTGCAGAATCGTCAGGCAGGCTCATAGTCGGGGACAGGCAGAAGGTCAGGGCAGGCGGCACAGGTTCGTGGTCGTGGACAGGCACTAGGTCAGGGCAGGCGGCAAGATGCGTGGTCGAGGAACGGAAGCTAATGGTACGGTACACGGTAAGTCAGAACAAGGCTTGTAACGCTTTCTCTATAGGCTGAAATGGCACTAAAGATCCGGCAACAGCCCCAGGAAGGGGCAGGCTTAAATAAGGGCAGTGACCGGCAATAGCCAATTACCGGTGCACTGGCCTTTTAAATCTCGCAGTACCGGCGCGCGCGCGCCTTAGATGTCGGGGACGCGCGCACCGGGAGGCTGAGACCGCAACAGGAGCACGGCCGGGTAAGTAGAGAGGAGCCGGGCCGGCCGGGTGAGCGCGCCCACCGCCCGTCATGCGGGCGGCGGTGCCGCACGTACGGCGACCACGGGTGTGCCCGGGACGGGGGTCGCGGGCCCACCCGTGACAGTACCCCCCCCCTCTCAGCCTCCCCCTCCTTCTGCCCTGGCGGAACCTCTGAATTATGTCACGATCCAGAATATTGCTCTCTGGCTCCCAGGACCTCTCCTCGGGCCCGAACCCTCGAATGGAGCAAGGTACCGGGGACCCAGCTTATAGCTGGGAACCTTGAAACGTATATATTTAGCTGACAACCACACCTTGTCACCTGGGAAAAAGGTTGGCGGAGGTCTTCGCTTTTTGTCGGCTTGAGCCTTGGTGCGGGCGGAGGCCAGGAGTAGCGAATGGTGAGTCTGTTTCCAGATAGCTGTCAGGTCCTGGACCAGCTCTTCCCCCAGCAGCACCTCCGAGGGCACAGAAAGGGGGAGGGGTGGGGGGGGATGTCGCCCGTAGACAATAAAGAAAGGAGCAGCACCAGCAGACTCCGATCCAATGATTGTTATACGAAAACTCGGCCCAGGGCAACAAGCTGGACCAATCATCCTGGCGAGCGCAGGTAGCAACCTAGGGTCTGGTTTACTCTCTCTACCTGCCCATTGGACTGGGGTGGTAGGCTGAAGAAAAGTCCATTTATCATTTGTAGTTGGTTACAGAGGGAGCGCCAGAATCGGAGACAAAATTGAACGCCACGGTCCGACACTAAAGTGCCGAGGGAGCCTATGCAGCCGAAAATATGAAGAAAAAAATAGACTGGCAAGGTGAGGAGCTGAGGGTAGGCCCGGCAGAGGAATAAAGTGGGACATCTTTGAAAACCGGTCTGTAACCACCCAGATCACGGTGTTGCCAGCGGAAGGAGGGAGATCCGTGATAAAATCCATGGCCACATGGGTCCAAGGACAGCTGGGTATAGGTAGAGGCAGAAGCAGACCTGCCGGTTTGAGACGAGAAGACTTGTTCTGGGCACAGGAAGCGCAGGCCTCCACGAACTCGCGAACATCCTGGGCTAGGCTCGGCCACCAGTAGAATCGAGAGATGCGAGAGCAGGACCTCTGCACTCCTGGGTGCCCCGCCATACGGGAGCAATGACCCCATGACAATATCTTCTTCCGAAGAGCGGGACGGACGTATGTCTTGCCGGGGGGAATGCGTTGTAGATCTATCGGTGCGGCCGAGATGAGCCGTTCAGGAGGGATAATGTGCCGTGGAGTGGACTCGTCCCCAGTCACATCCGAAGCACGGGAGAGAGCGTCGGCCTTGACATTTCGTTCCGCAGGGCGAAAATGAATGAGAAAATTAAACCGGGAGAAGAAGAGAGACCAACGAGCTTGGCCCGTCATGCGGGCGGCGGTGCCGCACGTACGGCGACCACGGGTGTGGTCGCGACCCGGGACGGAGGTCGCGGGCCCACCCGTGACAGATGTGGGTATAGGAAGAGGTAGACATCACAGTGTTAGTGCTCTGTTAACCATTAAACCATAATGACTTATACCTTGACAATACATCATGACAAGATTTATCAAGATTCACTGCAATGCCCATAATCAGGCTGCCAGACCTTTGGATTGCCTGAAAATAAATGTTTCAATTTCTAAGCCCCTGATGGATAAAAGGAAGCACTTGTACAGTGAATATATGACACTCTTTACCTCCCAAAGGCACAGTACCGACCATAACTGCCATGAAGGGGTATCGTGACTTCATCTCTCTATATCTATCTATCTATCTATCTATCTATCGTGATCGAATAATACCTGTGCACAGGGCGGGCAGTAAAAATTTCTGGGAGCCATATAGCAAAAAGGTCAGAGTCTCATGAGATTCCTCACAAATTGAAAAATTGGGTATGAATCAGTAATGTTATTATTAATTTCTATGGTGGAGAGTAGTAAGCTGCTTAGAACTCAGATCTCATAAGGAAGGTACCACTCATACTGGTTAAATAAGGATGCACACGTGTACAAAATCCAGGCCTTAAAATGTGTTATTTTCTATGGGAAGCTAATGCCAAAGTCTATCAGGTTACGCACACAAAAAAAGTGTGGGCATGCGAATACATCATCAGACTGTAAAAAAGTATAATCACCATACCTTGACACAAATCACCATACCATAAATGAAAAATACTGCCATATTGTGACTTCATAATACCACAATGCAATAACAAATTTGTACCAGCATACTGGGTGACATGTAAAAAGGAGGCTGCACCAGTTTCCTGGCATGCTATGAGCCAAAAAAACGGTCATAGCCCTGTCCAACAGATGTATGAACGGTCGCACACCAAATTCTGTCACATGCTGCGACCGACCCAACACTTTTGTATACGCCGATTCTACGGGGGCGTTTCGGTCCAGATTCATACGATGCTCCACATTTATGTGGAGAATACCAATATGTGGTGCGTAACTGTCCATATCAATTTCATAGTGGAGAGGCTGAGACAAATTTTGACGCATACACATTTATAAAGTGATGTGAGACACTTGCTGACAAATGCTACACTAACTTCCTGAGGAGTATGACTTTAGAGGCAGCACCACTTTCCATACATGTCCCTCCTAGTTTCTAAATAACACCCTAATTTCATGACCAATCACATCTATGCCATGACTGAATAATGCCACCATACTAGGAACAATTATTGCCACAAGCTGTGACCAGTTCTTACCAAAGTACTTTTGTAGGGTACAGGAGTTCCACTATCAGGGCCAGGACGATGGGTAGGCGAAGGTAAGCGACAGCCTAAGGCGCCACTTTATTCCAGGCAGAAAAGGGGGTGCAAGGAGGCATGGAGTGGGCTGAATTTTCTATTTGGGGGGCGCTTTGTGCCTTATTTGCCTAGGGCATCAGAATACCTTGTCCCAGCCCTGTCCACTACTAAGGTGCCAAAATCTCCTGTCATAGTCATGTATATTGTAAACTGTCATTGGTTGCACTAGTCTTTCAAGGTTTAATATGTTAAACACTGTACAGCCTAAAATAAGAGTGACTGGGTAATTTCAGAGATGGTAGAGGAGTCAAGAGTTTATATATAGTCCCAGTAGGGAGGAGGTAGGGGGTTCCTTACACAGTTGAAGGGAGAAGAAGTTGAGGTGTTAAGTGACATTGCCTGTATTGGATCATCGTGCTGCTAATAAAGCCCACTTTTTTCAGCTCCAATTTGTCAGTCTCTTGTCTTAATGCACCTATTTCACCAAGGCCACCCCCAAACCTCATAGGGACCAGGAGCCTGCTGTACTAGGGTGGGCCTTGGGTGACTACTACTATTACCATCCAATCAACAAGTACAGCCTCTCTTCCGTGCAGTGATCTAGGCCAGTATGTTAGGATTGGAATAGCCACTGTGACAGTAGTAAGCTAGTACTACTGCCATCCTGGGTCACTACACTGTCACTCATGAATACTGCCATACCAGGCCCAATTATTACCACAACATACTGATCAAATGAATACAGTACTTATCATGGTAGAATAAACCACATCTAAATTCAGTTGATGTCCCTGATCTTACCTGTATTTAGCAATTTGCTGTACTTGTCATGTGCAGACAAAGATATACCTTAACCCTATGACTTGAAACTGCAGAATGTTCCTCCCAACATGAAAGGCAAAATTCCCTCCAGAATTTCAGCCACAATGCCCCTCCAGAATTTCAGCCACAATGCCCCTCCAGAATTTCAGCCACAATTCCCCTCCAGAATTTCAGCCACACTCCCTGCCAGGAGCTCCAGCCATATTTGTATCATAGGACAGCCATGCTGTATTTACCTATGTAGATCCAGCATAATGAAAAATAGTGGTTGATATATATTTCTTGTAAATAATATCTGTATCTCGTATAGACCAGATGTAATCTCTCCAGCATTCACCCACCTTATACAATATAGAACTCCTAATTATATTACTGGCAGGTTCATAACAGATTGTAAGAGCCTATTAGTTTATTTTAATTCTATTTTAGGCCCTCTTTTTTGAACTGCTTATATGGGTAAAGATTTCAGACAAGGTTAGGTCTTTGTTGCCATCTTAATTGTAGATTTGGCTTCCAGTGAGATTACACATTTAATTGATGATCTTTGCTTCTCCCAGAAGCCATAGCCACTTTTTTTCTCCTTAGCTCTTGTACTGTACATAGCCAATTATTTCCTGAACTGGGATTGTAAGCCTCTCTAGGGCATGCAGACGTATATACTAAGTGCTGCTTCTCCCACGAGTAACAACACTAGATAGCAAAGATAACCTGTAATCTCAAACTGAGAAGACAGACGTGTATTAATATAAATTGCTGTTTCTATTCTTTTTCATGGCCATGATAAACCACTTTAATCCTGAAATTGAGTCCTGGGCTGCAGTGAATCACATCTCCCATTGATCAGAATAACAGGCAAGCCAAAAGAAAAAGATTGCATATCTGTTTTCTCAGTGACAGGCATATTGTAATACAATTCCGCTGAAGCTTTTAGTTGAAGTACTACTGTGTTTGGCCATGATTCCTAAGATTATAGACAAACTTCAGCAATGGGTGTTGGTAGATCTTTGCAGCACCTGGGGAACCACCTATGGCTACGTCTACAAGGCAATTGTAAAATACTGTCGGTTTGTGTTATAGAATCTTTACAGCTTTTTTTGCACAGATTTGGTCGGTTTTCAAATTTCGGCCAGCCAATTACATTGAATATAACCTGCAGAACATGTTCCAAGTTTTTTGATCAGATTTCAAATTTGAGATCTGACCTCAGAAAATCTGAACTGTGTAGACTACAGCTTGATTTTTTTTATTGAGGTCTATGGCGATGAGGATTCTAAATACTGAATCTGCTTAAAAATCCAACCATAAACCAGTGCCGTGTAAATATAGCATAACTGTATATATCCATATAAATTGTAGATGCCAGCCAGCTCTATCCCCTCGAAATACTTTTACTACTAACCCAAATGGTTTCCAGAAAATAATGCCTTGTAGTATTTGGTCTGTAAGAATGTGAGACCTGGATCCTAAAGTAGCAGTTGGTTTAGTGTTCATTATATTGACCTATATTAACACCTTAAAGAAGATATGGACTTCCCCTAAGTCACAATCTGTGAAATAGTTGTCAATTGGTGGCAGACATGCTGCAACAGCAAAAGCGAGGTCAGCAACATAACCAGGGGTATCCACCAGGAGACTAACTATGATGCAACAAGCCAGTAGGAAAAATAAGTTTGCTCCAAAAAACAGAAAAATGATTAAATAAAATATGAAAATGTATTAAGTAAAAATATAAAAGCTGGAGCAAGTCAAATATATAAAAATGTGGATAGAGTCCAGGAGAGCGCTTATGCGCTTCAAACCATGAGGTTCTTAGTCATAGTTAGTGTAGGTGATGGGCCAGAAATCAAAACCAAGACAATTAAAAGGAGAAAGATAAGGCGGAATCCAGAAACACAGCTATGGTGAAGGCCAGAGTCCGAATTAATCATCACAATCTCTAGGCTCAAAGCGGCACCCCAACAGGCAGGCAAGAACAT
This sequence comes from Phyllomedusa bahiana, assembly GCA_025379985.1. Classification (NCBI taxonomy): domain Eukaryota; kingdom Metazoa; phylum Chordata; class Amphibia; order Anura; family Hylidae; genus Phyllomedusa; species Phyllomedusa bahiana. The sequence continues at coordinate 17,843 of JAODAL010002157.1, read as the reverse complement.
CAGCCTGAACACCACTTTAAAGAGAATCTGTCACATAGTTTATTCCCCCCCTTGCTGATTACAGCACAAGCTAGTGTCAGACCCGCTGTTTCCAGCGCTGTGTCCCTTATTCTGTAAGATGCAGCAGTTTTAGGCTATGTTCACACAGCAATTATTGGGACATATCTCGCCCCGTATTTCGGGCCGTACTGCGCTAAATATGGGGCGAGATACGTCCCAATAATTACGGTAATCCACAGTTCTCATAGAGAACTGTGGATTATGTCTCCTCTCCCCGCTCGAACAATACGCCGAGCAGGGAGAGAAGTGACATGTCAATTATTCACGTCGTATACGCGCTGAGAATAATGCATGTCTATGGGGCCGGCGAGCTACCAGCCCCCCCGCCCCGCCTGCGAACACACGGCGTAATTGCGGGCAAAATACGTCCCGCAATTACTGCTGTGTGAACATAGCCTAAGCGTCTGGTTGGTGGCAGTTTATTTCTGCAAGGGTGTTCTGTAACATTAGTGCAGAGTGTTTAACAGGTGGCGGGGCTACCAACCGTCCGTTGCCCTTAGCAACCACCTTCAAGTTCTTTTGCATATTGCGGGGAGAGGTGTGGTTTTGGATGTATGTGGAAATAGTAGTAGTGCGATGCACCGCCACTTGACAACTTGTTCAGGGAAAACTCTGGCCTTTACTCACAGCAATGCACTTGTGAACATTGCATCTCTCTTGACAGAACATCAGGCAAGGGTACATATCTTCAATACAGCCACGCTTCTATTGGGGGACTCACCCTGGTCAACCCCACACTTGACCCAGGTCCCAACCTCCTCAGTAGCCTCTCTGTCCATTTTCTTCTATAGTGTAGTGATCATGCCCTGGGGGCCTCTCTTTAGGTCTCTTAGTAAACTACCCAGGCATAACTCATTGGATCTACTCACTCTGCAGGTTTGCTCTGTAAGAGTTGTTCTCACAGAAGTTACCCTGCTTCTGGTTGTGTCACTGATGGTCTTTTCTGGAGCCCTTCAGTTTCCTGGACTAACAGTGAGGTCTCCACCTCATCCTGTACTACCTATCACTGGCAGATAGGTAGCATTCCCTCCTGCAACAACTGGAATTATTTACATTCTCAGTGCCCCAAGCTCAACTCAACTGAGTTCTCACTGACTTCTGCCTGTGCAGGGCTAACAGGCTTGTGACTTAACTGTGTGACTGGCACCTCCCCTGTTAGCTCCTCTGATTGGCTACCCAGCCCAGCAACACTGTTTCCCTAACAGCATTAGCTCTCTTTGCTTACAGTGAATGAAAAACTAATACAGTTGTAATCCATAGAAACCTGCTACCAAGTACTCACACAAATATATAGTTACACCCCCTTACAATTGCACAGAGGTACACTAATTGTGCGAGTGGAGAGAAGATTGTCAGCGACAGCTGGCTCTCCACTGAGAAGACAGGGACAGTTTATTACTGTCCCTGCCTTCCTGATCACAGTATACAGTGGGGGGAAAAGGATTTAGTCAGCCACCAATTGTGCAAGTTCTCCCACTTAAAAAGATGATAGAGGCCTGTAATTGACATCATAGGTAGATCTCAACTATGAGAGACAAAATGAGGAAAGAAATCCATTGTCTGATTTGCAAAGAATTTATTTGCAAATTATGGTGGTAAATAAGTATTTGGTCACCTACAAACAGATTTTTGGCTCTCACAGACTTGTAACTTCTTCTTTAAGAGGTTCCTCTGTCCCTTACTCATTGCCTGTAGTAATGACACCTGTTTGAACTTGTTATCAGTATAAAAGACACCTGTCCCCAACCCCAAACAGTCACACTCCAAACTCCACTATGGTGAAGACCAAAGCGCTGTCGAAAGGACACAAAATGGTAGCCCTTCACCAGGCTGGGAAGACTGAATCTGCAATAGGCAAGCAACTTGATGTGAAGAAATTAACTGTGGGAGCAATAATTAGAAAATGGAAGACATACAAGACCACTGATAATCTCCCTCGATCTGGGCTCCACACAAGATCTCCCCCTTGGGCGGGGCCGCTCTTCCATTGGGCCAGGTAGGCCACTGCCCGGCCCCACGATCTCAGGGGCCCTCCCATGCAGCCGCCACCCTGCCCAGTGGAACGACAGCCGGATTCAGGGCCGCAGCGCCGGCTGGGAGCGTCGCCGGGGAGCTGGGTTTTCCCCCGGCGGGCCCCGAGTACCGGCGCCGGTCCGTGGCCCCCTTCACCCCAAACGGCTGCAGGGCCCGGGGTCCACAGACCCAGCCATCACGGCCCCCGCCTGCACCGCGCGGTGCAGGCAGCTGCCGAGGCTGAACATCGGGGATCTATTGATCCCGTCTGTTCAGCTCCCAGGAGGCCGCGGGCAGGCGCGGGGATTTGATGACGTCATCGCGCGCCTGCTCCGCGGCCCTGCAGTCTGCTGTGAACGGCCACCCGGCTCCGGACGAGGAGAAGAGGAGGAAATCAGGTGATAAGATCTCTATTTTATTTTTTAAAAATACTGGTCCTACATGCCCATATACTGCCCCTGCCTGGCTATACACTGCCCTACCTGGCTATATACTGCCCTGCCTGGCTATATACTGCCCTGCCTGCCCATATACTGCCCCTGCCTGGCTATATACCCCTCCCTGCCCATATACTCCCCCCTGCCTGCAACACTGCCCACCTGGCTATATACTGCCCTCCTGGCTAAAACACTGCCCTACCTGGCTATATACTGCCCTGCCTGCTATATACTGCCCTGCCTGCCCATATACTCCCCCTGCCTGGCTATACACGCCCTGCCTGCCCATATACTGCCCTGCCTGGCTATAAAACTCCCTACCCGGCTATATACTGCCCTGCCTGGCTATATACCGGTCCTGCCTGCCCATATACTGCCCCTGCCTGGCCATACACTGCCCTGCCTGCCCATATACTGCCCCTGCCTGGCTATACCCTGCCCGGCCTGCCCATATACTGCCCCTGCCTGGCTATACACTGCCCTGCCTGGCTATACACTGTCCTGCCTGCCCATATACTGCCCCTGCCTGGCTATACACTGTCCTGCCTGCCCATATACTGCCCCTGCCTGGCTATACACTGTCCTACCTGCCCATATACTGCCCCTGCCTGGCTATATACTGCCCCTGCCTGCCCATATACTGCCCCTGCCAGGCTATACACTGCCCTGCCTGCCCATATACTCCCCCTTTCCCTGCTATACACTGCCCTGCATGCCCATATACTGCCCCTGCCGGGCTAAAATACTGCCCGGCCTGGCCATATACCCGGCCCTTTCTGCCCTAAACTGCCCCTCCTGGCTATACACTGCCCTGCCTGCCCTTATACTGCCCCTGCCGGGCTATATACCTTCCCTACCTGGCTATATACTGCCCTGCCTGGCTATATACCGGTCCTGCCTGGCTATATACCGGCCCTGCCTGCCTATATGATGCCCTTGCCTGGCTATATACCTGCCTGCCTGGCTATACACTGCCCTGCCTGCCCATATACTGCCCCTGCCTGGCTATACACTGCCCCTGCCTGGCTATACACTGCCCCTGCCTGGCTATACACTGCCCTGCCTGGCCATATACTGCCCCTGCCGGGCAATATACCTGCCCTGCCTGGCTATACACTGCCCTGCCTGCCCATATACTGCCCTTCCTACCCATATACTGCCCATAGCCTGCCCATATACTGCCCCTGCCTGCCCATATACTGCCCCTTCCTGGCTATATATATACCTGCCCTGCCTGGCTAAACCCTGCCCTGCCTGCCCATATACTGCCCCTGCCTGGCTATATACTGCCCTGCCTGCCCATATACTGCCCCTGCCTGGCTATATACTGCCCTGCCTGCCCATATACTGCCCCTGCCGGCTAAAATACCTTCCCTAGCTGGCTATATACGCCCCGGGCTATATACCCGGCCTGCCTAGCTATATACCCGGCCCTGCCTGCCCTTATTACTGGCCCTCCCTTTGCCCAAAATTACTGGCCCTACCTGCCCTAATTACGGGCCCTATCTATATGGGGATAAAACAGGGGGTACCTACAATCTACAGGGACAGCATATTTATCTACAGTGGGTCTGTAAAACTACCTACTTACAGATGTGGGGCGCCCAAAAGAGTTAGGAATAGGGTGAAGTGCTGATAAAATGAGGATTCTAAATGTTTTGTGCATTACATTCTGCAGGGGCGAGTGGCGGCCGGAGAAGTGGTTATGGCGGAAAGGAAAAGGAAAAAGAACGATTCAAAAACGACTGAAAAGACAAGGACGCCTCCGGTGAGTCCCTGGTGTCAGGAGTTATTTTGCTACTATATTCGATAGTGCTTGGTCTTTGTCATGTAATAGTGACCTGAGCTGGTAATGTTTATATTTGAATTCTTTGAGTATTTTTTTTTTTTGGGGGGGGGTTTGTTAGGGGTTGGGGGGGATGTGGGGGGGTGCAAGGGGGCCCCAGTACACCTCTCTGCCCAGGGGCCCATAGTGCTGTTAAGACGGCCCTGCCTGTGGGGTCAAAATGATCACAAGAACAGTGAGCAAAAATCCCAGAACCACACGGGGGGACCTAGTGAATGACCTGCAGAGAAGCTGGAAACCCAAAGTAGCAAAGGCTACCATCATTACTCACTACGCCCCAGGGACCAGATCCTGCGTGCCAACGTTCCCCCGCTTAAAACCAGTGCATGTCCGGGCCCGTCTGAAGTTTGCTAGAGAGCATTTGGATGATCCAGAAGAGTATTGGGGAAATGTCATATGTTTAAATAAAAACAGCGTAGAACTTTTTGGTAGAAACACAACTCGTCGTGTTTGGAAGAGAAAGAATGCTGAGTTGCATCCAAAGAACACCATACCTACTGTGAAACATGGGGGTGGCAATATCATACTTTCGGGCTGTTTCTCTGCAATGGGACCAGGATAACTGATCCATGTATATGAAAGAATGAATGGGGCCATGTATTGTGAGATTTTGAGTGCAAACCTCCTTTCAACAGCAAGGGAATTGAAGATGAAACATGGTGGGTCTTTCAGCATGACAATAATCCCAAGCACACCACCAGGGTAATGAAGAAATGGTTTCGTAAGAAGCATTTCAAGGTCCTGGTGTGGCCTAGCCAGTCTCCAGATCTCAACCCCATAGAAAACCTTTGGAGGGAGTTGAAAGTCCATGTTGCCCAGCGACAGCCCCAAAACATCACTGCTCTAGAGGAGATCTGCATGGAGGAATGGGCAGATCTCCTTTACAAGCAACAGTGTGTGCCAATCTTGTGAAGACTTACAGAAAACTTTTACCCTGTCATTGCCAGTAAAGGATAAAAACAAAGTATTGAGATGAACTTTTGTTATTGACCAAATACTTATTTTCCACCATAATTTGCAAATAAATTATTTCCAAATAAGACAATGTGATTTTCTAGATTTGTTTTCTTATTTTGTCTCTCATAGTTGAGGTCTACGTCTGATGTTAATTACAGGCCTCTCTCATCTTTTTAAGTGGTGGTTGACTAAATACTTTTTTCCCAACTGTAGTTACATGGTTTGTAAGGCCTGAAAAAAAGACAAACATCCATCTTGTTCAGCCTGTTATCCTATAATGTTAATCCAGAGGATCAGCGATCCTTCTCCAGAATCCTAGTCAATATAACTTGTTATATTAAAGGGGTTGTATCATTTCATTAAATGGTCTTCAGAATAAGGGGACAGTGAAAACAAACAACTCTGCAATTGGATGTCATTAGCAAAGCTGTCTTGTTTTCACAGTGTCCCTTATCTTATGTTTCTGTAAACACAGTTCCCCAGTGCTGGTCAGATACCTCCTCCCGTCCTGTCATTGGCTGACGGCTCTACTAATTTATATTCTGTCAGGCCCCCGGTCGGATTCACGGGAGCGAGCATTCCTGTCTCTCTCACTCAGAGTAAGTGACCAGCAGGAATTTCACTCTGCATAGCCAGAAGAAACACAATAACACTGCATGGCTTCTACAATAAGAAAACAGCAGAAATGTGCCTCAATCCCTGCTTCTCTTACTCAGATTAAGGGACCATAGCAATTTCACTCTGCACACCCAGCAGAAACACACTGCAGCTGATTCAACAATCAGAAAGCAGCAAATTCTGCCATGGTGCCTAACTCTCCTGCATAGAAGGGAGATCTGTGCCGTTCATAGGAACACTGAATTCAACTGTAACAAACCTCCAGCTGAGAGAGGAGAAGAGATCATAGGAGACTGTCTAGATTGAATGCAGGCCTGTGGTATTTAAACAGCTCTTACAAAATAAGACTGCAGGGAGAGGAACAATGAGATGTGGACCCAGCAGAGAGGGGGGGGGGGGGGGCCACCGGGCTCGGGAGCCAGCATGAACAGTGAAGGGGGGGGGATGATGTCATCACCCTTCAGTTAAGAAACACCCAGCTGGGAGGAGAAGAAACGCCCCTGGATTTGTAGAGCTGATAAATTGAAAATACTTTGAAACACACGAACTGAAGAAGCGATACATCCTCTTTAATACACACTAGAAATGCATCCAGTCCCTTTTTGAACTCACCATGAATTCATCATGACAAGTTCCTCTGGCAGAGACCTCTGCAGTCTCACTGCTTTTAAAGTAAAGAATCCCCTCCTATGTTTATGTAGAAACTTTATTTCCTCAAGACATAGAGGGCGCCCCCTTGTTCTCGATATAGTCCTAGGTATAAATAAATCTTGGGAGAGATCTCTATATTGACCTGTGATATATTTAAACATATTTATTACGTCCCCTCGACGCCGTCTTCTCTAAACTAAATAACCCTAATCTTGCTAATCTTTCTGGGTACTGTAGTCCTTTTATTATTTTCGTTCCCTGCCTTTGAACCTGTTAAAGCTCTATAATGTCTTTCTTGTGCACTGGTGCCCAAAACAATATTCCATGTGTGGTCTGATCAGGGATTTTATAATGTGTTAAAATCACCTATTCACTTCCTTTTTCAGAGTTTGTCTGCTTTGGACAATATCAACTTGTTAGAACAATTTGTTAACAATAAAATGATTATAAAGGGGGCCCCCTAGAAAATACCCCCCAGCATAGTTAAATGTAAAAACCTGTAGTAATTTCAATTCTTCTGCAGTGCTACCACAGGGAATAAAAGGGATTATCCACCTTAAAAAACCCTGCAAAACAAAACACCTTTTACATCATCCATGTGTCACCTTTAATGTGGCTGCTAATCTGTGGAGGAAGTTTCCTTCCCTTCTGGCAGCTGAAAATATAGTCCTTTCTTACTTTCCAGTCCAGCTCTTTAATTCTAATAAACTGAGAAGGAGTCTTCTCTGCTATACTGTCAGGCTATTGCAGATGCAGCAATCCTTCCAAGCCAATCAGGAAGGTATTTCTAAGGGGGTTTGTCTCACTCACGTCAAAAACTGGCTGGGGGAAAAGAGTATGAGCTGTTTCCCATCACACTTATTTATAAGGGGGACTCCCAAATGCTTGGAAGGTTCGTAACGGTCGTGCAAGGGTTTCGGACTGGGGGGCAATACTGAACCCAGGAACACTTTCCCGGGGTATAACACCAAAACCCGGCGGGGGCCGCAGGAAAGTGACCGATAAATAGGAGCGTCCCCGGCAATGAACCAAATTACCAGCGCACCCCCCTTTTAAATTCAAATTCCCGGGGCCCCAGCCTCAAGGGGGGGGAGCTAGCCCCGGGGCCAAAAGGAAGCCCTAAACAACGGGCCCGGGGTAATGCATCCCGGGGGGGGAGGGGGAAGGCGAGGGGACCCCAACCCACGTGGGGGCGGGGCTCCGCTGGGTGCAGGAGAACGGGGGGCCTGCCCCCCGGGAAAAGGGGTGCGGGGGCGCCCGTGACAGACCCCCCCTTTGGCCCCCCCTCTTACGGGATTGGGAAATTCGGGTGAACTGCGTTCGGGTTTTTTCTCCCCCGGCCCCAGACCCCTTCGGGGCCCAAACCCCCTTTTCCATCCCCAAGAATATCCTTTCCCCATTCTTCTCTCCCAAAATCTCCTTGACCCAAAGACATTGGGGCACAGCCACAGACAGGGGAGCGGCCTTCTAAAAAGGGTTAAGGACAAGGGGTTTTCAAAAAGGGACATGAAACCGGGGGGAATTCTCACGTGGGAGGGAGGGGGATTTTGATGCTACCGGATTGATGGGGCTATGACCCAAAGGGGCCCCCCAGGAAACGGGGTCCCATTTTGGGGAAGGGCATTTTTAAAGGGGGACTATCTAAGAGAGCCACCCTTTTCACCGGGGGGAAACCCCGGGCGGGGGGATTCTTCTCTTGTCCCTTAATTTTCAGGGCGCTCGACTGCAAGCACACTGACGGGTCGGGGACCAATGGCCTTCATGTCTTAAACCCAGTGGCCCGCCCCCGGGGGGACCTCAGAGGAGGTTGCCAGGGGGACATGGGGGGGGGTTTCAACCCTACACGTTTAAAGGGGAGGCCCCGGGACTCGGACCAAGGGATTAAGGAGAACTCCCCCCAGGCAGTAAATTTGGGCCCCAACATCTTGGGTGCCGAGCGAAATGACGAAGGTAGAAACCCGGACTTTTTTTGACCCTCTCCACCGGGGCCGTTCTCTGGGAGGTACCCGGGAAGAGAAGTCGAGCTTATTTTAAATTTGGTTTGCACAGAGTCGCCAAAACCCCGGGCAAATTGAACTCCCCGGGTCCGAGACTTTTTGCTGGGAGTCCAGGGAGCCGGAAACACGGGATGAAAAATAACTCACACCGGGAGGGGGGATGGCCCCCCGGGCAACGGACAAGTGCGCCTTTTTGGAAAAGCGATCAGAAATTCCCCAGATAATGGGTTCCAACACAGAGGGGTCGGTTAAAAAGTCCATCGAAAATGTTGGCCCGGGGTTGAGTGGAACGGGAAGGGCTGAAGTAGGCTCCGCTTTGAGGGGGCGTTTTGTTCCGGGCACAGGAGTCGCAAGACCAACAAGCCCTTTGAATCCTTTCTCCCAGCTCGGCCCACCAATAAAACCGGGATATGAGGGGGAAAATTTCTTCGGGCCCGGGAGGCCGCCACCAATGAGCAATTCCCCATTTCAAAATACTCTGGGGGAGAGCAGGACGCAATAAGCCCTTCCCGGAGGGCCCTTTCCGGGGGTCCACTGGACACCCCGAAAATGACGTTCGGGGGGGGGTATGTTTTCAGGGGGGTCTCTTCACCCACCACATCGGAAGCGGGGGAGAGGGCATAGCTCTCAAATCTTTCGGCTGGCCTGAAATGGATCTGAATCGAACCGGGGGAAAAGAAAGCACCACCGGGCCGGGCGGGGGTTAAGTCGCTGACACCCCTGCAGATTTTGGGGGGTTCTTTGGCCGATAGAACGGGGGGGAAAACGGGGCACCCTCCAGCAATAACGCCCCCCCTCCCCGGGGCCAAATTTGTGGCCGTAGCCCCCTTCGCCAATCTTTAATTCCCTGGGCTAAGAAACGTCTGGAGAAGAACCCACGACACTTTTCCCCGGGGCCCTTTTTGGTAAGGCTGCTCCGCCCCCACAGACAAGCATCCCTTTTCCAATTTAAGGGGTTTCGCGGGGTCTGGCTGAAAGGGAAGAACCCGAAGGGCGGATTTTGAGTTTCAAAAAAGCCCCCCCTCGGCCTCGACGGCCAATTTGCTGGATTGGCTTGTTTCTTGTGGAGAGCCACTATGGGGGCCCACCCGTAGAGAATTGCGGGATAAATTGGCGATAGTAATTGAGAAACCCCAAAAAAGAATCGCTGGTAGCCCCCCGACGGGGGGGCCATTGCAAACGGCGGGACAGTTTAGCAGGGTCCATCCTGGCCCTTGGTCAGAGATACATACCCCAGAAACGGGAGGGCTAGACTATGGAAGAGGCACTTCCTACTGGCATCAGGGTTCTCCCCGGGACGTCTTTACTTGACGACAGGCTGCGGTGGTCTCGAGGTCAGGGGAGAAACCCCCAGTATGCATCGGGTATCTTCCCAAAGCAGGAGGGGGGAGGTCCCTAAAAGACATCTTCCAGCTCCTGAAAACGGCGGGGCGCATTACAGAGCCAAGGGGGCATCACCATATTCGATGCCCTTTTCCCTGGGTTGAAGGCGTCTTCCTTCACGCCCTTGGGGATTGGGCCCCAAAGTTGTGGGGCCCCTCTAAAATCAACTGGAGAAAATTTTGGCCCCTTTGCGGGCGATAAAAAAGTTCCGTGATCAGCGGCAAGGGGTTTTAAGGGTTCTTTACTGTGATCTTGTTCAAGCCCCGGGGATCAAAGAGGCCGTAAGGTCCCTGCTTCTTCTTCCGAAAAAGAACCCCCCCCAGCGGGAGACAGGCTTCCGGATAACCCCTTTTTGAGATTTTCCCGGGTGTACTCCGACATGGCTTGGGTCTCAGGAACAAAGAGGTAGACTCGGCCAGGGAGGAGCCCCCCCGGGAATAAGCGATCGGGCAATCGTATGGACGATGCGCGGAAGCTCTCGGTTGTTCTCAGAACACTCGCTATCCAGTATTCAGGCGGCGCCCGGCAGCGGCTCCTGAAGGGTTTTTTTAAACGGAGCAGGGAAGCACCGGCAAGGGGCCACCAAACAACGCCCCCGCTTTGGGGCCCCAAAGAAACACCTCTCCAGTAACCAGTCCAGGGTAAAGTGGAGCCGACCAGGGAGTCCGAGGGGGGATCGCCGACAGGGGCAGGCAACACAAAAGGCGACTCCTCCTTTTGAGTGCCCCCCCCCTGAGGGGCAGTGGGTTGGTGACGAACTGGGTGGGGTCCTAAGCGGGTCCCCCCCGGGGCTGATAGATGAAAGCGTTTTCCAGACGTACCCTGGAAGCCGATACCGCCTCACAAGGCTGGGGATGAAGTTCCCCGAGCCCAGTCCCAGGAACGCCGGAAACCGGAAGGATACCAACTCTGACAGACCTGACAGGCATCAACAGCGTGGAGAAGGGGGAGGTTGCCCCTAGGAATCCTCTCCCACAATCCCAGGTGCGGGAGTTTCCCGCGCCTTGGGGCCTTTACAAGTCCTCCGAAAATGCCTGGGCTGCCCATAGGGAAAACAAGCCTAGTTTTTCGCCCGGGCCCAAATTTTTGCTCAAGAGGCAGCCCCTCAAACTGCATGGGCTTCGGTGGGGTTGGAGGCTGTGGCGCAGGGGGCCCCGGAAACCGGGCCAGGCGAGGAAACCGGCGAGGGTTGGGGTACTGGCCTCTTGCAGAAACCCCTCCTCCCGTTCAATGAAGGTAAATTTGATGCGGGTCGCCAAACCGGTCAAGTCGCTAAGGGGGGAGGGAGGGCTCTACGGGGCCAAAAGTCTTTAACTCGACTTGAAGTCCCTTCTTTGAACGTACACTAGTGGCCTGTTCCTGTCAGTCAAGGCCCGCGTACGGGAATTTACCGCGTAGTCTCCTACGACAGGCTCCCGGCTAGATTTGGAGGGCCGTCTCAGCGGGGAGGGACGGGTGTTCCCCAAACATTGCGGAAATCACTGAGAATGACTGTAATCCGCCGCCCCCGGATCATCTCTGTCCCATAGGGGTGTAGCCCATGCCAGGGCCTTCCCCCCAGAGGGGGGCTGAACCCCAAAAACCACCTTGCACTTCGGAAAAAGGAACTGGTGGGGCATCACTCCACGTCATAGAGCATTGGGGGATAAACCCCCCCAATTTCGGGTCACCGCTGAAATGGGGGGAAATGACAGCCCAAGCTTGGTCCCCTGGGATCAACCCGGAACCTGGGGCAAGCAATGGAGATGGCGGGGGCGCTGGGCGGGGACGACTCTGCACCCAAAGGGGGAGAGTTGCTCGAGCTGCTGCGCTTGCTGCGCAATCTTTTGATTGCTTGACCACGAGTTGGGGATCTGGCAACACTTGGCAAGGGGACCTTTGGGGGGGATCCCTGGCCGGATCCTACTGTAACGATTCTGGGGGTGGATCCATGGACCACCGAGGCGATGGGTAAGCCCCCACCAGGGAGTGGAATCTAAATGGGACCCGGTTAACCAAGCCCCCCGCAAAAGGGGGTGGTCTTGCTGCAGCGGGTGCCACCAGGGCATACCACTTGGGGGGGGTTGCCTGCGGTGGCGGCCCCAAGGGGCAGGTACGGGAAAGGGGAGGCAGGGTGTATCGGGAAAAACAGAAGGGCAGGGCAGGGGGCTTGGGTTCGTGGACGGTAGACAAGCAGGTGGGGCGGGGGGGCGGCAAGGTTTTTGTAACGGTAGAAAGACAAGGGTCGGTACACAGGAAGCAATATGGAACGCTCGGAAAACCTTTTAAACCTGGGGATGAACACCCGGATCCGGCGAGGGCCGCGGGAAATGACCGGACAAAAAGGACATCCCGGCCAAGAACCAATTCCACGCCGCCCCTTTAAATTCAAAAGCCCGGGGCGCGCCCTCAGGGGGGGGAGTACGCGCCCGGGACAAAGGAAGCACCCGGCGGAGCGTGGCCGGGTAAGTGCATGCCCGGGGGGACGGGGGGGCGAGCGGACCCCGAACCGCGTGGGGAGGGGGCCCCTCGGGGCAGGACACGGGGCGCCGCGACCCGGGGCAGTGGTCGCGGGGCGTCCGGACAGCACAACTTTTTTACCCAAAAACTGCCCACCCCGCATACATGCGCGCAGGGGGTCAGTCATGTAAAAAATGTCAAACTCTTTTCAATTTATTTCAAAAGAAAAAAGCACAATGGGGGACATGTAGACTCGGCGCACCTCATTTCCCTCTTTTTTTAATATGGACGATCCACAGGATTTTGAAAATGTTCACAGCACTTTATAAATGTAATCCTGTTCTCGCAAAAATATTCACCTGTCACTTGAAACGGTATGGATTTGTACGGGTTTGCGCCAAACCCTTTGGGAAATTTTTTGGGACTTGTCAAAATCGGCACAACACCTCCTTTATCTTTTGGGTCATTCAAAATGTCGTGTCTTCACAGGCTGCCCGGCAAGTTTTTCAATCATAATACATCATAGAACGGGGTACAACAGTGTTCGGCTCAAAGCACCAAAAAAATGGCGCAGGGCCTCTTCTACATTCCCAAAATTATTCATGGACTTATCCCTTTAAGAATTAGTCAATGCCAATTTAAATCAATAAGTTTTGTTTAAATTTAGACAGGCAGGTCCGTAAGAGGGGGAAAGCTCTTGGTTAAATCCACCCCCTTGGGGCCTATAAAAGGGTTTGAACAGGGCCTCCTTTATTCTCTCTGAATTTTTCAACAGGTATATTTTTGTTTTTTCCCAAATTTTACACAAGCCCTTTCATTTGGGCATTATTGTTGCTTCATAGAGCTGATGTTCTTGCAGATTATGCGGGGTATTCAGAGACTTCTACCCACATTCATCTTTGGCTAATTTGTTAAATCTCCTTCTTCTCCTGACTGCAGTGAGGCTGTCACAGTTTTTTCCAGGGGCATGATTAATAGGTTATTCTTTTGAAGCAGCGGGGTCTGTTCTGCATAGCCCACAGCACTGTGTTTTATTCCTTCACATGAATAGCAGTAACATTATTATAAGCTTGCTGCCTTTTCCTTTGATGTGATTATGATATTAGGGTTATGTTCTAGAGCTCCACCTATCAGCACAATAGTCCTGCATGTTTGTCCTTCCACTTTAATCATAATTGTGGTTTATTGTGCGCTAAGAGGATTTGGGCGACAATGATTATAACATCGGCATTCTCTTTTACATTTCTATTTGTCATATATTGTGTTTCATCTTATGTATACATTGTCATTCAGATTATAAGTATTAGTTTTAACCCATCGAAGACCAAGACCATTTTCATATCGAAGACTGCACGACTTTTTCATTTATTACCTCACCTCATTCCATAATACATTGAAATTTATTTAGTTAACATACTGCAAAAAAAGCAATTTTTCCATAGTTTTTTCAGCTGCAGGCGCTCTCGTAATACTGGCAGTTACTTACCCTGCTGCTCTCCTACTTCCTTGTGGTCCCCTTTTTTAAAATTACATATAACAGTTACATTTTGTTAAATAAAAACAGTTTTATGGTCATGTCCCTGAAAGATTATGCCTCTTTGTGAGCACTTATACCTGCATATATATTTTTATTAACAACCAGAGGGCCCGTGTGCTCATGGGCAGCAGCGGCAGGCACCGCAGGAACTACTGGGTAGCAGACATAGTAGCAGCTGCTATAGGGTCCACGACCATAGGGGACTCCGTTTGAGCCCCCCTAGGACACGGGCCCCATAGCAGCTGCTACGTCTGCTACCAGGGGCGCCATCAGAAATGTCAGGGCCCCATACAGTTGAAGCATCTGGGGCCCCCCGTCAACCGCGCCCTCTGCCAACCCTGCCCCCTCACCAGTCACCCAACCCTAGAAAAAAACGGGCCCAATACAGCTGGGACCCAGCAGTGGGATTCAGAGAGACTCCACACAGCTGGGGTCCGAGGGGGAGGCTTCAGAGGGGCCCCATTGAAGTCCCCCTGTGTGGAGTCTCTTTGAAGCCCACCCCTGGTCCCCAGCTGTGTGGGGCTCCTCTGAAACCCCCCCCTGATCCCCAGCTGGGAGGGATCCCACTGACCCCTGATCCCCAGCTGTGAGGGATCCCACTGACCCCTGATCCCCAGCTGTGAGGGATCCCACTGACCCCTGGTCCCCAGCTGTGAGGGGCTCCTCTGAAACCCCCCCTGGATCCCAGCTGTGAGGGATCGCACTGACCCCAGATCACCAGCTGTGAGGGATCCCACTGACCCCAGATCACCAGCTGTGAGGGATAACACTGACCCCTGATCACCAGCTGTGAGGGATCCCACTGACCTCTGGCCCCCAGCTGTGAGGGATCCCACTGACCTCTGGCCCCCAGCTGTGAGGGATCCCACTGACCCCCTGCCCCCAGCTTGGGGGTCCCACGACCCCTATCCCAGCTGTAGGATCCACGACCCCTACCCCACTGTGGGGATCCCATGCCCCCCTGTCCCCAGCTGTGGGGGGCCCCCTGACCTCGGTCCCCAGTTGGGGATCCCACTGACCTCTGGCCCCCAGCTGTGGGGGACCCACTGACCTCGGGTCCCCACTTGGGGACCCCCTGACCCCTTATCCCCCAGGTGGGGGATCCCACGCCCCTGTCCCCAGCTTGGAGGGATCCCACTGCCCCCGGGTCCCAGCTGTGAGGGATCCCATGACCTTGGTCCCCGGGGTGGGGGATCCCCTGACCTCGGCCCCCAAATGTGGGGGACCCCACTACCTCGGGCCCCCACTGTGAGGGGATCCCACTGACCTTGGTCCCCGCTGTAGGGATCCCAGACCTCGGGCCCCCACTGTGAGGGATCCCAGTGACCTCGGGCCCCCACGTGGGGATCCCGTGACCTTGGTCCCCGTGGGGCCCCCCCGCTGGCCTGGAGGGGGGCTTCGGGGGGCCCAAACAAACTGGGAACTGGGGGGGGCTTAGGGGGACCCAAAAGCGGGGGACCGGGGGGGGTTTCATGGGCCCCTCACACGGGACCTAGGGGGGTTTCATTGGGACCCGCAAAAGCTGGGGCCAGGGGGGGTTCAGTGCGGCCCCTTACGCGGGGACCCAGGGGGTTTTCAGGGGGGTCCAACAGCTGGGCCCAGAGAGGGGATTCAGTGGGCCTCTTGAAGCACCCGGGCCCCAGCCAAGGGGCCCCCTAAAGCCCCTATCTGGTCCTAGCTGTGTGAGACCCATGAACCCCCTGTTTCCAGCTGTGAGGGGTTCCACACACATTTAAGGGCTAGTTCACAGATGGGGGTGCCTGTGCTGTACAGGACGTTCAGCAATAATTAACATAAAAAAGGACGACATTTACTTGTTCCGCGCCGCCTGACAGCCTGTGCCCGGAAAACCGCCCCCCTCCTCTTCTCGCCTGCGGGGGGGGAATGCTTACAATTTGAATTAGTGAACCCCGCCACAGGCGAGAGGGGGGAAAGAGAGGGGGGGCCGGTTCCGGGCACAGGTACCACCGGCAGGGGAACAATAGGTCGTCTCTTTTAAATTTTTGAATTGACTGAAGCTTCTGTACCACAGCGCGGCCCCCCCTCCTCCCACCCCTGAGCCCCCGGGCCCCCCCCCCCCCCACCCACCGACCCCCGGGGCCCGCTCCTCCCTACTACCCCCCCCCACGGACCCCCCGCCCCTCCATCGCGGGCCCGCAGGGGCCCCCCCAGGGCCCCGGGTGGACAGCACCCGTGGGCCGTGTCAGCCGCACTGACTTTTTGGAAAACGGGGGGATCGTTTGCAGCGGCCCCCATGTTTCACCGGGCCCCAAAAAAGGGCAGTCCCCCTGTAGCCTTTAGGCGCCCTGTCTGCCCCCTGTAGTTCTGCCCTGACCTGCCGGGGAAAAGGGGAACTTTGGGGGGTTTTGCACAGATTTCCCATTGTGGCCACACAGCTTTAAGGTCAGCGATGACAATAAATCATGAAAAAAGCCCACGATCTTGTACCACCCCACAAAAGGAAAAACCCAAATATTTTTCATGATATATGTATTGAAAATACTAAAAATTTTACAAACCCAAAACCATCCCAGGATTCTCCCCATAGCTTCCCACAATAAAAAAAACTCAACAGTTTGATATTAAAGATAAAACTCTTTTTTGGATAACTTTATAAAGTTTTAATCAAAATGTCTAGAGCTTAATTGGGTTTAATTTCTTTAAATTTTATGCAAGAAATACACAAAGGAAACCCGTTTAACCAGTACGAGTGGGGAGTGTTGGAGCCCCCCCTAACTAAGTAGTGGCAAGCAAAAGCACCCTTGTACCAAATCAAAAAAAAATCCTGCATAAAAAAAAAAAAGGGCAGTTTTCGGAAAATTTTATGGGCCCACAAATCCGGGGCAAGGTTTGGTCCCCAGGGAAATAGGGCAAAATTTTACAATAATTCAAACTTTTACCCTGATTTTACTTCCTGGGGCGCCCCTCCCCAGCAAGGGGAATGGGAAAAACAACAAAATACATTTTTTTTTTTTTTGGGGTTTTGTTTTTATAAATTTAACTAGACTGGCGCCTCAGTGTAAAGGGTTTTACTCCTACCCCACTCCATACCTCTTCCCCCCTTTGACAAAATGAAGGGCTTTTCCTATTTTGTCTCCCCCATCACCCTCCCCGGGTTTGGGAGACTTTGTAAAAAAAATTCCGACTGAAATCAAAGCTGGGGGGGCCTGTTCTAATTTTTTTTAAAATGAGAAAAATTATGCAACCCTAAAGCATCCCCTCAGATAGGGCGGTAAAATATAGGATGATCCACAAAGTTCGGGAATCAGAAATTTTTTGTAGGGTTACTAAATGCTTTCCCAAAAATGTAAATTTTTGTTAAATTTTTTGTCCCAAAAATAAGGAATCCTGTGGGGTCATAAAAGGGGGAAAGTTATTTTTTCTGCATAGAACTGGACTGAGACTATAGCTGACAGCGTTAGGCCTGAGGCTACTTTTTTTTGAATTTTTTGGGCCCAACAAAAGGAAAAAGCCATACTCAAAAAGGAAATGGTGTATGGCCCCTTTGTCCAGCTCTGTGTTACTGTGAAGGTGGGGCAGGTGTTTGACCAACTCTTAAGGGCCGGTCACACGCTTTTTAAACCCGTAATTGAGAAGGATTGGGCCCGCAATACGGCTTAAATAAGGGGCGGGACGGCGGGGGCGCGCCCCCCCGCCCATAGACTTTCGTTATCCAGGCGCGTATTCCCCCGGGGAAATTGCATTCACTTTCTCCCTCCCCGGGAAATTGCCAGCGGGGGGAGAAAAACGGAACCCAAATTTTCTCTTGAAACTTGGATTACCAAAAAGGGGGATTCCACTTTTTCACGCAAAACGCCCAATCGGCTAAATCGCCCAAATCCGTGGAACGCCAAAATTTTGGCTTTTTGCCGGGTAAATTGCGGGCCGGATTTGCCCCCAATCCC